>CAWUFQ010000067.1:0-58000 GCA_963921405.1 Cepaea hortensis | reverse complement strand
ATGGACAGCTAACGAGAGTGGTCGGAATAAGGGTGTTGCGTGCCCATATGGGTGAAATTAAGTCCTCGCTAGCTTCCAATTCTTAAACTCATACGTGAGACAACAACTCGAATACACGGGGGTCCTGCAACAGCAACAACAACAACAAACAGAATAGGAACCCGCATACCTGCTTCCGGCTCAGGTGGATTCGGGCGCACTGAACCAGCCAAATGTAAAGTGGTCCGATTAGAAGCATCAGAATATGAAGTAATAGCAGGGTACGAATTAATGGCTGGATCACCAGGTTACGCAGAAAGCCGGACTGTCAATCGAAACATAAACATAAGAAAAGCATACACTCTGCTATATATAGTAAGTAGGTCAGTAAAATCAATGAACTATTTGACGTAGTCGCATAGGGTATATAGTGTTCGGCCCATTTTTATAGTTAAGTAACCGCAGCAGGATATAACAATAGGATATAGTTAGTTAGTTAGTTAGTTAGTTAGTTAGTTAGTTAGTTAGTTAGTTAGTTAGTTGCAGTTCCAACTTCACAGCAACGGGTCGTCCCAATTAAGCTCCGTTCCTGTGCCAGTGAATATCACACAAAACGCTCCCCACTGCCCAATGTGAAGGGTGGAAAAGACAGGAGTCTCGACAAACAACAGCCCGCACAAATACACTGTGCATAATGCCGCCGCCAGAATGTCAACACAATATACCCAATTCATTTCTGATGGAATCGGCAGTCATTTTCCCATCTGGATGTTTCCTAGATGTTCACCCACACAGTCCACGAAATACAGTTTATCGTCGATGGTAGTGGCAGTCAACCAGAAGCCCAGCAGCCACACATTTCTGCATAAGGCAAAAACCGGTCAACTCTGGGACATAGCCATCTGCCATCGCTCCGAACATGCAGTCACGTTCCAAAAAGCCTCGGGCAGATTCAAATTAATTTCACACGAAACTCACAGCTCACAGTGTCGCTCCACGCACTCACTCAGTAGCAGGGCGACGGAACCATCAAGCCTCCTTAGTCGCCTCTTACGACATGCGTGGTAGGCTGCAGTGTTGCTATTCTTTGCTTCCCTTATGGGCCCCGGCATAATAGGATATAACAATAGGAAATAAAAACAGTTAACTATATATAGCTGTTTTTACCTAGCTGTTTTTACCTAGCTGTTTTTACCTAGCTGTTTTTATTCCATATTTTTACAGGCCAATCGGCCTTGGGTGGGTGATATGATCAGTATCAGGTCGGCCGCCATTACTTTCCTAAACATTTCCTCGTAACCATTTGAGCCTGGGTCAATCTGGCAGCCCATGACACTCTTAAAAATCCGTCCTGAACGGGATTCGAACCTATGATTATATGACCGCGGGGGATGCGTGGTCTCGAGGTATGGTGTCCGTCTCGAGTTGTGGAGGTCCCGGGTTCAAGCCTCGGTGAGGACCGGGATTTATTTCACGTGGACTTCTAGTAATAAAATTTCCCCTGGTCTCTGGGTAGTGAGATCGGACGCCCGTGTGTATTGTTGTGCACGTAAAACAATCCTTTGGCAGTTGGAAATCGAAAATGG
Organism: Cepaea hortensis; assembly: GCA_963921405.1. NCBI lineage: Eukaryota > Metazoa > Mollusca > Gastropoda > Stylommatophora > Helicidae > Cepaea > Cepaea hortensis. Next base: position 56,435 of record CAWUFQ010000067.1, on the reverse strand, counting down.
GTAGTATTTCAGGATCCTCGCCGGTGCTACGGAGTTCGTGCACTGAGCTGAGTTTCTCCAGACTCAGGTTTGAGTTAGGAGGAGAACGGAGCACTTATGGGTTACACCCGTGTGCCGTGATGTTGATCCATCGACTAAACTAAACTATTATATGACCGCAGGCGTGCGACTGCCCACTGCAATTCCATGACTACCATTGGCACATCTTCATCACTACGAGTTGTCTCACATGCGTGAGTGTGTTTCAACAAAGGTACTAAATAGTTCTTCCTGTTCAAGTAGACAGATACTTTTTAATAATTTTCAATCTAACTGATTCTGCTGTGAAGCGATGCATGGTTGGGTCTGAAGAGTCGCCATGTTCGCGCATGTCGCATGGCGTTGGTGATCAGGTCTGCCCACAGCCTTATGTCTAGTGTCCAGTCAAACGTTTCCGATAACAACGTTTCTCCAGGCCATGATCTCAAACTGGTCAGTGTCTTCGCTTTTGGTTTCCCCTGTCTCTCGTTCCATTAAACTGTCCCATTTTTACGACATACTCTACAGTTTTCCCGTCACGTGACATACTCAAAGAATGTGGACTGTCAGCTTCTGATGCCAATAACCAGTTCTCTTAGTGAGTTAACTTCATTCAGGGTATCTTACTTCATATTCTATCCGTCCATTGTGTTCTGGTCATTTTTCTATAAAACCACATTTCTACAGCTTCCCATAATTCCTAACTTGTCCGCTATTATCCATGATGTGCTTCTGTATATTTGGATTGGCTCTATATAGCTATTAAGACGTGTTTCGTCACGTCAATTGAGAAAAATAAATTTCTTGATATTCTTGATGGTGTGAAATGTTGCACTAGCTTGGGCTATTCTACATTTAACTTCCTTAATACAACTTTAGCCGGCTCCGTGGCGAAGGCATTGCGGACACAATTCGAAATCCCGCAAATTCTCGTTCAAAACACAGATGTGGGCCATTTAGCAGCAGATCGTCTTACGTTGTTTTTTTTATTAAATTGTATGGGTGTCGGTCGTTCAGAAAGCAATGGCAAACTTTTCTTTTAAAGTTGCGTATCCTTTACAGGTCGTTGCAGTCAATACCAGCATTTTATTGCCGTCGTTGATGTCTTGGCAAGTTTTACGTGCAGTGATTTGCCATTGCATTCTGAACGACCGGCTCCCATACTAGACTCGTTAAAACCAGCGAGAAAAATGGCAAATTACCGAACGTAAAATTTCCCAGGAATCAAAAACAACCAAATATGTCTTCATGTGCATATTTGTATGTGTCTATGCATCTTTGTATGTGTGTATCTCTGTGTCTGTGAGAGTCTGTATGTCTGTTTGTGTGAATCTGTGTATGTGCTGTTTGTCCGTGTATGGTTGTCTGTCTCTATGAATATGTGCCTGTATTTGAATATTTGTCTGCCTGTGTTTATGTATGTGCGTATGTCTGTGTGTGTATGTGTGTGTCTGTATCTGTTAAGTCTGTAGATTTCAACACCTGTGAGTTTGTGTGTGTCTGTGTGTGTCTATGTGTGTGTGTGTGTGTGTGTGTGTGTGTGTGTGCATCTGTGTACTTGCGTCTATCCATGCGTGCGTCAAATTGTATCGGCTCTTGTCTATGTGCGTGCTTCTCCATTTATGTATGTCTCTCTTGTGTTGTGCGTCTCCATTTATGTATGTCTCTCTCTGGGTATTTATCCATGTGCTTCTTTGTTTGTATGTGTGTCAGTGTGCGTGCCTGTCTGTGTGTATATGTAAGTGTCTGTGTGTGAGTGTGTGTATACCAGTTTGTGTTTCTCTGTGTATGTATGGCTGTAGGTGCCTGTGTGAGAATATGTGTGTTTGTATGCCTACTTGTGTACATAAGCAGTTTTGTAAAGGTGTCAGTCTGTGAATATGTGTGCTTGTGTGTGTCAATTGCATATTTCTATGCATGGGTGTCTGTTCCTCTGTATTTCTTTGTGTGTGTACATGATAGCATCGTTATGTACCATTGTTTATGCTTAGGTATATATGTGTGTATGTCTATATATGTATGTATATATGTGTGTATGTATGTATGTATGTATGTATGTATGTATGTATGTATGTATGTATGTATGTATGTATGTATGTATGTATGTATGTATGTGTCTGTACCTCTGCATGGGTCTATGGTATCTCTGTGAATATGTGTATTTGTCTCTTTGTCTGTGTGCGTTTCTGCATTGACATGTCTGTCTATTTCACTGCCAGTGTGTGTCTGTGCGTATCTGTAACCTAGTGTCTATCCATGCCTCGGTGTCAAAATGTATCTACTCATGTCTCTGTGTGTTTGTGTTTATTTAATGTGTGTGTGTTTGTGTATGTGTTTGTGTGTATATATGTATGTTAGTCTGTTTATGTCTGTGTTTAAGCATGCATATCATTCTACCCACCCATGTATGTGTAAGGTAAGGTCCTTACCCTCATCACGCACAGAGCATAGACATTCAGCAGTCCACCAAGGACAACCAACACAGGCACATAGATGCTGACCACCCAGTTCAGGTAAGCACTGATGCCCAGCGGATTGGAGGGATCATACTCCAGGATCCTCGACTCCACTTCTTTATCCAGCCAGGTGGGATAGATGGCGCTCCTTGATGCCAGTTCCGGGACATCCACTGTGTAGGACGCGGCCATACTCGGACTCACGCGTTCTCCATTGAGCGAAGGCGGTTTCATGTGAGTCTTGTCTGTTTCGAGAACGATAATTGGAAAGTATGGGGCATTTAGTTTTGAATATATGTGAAGAACAACAATAATGAACAGGACTATTATTATTATTATTATTATTATTATTATTATTATTATTATTATTAAGTTGATGATGATGATGATGATGATGATGATGATGATGATGATGATGATGATGATGATGATGATGATGATGATGATGATGATGATGATGATGACGATAACGGTGATGATGGTGACAAGACGACGATGATAATGAGAATGATGATGATGATGATGATGATGATGATGATGATGATGATGATGATGATGATGATGATGATGATAACGTTATTGATGATGATTACGATGATAATGATGACGATGATGATGATGGTGACAGCGGGCGCGTTGGTGTAATCGTTTGGTGGTAACGCTGATAATGCCATTAGCGCCATCGGACGAGGCTCCGACGCCTGCGCTTGTAACCTGCTAAGAGAAGGAAAGACTGACCACTTTCCTCCGCGTACTCAGGCCTACAGAATGTGATAATCCTATCACTTTAAAGACCCTTGGCAGGTTCCTGAAGTAGTCAGCCGCGGCAACACTGTGGCTAGTATGCTTGCCTGTCTACACCCTGTGGTCATCGAGGCGGATTTTGATGTAAACCTGACCTGACTGATTGGCACCTTACCGTCTTCACAGACGATAGTTTGTAAAATGGAGATATACCTCTCTTAACACAAAGCCTGAGTTGAGTTTAGAGACCATGTGTTACCCATGAAGCATGATCCCTCTCTCGGCCTGTCTAGTTTACTGCAGACGATAGGTAACACCATACATCTGAAACAAGACAAGCTGAAGAAGCGGCGAATCAGCAATGCAATATTCTAACTGTCCGCCTGTCGGAGCTTCTATCCTAGACCAGTTGCCGACCAAGGCCTAGGGCCTGGTCTGCCCTTCCATGACATTTAGTCTTAAGTTTGCATTTCCTAGCACTAGCGTCAAGCTTGTACCCTCCCAAATAACTCTTCCGCTCGAAGTCGTTGGCATAATGTCGGGTGTCGGGTTTGGTGAACGCCGCCCAACATTCAGCGCGACAGAAAACAGGTAGTGCCGCGTCTACCGTCATATGGTAGCTCAGTTACATCTGACTAAGACCTGACACCATAAACGGACCTAGTCTCTTTCTTATTATGTTTTCTTTCATGGTTGTAAGAAACTACAAACATTAGATTTTTAAGAGCATGCATCTTCCCCATTGCAACATACACCTGTGAGACCTGGACACTTACTAAACAAGTTGAGCAGCGCATAAATGTCTTTGAATATAAATGTTATAAACGGGTTATAAGAATATCTTGGACACAGAAAAGAACAAATGCATTCATACATGAGCTGAATATTGAAGAATGGTGGCTACTAAATACGATAAAAAGAAGTAAATTGAAGTATTCTGGTCACTTGAAACGTCATGAAAGTTTGGAGAGAACAATCACGGACGTGTATATAGGAAGGAAGAGGAAGGCCAAAGAGAAGATGGGTGCAGATGATCTCCAGATGGGTGTATCGGATGCGGGACATCTCGCTCATGACCGAGAAGTTTTCCGGAAGGTTGTTATGGGAGCGGGGTTCTCCAAAGGACATACAACTAAATGAATGGTTGAATCCCCGGGAAGGTTAACCCGGTCAACAAATGCCCGCAGAAGTCGGATGTGTCGGCCTAACGGCGCAAGAACGCAGCTCTGCTGTGGACAGGCACAACGCAATCACGTCCGAAAAAAAACTCCGGATGAACGAAGAAGAAGAAGAAGAAGAATGGTTGAATGAATGAATGAATGAATGAATGAATGAATGAATGAATGAATGAATGAATGAATGAATGAATGAAAGACCTAGGCTCCCAGGTCTACCCAGCATAATATGAGTACCAGTGAATGCCTGGAAACTAAAGACGGTTGTGATACTTACCACATCAGCCATCGGGTGCCGCTTGGTCAATAAACAGCATGAGGCTACTACATACCCAACTAGCCTCATTGCTGGTCCTCAATGCTACTTCCTTTTTTCACAACCATAAAACGCGATTATGCAGATGTGCATGTCAAGGTTTATTTTCCGTAGATCAATACCAGTCAACATTACCAGATTATGTGCCAGACAAACTAGGTTTGAACCCAACAATAATGGGTGACGGAAAAGGGAAGTGTGGGCGTGTCATAGTCATGGCTTAAAAGTTATTAATATGGTAGCAGACATGTTGTATTATATCTCAAATTAACGGCGGTTGCTTTAGACAACTACTGTGTATACGCCCATGGCAGATACGGGAAGTCGCTTAAAACAATTAATCATCCCATGGCACTTCATCAGTTAACAAAAATGCTGTATGGCCTTTGCAGGACGTTCCGATCAACCCCAGGTTAATTTTCTCGGTAATTTTACTTTTAGTATTTTGTCATTACTTCATGAACAAGAATTCAACCGTCAAGTCCAAGTGACTTGTGTGTGGAGTGGACCCAATACCCTGCCTTCAGTTGTTCTGTTTAAATGACCATGCCAAGTGTCCAAGTGTCCACCGGCCGGCCAAGCAAGCTAGCAACTAACCTGTGGCCACTCACTGTTCTGAAATATTAGCGGCATCATATGCCTTGCCATCTGGCGCATGCCTTCATGTCTGTCCATATATCTCGGTCGTTGGGGCTCTGGATCAACTCTGCTGTTCACATCCCTCCAAACCACCATCTTAGTCTTGTTCATCCTTTTCTCTTGGTCTGCCTCTGTGACTTGTCTCATTGAACTGTCCAGTTATCAAGATATTCTCCAATGTTTCTCTTCTCATCACATGACCAAACTATACGTTCGATGGCTGTTCGGCATGGCACACGAGGATGACACTAGCATCATTTTTCTTCTTCAGTTCCTGCTGTTCATCTCCCAGTGGTGCAAAGCCCCCCCCCCCCCCAACGAAAGCACGCCAAGCCATTTGTAGACTCAGTCATAACTGGTTGGATATTGCTGATAAAGCCTTGTAGCGGATAAGTCGTAATCCAACCCTCCTTATTCACCTCTTACATGTATGGTAGGTAGCTGTGTTACTTATAATTTACTTATCTTTGCATCTTAGGCGATCTGGGTAACAGACGAGAGGTGTACTGAAGATGGCATCAATACCAAAATAAAACGAACCCCCAGCTCAAAATAACTGCTTCAACTTTCAACTATTAAATGAACTGCCACTGACCCGCCTCACACCAACAAACAAAGGAAGACGGCCGACTTTCGTCGTGACTAGGAGCATTTTAACCATGGAGTTGGTTGGAGACGCGCAAGTTCACCAAAGCATATTTTCTCAACCACTCGAGGGATATGCTAAGGATGATCGAGAAGTGTTAGACCAGAAGGTAATGGCTTGAATCTCTGAGAAGGCCACCATTGACCAATACCTGTTTTAGTTTTGCACCAGGGCTCGCTGATGTAAGAGGAAACGAATGAGCTGATAGACTTGCTGGCTTGGTCACTGTAACCAGCTGACCAGCTGTGAGCATCCTGAACGCTATCAATTGGGGGAAGGGGCAGGATGAGTAAATGACTCAAGGGATGGATGTGATTCTGTAACTTTGACCAGACTGCAAGAACATCAAGTCAAAAGAGGTTATTTGCTGACAGGCTGGCAGGGAATGCATCTCTTGGTGATAGATTACCGATGGACAAGGGGGAGGTGGTCGTGCGCCTGTGGGACCAAGTGGAGAAGTCGGGGGGGGGGGGACAGATTGAGAACCCGTATGTGGAAATTAGGAGATTGCGGGGGATCGGCAGGGGTTCTGGAAGAATCTCAAAACTGAGAGAGAAGACCAGGAGAACGTTCAATCAGATAGCGGTGGGGACGATTAATAGTATGATTCTTCGCTGGCTATTGAACGAGGGGACGGAGTGCGTATGGGAATGTCATGAGTGCAGTGATGTCGGTTCTTAATTAAATTCAACCCAACTTAATAAATACTTCCATGTGCAATGAGGAAGATTAACACTCAAACAAGCATGCAAAATCCATAAGGAGTTATGAATCATAGTCATTAAGTTCAACCGCTTCTTCAGCCAAGCCAATGAAACTTACTCCGCAACAATTTCAAAATGAGTTTTGATTTTCTGTCAACAAAAAAGACATTTAACAACCAGAAGTGATCCCTTGTGCACAAACTGACATGTCTGAACGTCCTGCAACAGTGTTCATTGGTGCACAAGCAGGCGCATCACAACGTCCTAGACTAGCGTTTCAATGTGCACAATTGTCAGATGTTTCAAAACAACACACGTCAAGGTGACATAGTGATCTACACCGAGGTGCCAATTGATGAGAAACAGACGTAATGGCTGGGGTTTCATTGCGAAGGCTAATGGGCGATGCTTCTTCTTCTTCTTTCGTTCGCTTGAAATATGTCTATAACTGCAATGTTGTCTCTTGTATGAATCTAAAAGTCTTTCTTAGTTCACTCAGCGGTCCATAGAGTTTATCGTCCACTGTTGTCTCTAGGCAAGAAGGTTTGCCTGGATATGTTTAGTTTGAGCAGTCTTTGAGTATGTGCTCTGCTGTCTGCGACGCCAAACCACATGTGCACATGGCTGAGTCACCAATCTTGAATTTTGTATACATGTGGTTGCGTAATCTATTGTGTCCTGTTCTGAGGCGCAGAATAATGACTTGTTCTGGTCTGTCCATAATGTGGTAGTCGTCGTGAGCAGGGTTGTTGTTTTTTTTCTAAGCGTCGTGGGCAGGTTTTGGTGGCTTTCTGGCTAATTTGATCATTCTTTTCTTTTGGTGGTATGTAATGGGTACATCAGGCTGTTCATCTTTTACTCCTTCCTTAGCCAATCGATCAGCTCTGTCGTTTCCGGGTACTCCACAGTGGAATGGTATCCACTGCATGGTGACCTTATGCTGACTGCTAAGTTCAGAAAGTAGCGTCCTTAGTATTGGCAACTTCCCAGGCAGGAGCGCCTCGAGTACTGATTTTGCATCTGTCAATAGCACCACAGGTTGTGTATCATGGCTCGTATTCAGTAATTTCTTTGTTGCTGTCTTGATTGCCTCAATTTCTGCATCATATTTATGGCAGTACTTTCCTGCTGGTATCTGGCCGTGTCCCTAGTATTATTTGGGTATTCTATATTCACGCCCGCTCCTCCATTTTAAAAAGCATTTTGTGCTGACCCATCTGTGTAGACTCGGATCCAGAGGTCCTGTGGGTAATTTTCATCAAGGAAACTGAGAGTGGCTGTTCTGCGCTGTACACTGTTCTGTTCTTCCTTGTCAAATATTCCTCTCACTTTTGACTGGATTTGTAGTGATCGTCTATGTTCATCTTTCCACGGAGTTCTCTCTGGAATAGTTGTCAGGGGGATACCAACTGTGAGCAGATCGGTGGTTTCTCTGCAGAGTCGTTTAGCCGGGTGCATAAAACTATTTCTTTTCAACCGTCCCACAGCTAAGTTTTCAAATCGGTTCTTCATAGGGTGGCCTGGCAAGCTGAGGAACGTTTCTGCTTGTATTAGTGTTGCTTAAAACTAGGAGAGTCTGGCATATGAGACTACAACCTCCAGCATGAGAATGGAGGTGGAAGCAGTAACAGCAGCCTTCCGATGGTTGGAGGAGACCACTGTAACACACATTGTATTCATTACGTACTCACAGAATATGCTTACTAAGGTGGAGAAAGAAATGTTTCGTGTAGAATTGCTTGCCTCGCTTCAGAGGTCACAGATTGCGATAATTGTATGGACTTTCTGCCCTGGTCATGCGGGAGAATGAACAGGCTGTTAGACTGGCAGGAAATGCACCTCTCGGGAGAGGGGTCGAGCGCCTGTGGGACCAGTTGGAGAAAGCGGTGGAACAGACTGAGAACCATCATGTGGAGAGAATGATATGGCGGGGAATAGGCAAGGGTTCTGGACGAATCTCAAAACTGAGAAGGAAGACCAGGAGAACTTTCAATCAGATGGCAGTTGGAACGATTAGCAGTATGACTCTTCGCTGGCTGTTGAACGAGGGGACAGAGCGCATGTGGGAATGTCTTGAGTGCAGTGATGACGGTTCTTCGCTCATTATCATCCAGAAAAGTTCTTAGAAATACGTGGATCAAGAAGAATAAGCTTACAGACATTGTGCAAGATCTGAACATCGGACACAACTGTCTAGGAAGCTGAAATACTTCGGCCATATTCATCATCACACAGACCTGATCAGAGAATGGTGGTCGTGGCAAACTATGTCTGCCCACGCTTAACAGCACGACACATGATGATGATAATGATGATGGTGATGATGATGATGATGATGATGATGATGATGATGATGATGATGATGATGATGATGATGATGGCTGGGAAAGATCAGTGATGGAAGGCGTGGTTTAATGGAAGGTCAGGCAGGGGTTCACCAGCATAAATGTAAAAAGGGAGTCTCCGTGGCGAAGTGATCAAGCCATCTGCCTCACGCTCAGAAGGTTGTGGGTTCCATTCCGGGCTTCGTCTTTCGGTTCACGGGTGCATTTTTCTCTGAGGCTCCTGCGGGTCGTCGCTGGAGCTATGGAGTTCGTGATGTGTGTGATGCTTTCTACAGACCATCCTGTGGAAAGAGACCGAGCCATATGGGATAAAACCCGGGGCAATGAAGTCGATCCTCTCGACGTTGAAGACTTTTTAAAGGTGGACGTGGGACATTGCAGTCACCTTTGGCATGAAAATCCACGAGGCAAGGTAACTAGCGCAGGATCGAGGATCTGTTCATCCGGTCGTGAAGAGAGCGCCGTTCTGCACAGGATCTGACACAATGATGGTGTTATTTATCAGTTCATGTGCAAATACCCTCCAAGCCGTGACGAATAGTATGCAAGAATCTCCTGGTACTGACTTCCTCGGTGTCTTTTTCCGTGATTTGTGCCGATACTCTCTTCATATAAAACTTCAAGTTAGTTAGTTAGGTTGTTAGTTAGTCGACAGATCATACTCATTGCATATCGAACCATTCAGTCCATAAGTGCTCGGATCCCCTCCTCAGCAAATCCCGCAGCGTGTAGCGGCTAATGACACCAGTTCTGTGTTGGTTTATCAATCTTCTGTGGCTTCCTGCGTAGTGTTCTTGTTTGGCCACACCTCTTTTAATTTGCTGTTCTCGAAGTCTAGCTATGGTTGTAGATTCACAGTCATCACTTGGTTCTCGCAAAAGTCTTACTTCTCGTAGAGCATTCAGAATGTCAGCCTGGTATATGGCGCGTCCGCCCTCCACAGTAGCCTTACCTGCGAGCTACATAAAACTTCAAGGATATAAATAAAAACACCTCCCCGATAAAGGATGTCCTAAGAGAGTGAGGAGTAGAAGGAAAGCGTACAAGAGAAAGACGTTACATGTGAGTAACCTATACCGACACAGGCACTAGAAAAAATGCATGCGGTCTAGCTGTATTGTCGTAACCTGAGTATTCAACCACACACGTGCCAAATCCATAAGAAGGAAACAGATGAATAACTATTATATTGTAGAGATGTTTATGTAGTTCTGCCAGTTTGTGGGTGTTGTATGTGTGCTGACGGAGGCTTTAGCCGCAATCTCATCTCATCTCATCATCTCATCTCATCATATTCCGCTTGTATTTTGCGGTGTCGAGGTGAAGCATAAACAGCGGGGGGGGGGGGGGGGAGTGCCCGCTTATGGGATTCATGTATCGATATTCCCATGGACTCTGCTATCCCCTGCGTCCATCGCTTACGTGGTCGGCCTCTTCCTCTGCTTCCATTTGGTTTGTACATCAGTGCTTGTTGTGGTATACTGTTAGTTGGTAACCTACTTGCATGGCCAAAATATTTGACTTGCTGCCTTCTAATAAAATCTAGTGCAGCTATAACCCCTACTTTAGTCCTGATTTCTTCATTTCTGATCTTATCTCTTCTTGATTCATTGAGTATTCTTCTCAGGAATCTCATATATGTTGTTGTGATTTTTCTTTTCTCTTTTTTTTCTGTCATTGTCCAGGTTTAGCATTGGTAGTATAGAGCTGGTAGGAAACTTGTGTTGTAAAGTGCTTTCTTAGTAACTATTGATACATGTTTGTTCTTTAGTATTGGATTAGTATTGTCCAATGAGTCGGTTTGCCTTATTGCATCTATTTTCGATCTCGTCTTTTGATTTACCATTTGATGATTATACTTCCTAGGTACTTCAGCCGCAACGTCCATTTTATTACTCGTGATCGCCTTCTAGCAGAGCTTACTGATCTCGTTGGTTTTTTTTTTTTTTTTTTTTGGATGATTCATTTATGCGATGACAAGAGGGCAGGGGGTGTTAGAGTCTCATTACAGTAGAATTAGAAAGCAATTAAGACACTTGCGTGGCTGATTTCATGCCGGAAATCCAGGGACAATTACATTAGGGGAAAGCCGACAGCAAATGTAAAATATTAACATCAACGGGGATAAACAACACACTTAAAGATGAGAGCACTTAACAACGGCATATATACATTTCCCTAACGGCAAAGAGATAGAGACTGTTGGCAATAAGATAGAGTCTGTTGACAATTAGATAGAGTCTGTTGGCAATGAGAGTCTGTTGACTATGAGATAAAGTCTGTTGACAATGAGATGGAGTCTGTTGACTATGTTTGACAATGAGATAGAGTCTGTTGACTATGAGATAGAGTCTGTTGGCAATGAGATATGGTCTGTTGGCGACGAGATACCTAACACTTGTGGGGAATTCCAGGCCAGGTCTTCCCCCAGCCAAGCCATATATGTTGACAACTAGATTGAGTCTGCAGGGAATGAGATAAGAGTCTGTTGACTATGAGACAGAGTCTTTTAGCAATGAGATAGAGTCTGTTGGCAATGAGATAGAGTCTGTTGGCGACGAAATACCTAACACTTGTGGGGAATTCCAGTCCATGCCTTCCCCAGCTAGACCTGTGCTGAGCTGTGACCTGACTGCATTCTAAAATGCTTCTGCAGGTGGGAAGTTCCCAGTACTGATGTTGTATGCTTCTGCTGGTGGGAAGTTCCCAGTACTGATGTTGCATGCTTCTGCTGGTGGGAAGTTCCCAGTACTGATGTTGCATGCTTCTGCTGGTGGGAAGTTCCCAGTACTGATGTTGCATGCTTCTGCTGGTGGGAAGTTCCCAGTACTGATGTTGCATGCTTCTGCTGGTGGGAAGTTCCCAGTACTGATGTTGCATGCTTCTGCTGGTGGGAAGTTCCCAGTACTGATGTTGCATGCTTCTGCTGGTGGGAAGTTCCCAATACTGATGTTGCTTGCTTCTGCTGGTGGGAAATTCCCAGTACTGATGTTGCATGCTTCTACTGGTGGGAAGTTCCCAGTACTGATGTTGCATGCTTCGCTGGTGGGATGTTCCCAGTACTGATGTTGCATGCTTCTGCTGGTGGGAAGTTCCCAGTACTGATGTTGCATGCTTCTGCTGGTGGGAAGTTCCAGTACTGATGTTGCATGCTTCTGCTGGTGGGAAGTTCCTAGTACTGATGTTGCATGCTTCTGCTGGTGGGAAGTTCCCAGTACTGATGTTGCATGCTTCTGCTGGTGGGAAGTTCCCAGTACTGATGTTGCATGCTTCTGCTGGTGGGAAGTTCCCAGTACTGGTGTTGCATGCTTCTCCTGGTGGGAAGTTCCCAGTACTGATGTTGCATGCGTCTGCTGGTGGGAAGTTCCCAGTACTGATGTTGCATGCGTCTGCTGGTGGGAAGTTCCCAGTACTGATGTTGCATGCTTCTGCTGGTGGGAAGTTCCCAATACTGATGTTGCATGCTTCTGCTGGTGGGAAGTTCCCAATACTGATGTTGCATGCTTCTGCTGGTGGGAAGTTCCCAATACTGATGTTGCATGCTTCTGCTGGTGGGAAGTTCCCAGTACTGATGTTGCATGCTTCTGCTGGTGGGAAGTTCCCAGTACTGATGTTGCATGCTTCTGCTGGTGGGAAGTTCCCAGTACTGATGTTGCATGCTTCTGCTGGTGGGAAGTTCCCAGTACTGATGTTGCATGCTTCTGCTGGTGGGAAGTTCCCTGTACTGATGTTGCATGCTTCTGCTGGTGGGAAGTTCCCAGTACTGGTGTTGCATGCTTCTCCTGGTGGGAAGTTCCAAGTACTGATGTTGCATGCGTCTGCTGGTGGGAAGTTCCCAGTACTGATGTTGCATGCGTCTGCTGGTGGGAAGTTCCCAGTACTGATGTTGCATGCTTCTGCTGGTGGGAAGTTCCCAATACTGATGTTGCATGCTTCTGCTGGTGGGAAGTTCCCAATACTGATGTTGCATGCTTCTGCTGGTGGGAAGTTCCCAATACTGATGTTGCATGCTTCTGCTGGTGGGAAGTTCCCAGTACTGATGTTGCATGCTTCTGCTGGTGGGAAGTTCCCAGTACTGATGTTGCATGCTTCTGCTGGTGGGAAGTTCCCAGTACTGATGTTGCATGCTTCTGCTGGTGGGAAGTTCCCAGTACTGATGTTGCATGCTTCTGCTGGTGGGAAGTTCCCAGTACTGATGTTGCATGCTTCGCTGATTTGGTTTAGTTTTGTTGTTGTTGCGTTTGCTTACTTTGATTTCAAGTATGTTCTATACACGTTCTTCTACATCTAGTGCACTCGACTGAATTGTGGGTGTGGATTAGCTTTCCCTTTCACCAGTGTCCCTCGCCATCAGACGAACCCATTCCAACTTCGGAAGCACTTGTAATTTACGTCCCCAAGTCAAGGACGATAGGTCAACATTGTAGTCTAACTGCCCTTTGTAGAGGTTGAACCCCTTACCTCGGGCATCAGCACACCGGATGCTTAAGATCACGCGTTGTTATCTATTCGGGCATGCTGATCTGCGATGTAGGGGTTGAACCCGCTTCCTCGGCATCAGCGCATCGGATGCTTAAGAACTAGCGCTCTTATCCATTCTACTTTGCTTTCTGAATTTGGAGAGGGGAAGTAGACTATTGCAACTAGGGTTAGAATTAACTTGTAGGAAAATAAATTATTATGATAGTCTATGACAGTGGTTCTCAACCTGTTTTGGCCCGTGCCACCCTTCACCATATTTTCAGAACGTCATCCTCCCCCCTTTCGTATTTCCTCTCTAAAAATTCTCCCCCCCCCCCTTACACAGTATACGTAATAATGGAAGCTAAATTTAATAGCACATACCAGAACAAGTCTAGACGCCTACATAAAACGTGATTTGCGGGTCTACTTACGTTATAAAATGAATTTAAGAAGGGTGAGACGTACAGATTAATTACTAGCACATTGAGGGTAAAGTTAAAGAAAGTCAAGTATACAGCAGGAAACCCTAAATATGACTTGTGCAAATTGAAAACTGACAAAGAAATACAAGATAATTTTAACATAGAAGTAAAGAACAAATTTGATTTATTGTCTGATCTAGAGATCCTATTTCAAGATGTAGATGATCAATGGGAAATGCTGAAGAATTCAATCAGTTGTGCAGCAGAAAAAACTATTCCAAAAGTAAAGAAAGTTGGCCGTAAGACATGGATGACTGAAGAAATTTTACAACTAATGGAAACAAGAAGACAGAACAAAAATAATCCTGCCAAATATGAAGAAATTCACAGAAAAGTCAAAACCTTATGTAAGGAGGCTAAAGAAACATGGCTTGAGAAAAATTGCAGAGAAATTGAAAAACAACACAACAGTAAAAATGCGAAACTAATGCACAAAAGAATTCAGGAGATTACTAATCAAAGAACACGTACATCAGCAGGCTGCCTAAAGACAAAAAATGGAAGAGTCATAATAGAAAAAGATAAGATTTTACATGTATGGTCAGATTACGTGAAAAACCTTTATGACGATAGCAGAGACGAACAATATATTGTTCAAAATAACAATGAAGGGCCAGCAATTTTGAAGATGGAGGTTCAGAATGCTCTTAATCATATGAAATCTGGCAAAACCCCCGGTCCAGACAGCGTCACAACAGAAATGATTAATGCTTTAGAAGAATATGGAATAGATAAAGTTACCAGTCTGCTTAATACAATATATGATACTGGAAATATACCTCATGAGTTATGTAATTCTGTATTTATTGCAATCCCAAAGAAATCAGGAGCCTTGGAATGTGATCAACATCGAACAATTAGTATAATGAGTCACATCACGAAGATTTTGCTAAGAATTATCATGCAAAGAGTTAGGAGGAAAATACAACCTGAAATAGGAGAAGAACAATGTGGGTTTGTAGTAGGCAAGGGTACAGTAAATGCTGTGTATATACTGAGAACCGTAATCGAACGTTCTATAGAAGTAAACAAAGATCTACACCTTTGCTTCATTGACTACACAAAGGCTTTTGATAAAGTGAGACATGTCAACATGATAAGGATGCTTGAAGATCTACAAATTGATGGGAAAGACCTTAGACTTGTAAAAAACATATATTGGAAACAACAAGCTGCCATAAGAGTTGATAATCAAGTAAGCCAATATCAGCCTATTAAGAGAGGTGTGAGACAGGGATGTGTAATGTCTCCAGATCTGTTTTCCCTGTACAGTGAAAATATTTTCAGAAATATTGAAAATATGGAAGGAATCAACATTGGGGGACGATGCATCAATAACATTAGATATGCAGATGATACAGTCTTGATTGCAGACAATGAACAGGACCTGCAAAATTTAGTAGATGCGGTTGTTACACACAGTGAACAACAAGGGTTAGAATTAAATTGTAAAAAGACACAGATTATGGTCGTCACTAAGAAGAACGAAATACCACAGTGTAATATACAAGTAAATGGGAATATTCTTCAACAAGTGAATAGGTACAATTACCTCGGAACAGTAATAACATCTGATGGGAGATGCCTTGAAGAGATTAGAACAAGAATCGCCATGGCAAAAGTAGCCTTTAGCAAGATGAAAAACATACTGACCAATAAAAAGATGTCAATTGAAACGAGAAAAAGAGTGTTGAGATGCTACATAGAACCTGTACTTTTATATGGATGTGAAGCTTGGACAATGAGCAGCCAGGCTGAAAAACATCTGATGGCTGTAGAAATGTGGTTTCTGAGGAAAATGCAAAGAATACCATGGACAGCCAGAAAGACCAATGAACAAGTCCTTCAAGAAACAAATGAAGATCGTAAACTGATCAGAGACATTAGACGTAAACAGTCACAATTTTTTGGGCATGTTATGAGAAGAAATGATTTGGAGAACTTGGTGACAACTGGTAAGATCGAGGGGAACAGACCAAGGGGAAGACCTAGAAACAAGTATCTGGATGGCTTGGCCTTGTGGCATGGTCGAGACAGAAACACGGAACTGATCCACGACTCTGTTGATCGAGTGAGATGGCAGAACATGACCGCCCACGCTTACCGGCATGGCACATGATGGATGGATGGAGACGTACAGAACAGTAAAATATGAAAGGAAAAACAACATCAAGTAATCGGTTCTTGTATTAACGCGATCTTTAAGTAATCTTTAATCCCCCCCCCCCCCCCTGGAAACCCTAAAATTTCCCCCTGGAAGGGGGAGGGGGGGAATTCCCCACCGGTTGAGAACCACTGGTCTATGAGAAGAAGAAAATTCCACAATATATCAATCAAGTGCCTGTAAATAGGACCATTTTCAAACAGGTGAATAAGTACATTATCTCGGAACTGTCATATAATCTAATGGAAGGTGGCTTCTAGACATAACAAGAATTTCCATTGCAAAAATGTCCTTTTAGTTGATGGAAAACATTTTTTTTAAGTTGTCAATTGCAGCCAGAATAAAGTGTTGAAGTTTACATTGAACCAATGCTGTTGTAATTATGTGAAATGTAGACAATAAGCAGACAGCTGAGAAACATCTAATGGCAGTGGAAATGTGATTTTTGAGGTGAATACATAGACTATCACGGGCGGGCAACAACAACGACAACAAATGCGAGACGTTCCTTCAAGAAACACATACAAATGGAATAATGATTAGAGAAATTAAAAGTTAAAAGCCACAACTGTTTGGGCATATTATGAAAAGAAATAAAACGTAAAACGCTAGTGACAACTGGTAAAACTGATGAGAAAGAACAAGGGGAAGGCAAAGAGATGTGTGAATGGCACAATCAGGAGAAGAATACAGAGCTGATTAAGACTTTGCTGCTCGTGTGAGATGGCGAGCCATGATCGCCTACGCCTATCGGCACGGCCCATTATGATGCTGGTGATCTAGGTAAGTGTCTCTTGCCTCGAGCTTTACCTAACAAGTTTACCAGTGTCATAATACTCTTTCCTCCTATGTAAACGTCCATCATCATAATCAAGTGTCTTGCCAACTGGCGTGCGCGATCATGCTTCTCCATATCTTTCAATCTCCAACTTGATGTATCAGTTCGTGTTCTTACATCACGACGAAAGGCTGTCAAGAATTTTTCTCTCTGTCTCCCTTATGTTTCTTTCCAGAAATATTTCCAGTTGTCACGATACGCCCCAGTTTTATGCTTCTCTTCTCGTGATGTTTTCTACACATGATCACTGCCTGTTTTGATGTTTGTGATGATTTGTCTCTATGTCTAAGCCTCCGCGAGTGACAGTATTTTCCCCTCTGGCATTATCTATTCGTCTTTAGTGTTCTCTGATGTTTTCATGAACACACTGAAGCACTGAAGTCGAGAGGGTCGGCTTCATTGCACCGGGTGTTACCCCATCTAGCTTGGTGTCTCCGCACAAAACAGCAAGCCGCGTGCCGAGAGCTTCGCACAAGACACGAACTCCAGCGATGAACCACAGTAGTCTCCGGAAAAATTGCCCTCATGCTCTGGACGTCCCAGCCCAGGAAGCAAACCTACGACCTCCAGAACGCGGGGAGACGGCTTAACCACTTCGTCACGGAGATCCCCGTCATCAACATACGAAAACATAAGCTCTGGGTATATGGTTCTCCGAAATGTTTTCCGTAGCAACGAACAAAGGCGGACCATCGCGAAAAGAAAATACTAAGTGAAAATATGAGTTGGCGGTTCTGTCTGATGTAACCACTCATCTCAACGACTTGAACCTGCAGCTCCACATTATCACTGATATGCATGATGCTGTGAAGGCATTTCAAGTGAAGCTGCGCTTATGTGTGACACAAATGCACCAATGCAACCTATCTCACCTTTCTTGTTGCCAGGCAATGTTAAACCAAGTCAATGCTATGTTGTTTTCCAACGCACACTTTGCTGAAGAACTTAGCTTACTTCGCATGCACGGCGCTTTAGTGACTTTGAAGTACAGAAAAGTAATTTCGAGCTGTTTCTTAATCCATTTGCCATACATGTGGAAACTGCACCTGTAAATTTGCAGATGGAGTTAATAGAGCTGCAGTGTAATGGGACACTAAAGGCAAAGTACGACGCTGGGGGGGGGGGGGGGGGGGGGCTGCGCAGTTCACTCGTTTCATTCCTGAAGAGATGCCCCGGCTTCGTCTACACGCGGCTCGAACCTTGAGCATGTTTGGTAGCACATATCTGTGTGAGCAGCTGTTATCTGTGATGAAGATTAACAAAACATGACACAGGAGTTATCTCACTGATGAACACTTGCAGTCCATCATGAGAATCTCAATGACACAAAACATTACTCCCAACATAAACGAACTTGTAGCAAAGAAAAGATGCCAAACAAAGTGCTCTGACAAATTGACATAAGAGTGAAAATGTGTATACCGATGATGTGTTATTATTAAAACTTGTTTTATGTTTTAATTTATATTAATGTTTAAAAAAGGTTTAATTTTCGGCTTATTGAATGTTTATCATGTCCGCCCCGCAACCTTACGTGTGATTTGAGCTTTGGCCCGCTGAGCGATTGAGTTTGACACCCCTGATGTAGACAAATAATGGGTATATCAATGAAGGTGAATAAAACAAAGAAATCAGCTTTTTAACGGTTAGGATTGAAGAAAATATTAGTGAATAAGATCAAGGGTAGACAATTAAAGTGCTTCGTTCGTATAAGGAGACATAACTCTTTGTTATAGAATATGCTGCAGAGAAAGGAAGAACAGAAGCGTACAAGAGAAGGACAGCTTTATTTATACTTGGGACAACAGCAAGAGTTGCAGATGTGGATATATATAAGAATATGTCGTATTTCATGGAAACAAAGGAAATCAAATTACAGAGGTTCTAGACAAACTGGGAATGAAAAGAAAGTTGATGAAAGAAATACAAAATATTTCGGCCATATTAAAAGACTCAACACTATTATAAAAGCCATTATAGGAGGGTATGGTTGAAGTCAAGCGAGCAAGAACTGGACAGCGATACAAGTTGGAAGTTAACAAAAATGTGAGAGAATGTAAAAACAAGGCGAGAGACAGACAGTGGTGAAGATCAATTGCATCCAACTTTCAGTGTGGATTGAAGAGTTGGGCAGGAAGAAATCTGGACGTAAAAGAAAAGTAATGTAAATGGCACTGTTTGCAAGCCTTGGGGCGTATAAGGCTCATGGTTGTGGCCACAAATGTGTACAGACCAATCAACGTTAGAAGGTGATGTGGTTAATATCCCGCCGGCCGTTTCCAACACATTTTCTGGACATACTTTAGGTTGGGTCGACTTGGAAGCCATCGTCATTGGAAACCAAAATCCGCCTGGTGCGAATTCGAACCCATGACCACCGAGCGGACAGGCAAGCGTCTAGCCAACATCCTACCGTTGCTTCCGCGTCAAGAGATGGACAGGGGAAACTCCACCATGAAGAGGCAGGACAGAAGATGTGACGTAGGCGCTTGATGATGATAATCATGACTCGGTAGTTCAGACTGCCTACTCTCCGTAAATCCACTTCATATATGAGACATCTTGCTAATCTTCGTTCTTTTTAATATACTGCGCCAAACGTGGATGCACCTTCACTTGAGTGCACAGGAAGTGCAAGTCTTTATAGTCGATCAACAGATTGTGTAGTGGGATGTAATTTTTGTACTGGTTGATGAAGTCATAGATTGCCAGATCGGCCACAGAGATACCGGAGCAGAGTATAAATGGACCTGGCGTAGACAGGATATGGTTTGTCCAAAATGTGAAATGCTGCGGCAGGAGCACCTGAAGAGAGTAGAAACAAATCAACATCGACAGAGGTTAAATTTACAATGATAATATGACAAATACATGTTGATAAAATGATTGGACGCAACATAACTAGGAAATAAGTAAAGTGATCGTCATCATCATCCTCCAATTATGCCGTCGGGCGTTGTAGGGAGGAATATTTAACGTTCTAACGCTCAATGGATGGCATCTGTAGTATCATACAATGTCGTTGATGTCGTCAATTTTTTTTTCTTCTCGGGCGTCCTCTTGCTGACGTTGCAGATCCTCTTTGTTATAGCGCCATGGCTGGTAGTTGATGGTGCTGCATTCTAAAGAGATGGCCGAACCAGTTCAGTATATGTGGCACAAGGTCCTTTGATTAGTATCCACCATATGGTGTTAGACCATTATTTTTATAAACCGATCGACATGCCAGGAGCGATGTGAGTACGATTAAGGCGACTGACTTTATTTCGCAAGGTATTTCCAAGTACTTGTTTCAAACTGGGTCGAAACTTTAGTTTTATTCTGTAGAGTTCTAACCTGGTACGTGACACACCTGTGTAAGAGTATGTTGTATTCTGTAGAGTTCTAACCTGGTACGTGACACACCTGTGTAAGAGTATGTTGTATTCTGTAGAGTTCTAACCTGGTACATGACACACCTGTGTAAGAGTATGTTGTATTCTGTAGAGTTCTAACGTGGTACGTGACACACCTGTGTAAGAGTATGTTGTATTCTGTAGAGTTCTAACCTGGTACATGACACACCTGTGTAAGAGTATGTTGTATTCTGTAGAGTTCTAACCTGGT
Organism: Cepaea hortensis; assembly: GCA_963921405.1. NCBI lineage: Eukaryota > Metazoa > Mollusca > Gastropoda > Stylommatophora > Helicidae > Cepaea > Cepaea hortensis. Next base: position 35,838 of record CAWUFQ010000067.1, on the reverse strand, counting down.
ACATGACACACCAGTGTAAGAGTATGTTGTATTCTGTAGAGTTCTAACCTGGTACATGACACACCTGTGTAAGAGTATGCTGTATTCTGTAGAGTTCTAACCTGGTACATGACACACCTGTGTAAGAGTATGTTGTATTCTGTAGAGTTCTAACCTGGTACATGACACACCTGTGTAAGAGTATGTTGTATTCTGTAGAGTTCTAACCTGGTACATGACACACCTGTGTAAGAGTGTGTTGTATTCTGTAGTGTTCTAACCTGGTACATGACACACCTGTGTAAGAGTGTGTTGTATTCTGTAGAGTTCTAACCTGGTACATGACACACCTGTGTAAGAGTATGTTGTATTCTGTAGAGTTCTAACCTGGTACATGACACACCTGTGTAAGAGTATGTTGTATTATGTAGAGTTCTAACCTGGTACATGACACACCTGTGTAAGAGTATGTTGTATTCTGTAGAGTTCTAACCTGGTACGTGACACACCTGTGTAAGAGTATGTTGTATTCTGTAGAGTTCTAACCTGGTACATGACACACCTGTGTAAGAGTATGTTGTATTCTGTAGAGTTCTAACCTGGTACATGACACACCTGTGTAAGAGTATGTTGTATTCTGTAGAGTTCTAACCTGGTACATGACACACCTGTGTAAGAGTATGTTGTATTCTGTAGAGTTCTAACCTGGTACATGACACACCTGTGTAAGAGTATGTTGTATTATGTAGAGTTCTAACCTGGTACATGACACACCTGTGTAAGAGTATGTTGTATTCTGTAGAGTTCTAACCTGGTACGTGACACACCTGTGTAAGAGTATGTTGTATTCTGTAGAGTTCTAACCTGGTACATGACACACCTGTGTAAGAGTATGTTGTATTCTGTAGAGTTCTAACCTGGTACATGACACACCTGTGTAAGAGTATGTTGTATTCTGTAGAGTTCTAACCTGGTACGTGACACACCTGTGTAAGAGTATGTTGTATTCTGTAGAGTTCTAACCTGGTACATGACACACCTGTGTAAGAGTATGTTGTATTCTGTAGAGTTCTAACCTGGTACATGACACACCTGTGTAAGAGTATGTTGTATTCTGTAGAGTTCTAACCTGGTACATGACACACCTGTGTAAGAGTATGTTGTATTCTGTAGAGTTCTAACCTGGTACATGACACACCTGTGTAAGAGTATGTTGTATTCTGTAGAGTTCTAACCTGGTACATGACACACCTGTGTAAGAGTATGTTGTATTCTGTAGAGTTCTAACCTGGTACATGACACACCTGTGTAAGAGTATGTTGTATTCTGTAGAGTTCTAACCTGGTACATGACACACCTGTGTAAGAGTATGTTGTATTCTGTAGAGTTCTAACCTGGTACATGACACACCTGTGTAAGAGTATGTTGTATTCTGTAGAGTTCTAACCTGGTACATGACACACCTGTGTAAGAGTATGTTGTATTCTGTAGAGTTCTAACCTGGTACATGACACACCTGTGTAAGAGTATGTTGTATTCTGTAGAGTTCTAACCTGGTACATGACACACCTGTGTAAGAGTATGTTGTATTCTGTAGAGTTCTAACCTGGTACGTGACACACCTGTGTAAGAGTATGTTGTATTCTGTAGAGTTCTAACCTGGTACATGACACACCTGTGTAAGAGTATGTTGTATTCTGTAGAGTTCTAACCTGGTACATGACACACCTGTGTAAGAGTATGTTGTATTCTGTAGAGTTCTAACCTGGTACGTGACACACCTGTGTAAGAGTATGTTGTATTCTGTAGAGTTCTAACCTGGTACATGACACACCTGTGTAAGAGTATGTTGTATTCTGTAGAGTTCTAACCTGGTACATGACACACCTGTGTAAGAGTATGTTGTATTCTGTAGAGTTCTAACCTGGTACATGACACACCTGTGTAAGAGTATGTTGTATTCTGTAGAGTTCTAACCTGGTACATGACACACCTGTGTAAGAGTATGTTGTATTCTGTAGAGTTCTAACCTGGTACATGACACACCTGTGTAAGAGTATGTTGTATTCTGTAGAGTTCTAACCTGGTACATGACACACCTGTGTAAGAGTATGTTGTATTCTGTAGAGTTCTAACCTGGTACATGACACACCTGTGTAAGAGTATGTTGTATTCTGTAGAGTTCTAACCTGGTACATGACACACCTGTGTAAGAGTATGTTGTATTCTGTAGAGTTCTAACCTGGTACATGACACACCTGTGTAAGAGTATGTTGCGGCAGGAGATGTAGACTTCTCTTTCTGTGATTCGTTTATTGCAGGAAATGTAGCATGACTTTAAAGTCAATATTTGTGGCTTTGCCTGACTGTGTAATCATAAAAGGTGCCGATCGCAAGAAAGGAAAGAAGGAGGAGGAGAAGGAGGGGAGATGAGAAGAGGAAGGAGAATGAGAGAAAGAAAAGGCAGAAGAAGATGAAGGAGAAGATGGAAGAACAGGCTGCGGAGGTAGAGAAGAAGAAGAAGAAGAAGAAGAAGAAGAAGAAGAAGAAGAAGAAGAAGAAGAAGAAGAAGAAGAAGAAGAAGAAGAAGAAGAAGAAGAAGAAGAAGAAGAAGAAGAAGGAGGAGGAGGAGGAGGACGAGGACGAGGACGAGAGTGGGAGAAAAGGGAAGAAGAGAAAGGAGAATAAGGCGGAGGTTGAGAAACAGAGGAGGAAGGAGAATGAGAGGAAGGAGAAGAACAAGCAGAAAAAGAACAGACAGAAGAAGAAGAAACAAACAGCAGCAGCACAACATACCTTCATTAGCTTCTCAACGTTGTCATCAGGCATCTCCAGCATCTCCTCGTAAGCTTTTTGCATGACCTCAGATTCCTTCAGGTCTTGTACCTTGTGATATGTAAGAAGTAAGGTGTAAGATGTAAGAAATAAGATGTATGAAATAAGATGTATCAAATAAGATGTAAGAAATTAGATGTAACATATAAGAAATAAGATATATCAAATAATATGTAAGAAATAAGTTGTAACATATCAGAAATAAGATGTAAGAAAAAGAAGTATGAAATAAAATGTAATAAATAAGAAAAACGAAATAAGGTGTAAGAAATAAGATGTAAGAAATAATATGTAACATATGAGAAATAAGATATAAGAAATAAGATGTACGACATAAGATGTAAGAAATAAGATGTAACGTGTTAGAAATATGATGAAAGAAATAAGATGTAAGAAATCAGATGTAAGAAATAATATGTAACATGTAAGAAATAAGATATAAGGAATAAGATTTATTAAATAAGCTGTACAAAATAAGACATAACATGTAAGATATAAGATGTAACATGTAAGAAATAAGATGTAAGAAATAAGATGTAAGAAATAAGATGTAAGAAATAACATGTAAGAAATAAGATGTAAGAAATACGATGTAAGAAATAAGATGTAAGAAATAAGATGTAAGAAATAACGTGTAAGAAATAAGATGTAAGAAATCAGATGTAACATGTATAAAATAAGATGTAAGAAATAAGATGTAAGAAATAAGATGTAACATGTATGAAATAAGATGTAACATGTAAGAAATAAGGTGTAACATGTAAGAAATAAGATGTAACATGTATGAAATAAGATGTAACATGTAAGAAATAAGATGTAAGAAAAAAGATGTAAGAAATAAGATGTAACATGTATGAAATAAGATGTATGAAATAAGATGTATGAAATAAGATGTATGAAATAAGATGTAAGAAATAAGATTAACATGTAAGAAATAAAATGTCAGAAATAAGATGTAATAAATAATATGTAACATGTAAGAAATAATATGTAACATGTAAGAAATAAGATGTAAGAAATAAGATGTAACATGTAAGAAATAAGATGTAAGAAATAAGATGTAACATGTAAGAAATAAGATGTAAGAAATGAGATGTAAGAAATAAGATGTAAGAAATAAGATGTAAGAAATAAGACGTAACATATAAGAAATAAGATGTAAGAAATAAGATGTAAGAAATAAGATGTAAGAAGTAAGATGTAACATGTAAGAAATAAGATGTAAGAAATAAGATGTAAGAAATAAGATGTAAGAAATAAGATGTAAGAAGTAAGATGTAACATGTAAGAAATAAGATGTAAGAAATAAGATGTAAGAAATAAGATGTAAAAAATAAGATGTAAGAAATAAGATGTAAGAAGTAAGAAATAAGATGTAAGAAATAAGATGTAAGAAATAAGATGTAAGAAATAAGATGTAAGAAATAAGATGTAAGAAATAAGATGTAAGAAGTAAGATGTAACATGTAAGAAATAAGATGTAAGAAATAAGATGTAAGAAATAAGATGTAAGAAATAAGATGTTTGAAATAAGATGTAAGAAATAAGATGTAAGAAATAAGATGTAAGAAGTAAGATGTAACATGTAAGAAATAAGATGTAAGAAATAAGATGTAAGAAGTAAGATGTAAGAAATAAGATGTATGAAATCAGATGTAAGAAATAAGATGTATGAAATAAGATGTAAGAAATAAGATGTATGAAATCAGATGTAAGAAATAAGATGTATGAAATAAGATGTAGGAAATATGATGTAAGAAATAACATGTAAGAAATAAGATGTAAGAAATAAGATGTAATATGTAAGAAATAAGATGTAACATGTAAGAAATAAGATGTAAGAAATAAGATGTAAGAAATAAGATGTAAGAAATAAGATGTATGAAATCAGATGTAAGAAATAAGATGTATGAAATATGATGTAGGAAATATGATGTAAGAAATAACATGTAAGAAATAAGATGTAAGAAATAAGATGTAATATGTAAGAAATAAGATGTAACATGTAAGAAATAAGATGTAAGAAATAAGATGTAAGAAATAAGATGTAAGAAATAAGATGTATGAAATCAGATGTAAGAAATAAGATGTATGAAATAAGATGTATGAAATAAGATGTATGCAATAAGATGTAACATGTAATAAATAAGATGTATAAAATAAGATGTAAGGAATAAGATGTAAGATGTAAGAAATAAGATGTATGAAATAAGATATTTGAAATAACATGTATGAAATAACATGTGAGATTAAGAAGCAAGATGTCAGCATATACGATGCCGCTAAATGATTAACGCGTGTTACCACATTCTTGAATTGAGTATGTTCAGTGGGAAAGGACTCCTATTTACGGACGATCAAGCATTTAATGCAAAATCAGAATCAAAATTACAAGACCACATAAAGAGTGTGAAAGAAGTGTATATGGAACACACCAAGAAAATTAGCACAAGTAAAACAGAGGTAATGACTATAACCAAAGAAGAAAGCACAGTAAAGATTCCTCAAGAAGAATACCCCCTGAATCAAGTAAAGAGCTTCAAGTACCTAGGAAGTATAATATCATCAAATTAAAAATCAGTAGACGAGATCGAAAATAGATGCAACAAGGCACACCAATTCATTGGACAAATGACACCAATACTAAAGAAGAAACATGTATTCTATCAATAATTACCAAGAAATCACTCTACAACACAATCTTCCTACCAACTCTATGTTACCAATGTCAAACCTGGAAATTGGCAGAAAAGGAGAAAAGAAAAATCACAACAGAAATGAGATTCATGAGAAAATACTCAATGTATCAAGAAGAAAGAAAATCAGAAATGCATACTGCGATGAGTCAAATTATAGCTCATGGCATGATGAAATATAATCACACTGAAGGACGTGACAATCGTGGATCTTAAGCCACGTGACGCACGCTGAGGTTGTCGCCGGAGCGAATAAGCAAGATTCGCGAAGGTAACAAGGGCATTCAGGTTCGTGGTTGTCGTCGGGTGAGGACACCACGTTAGGAAGATAGCAATGGCTAACATTATGCCACTTTTGTAAGAATAGATGAATCGTAATTGTGAAATAGATAGTGTAACATTGTTGAACAAATGGTTGTGTAATTGACAATGTTCATTGTATAGTGTTTAGATAAATAGAATGCTTAAACCAAACCCGAGTTAGAGTCATGTTCTTACAGGAGTGCTGAGTTGTGTTTAACAGTAAGTTGTCATGGCTTGTTTAGAGTAGAAGAGCCTAACTATCATCAAAGTAAAGTCCTGAATACAGTCAATGACGTGAGGACGCATTGCCAACTACAGAATATGTGTACGACAAAGATAGATGAGCAGAGAAGTAACCACGGCGATTTATTATATAATATATTTGCGGAAGAATATACCCCTAGGCATCCAATAGACAGTGGGAAATACATCAGGACTAAAGTGGAGGTTATAGCACAGTGGTTCTCAACCTTCTTTGGCCCATGCCCCCCTTCACCATATTTTCAGAACGTCATTCCCCACTTCCTATCAAAACTTTGGCCCATGCCCCCCTTCACCATATTTTCAGAACGTCATTCCCCACTTCCTATCAAAACTTTGGCCCATGCCCCCCTTCACCATATTTTCAGAACGTCATTCCCCCCCCCCCTCCCTTTCATATTTCCTATCTAAAATTCCCCCACCCTACACAGTATACGTAAAAATGGAAGGTAAATTTAATAGCATATACTAAAACAAGTCTAGAAATCCACATAAAACATGATTTGTGGGGTGTACTTACTTTATAAAATGAATTTTAGAAGGAAGAGACGTACATAACTGTAAAGTATGAAGGGAAAAACAATATCAAGTAATCGGCTCTTGTATTAACGCGATCTTGAAATGGTCTTCATTCCCCCTTGGAAACCCTAAAATTCCCCCGGGGGGGGGGGGGGGATTCCCCACCGGTTGAGAACCACTGTTATAGCAGCACTACACTTCATCAGAAAACAGCATGTTAAATATAACAAGATTACCAACTAACAGTATACTACAACAAGCAATGATGTACAAACCAAACGGAAGCAGGGGAAGAGGCAAAGAGAATAAAAGTCCATGGGAATCACGATACATGAAGCCTATAAACGGGCACTCTTCCACTGTTTATGCTTCACCTCGACACCGCAAGGTACAAAAGGAACAGATAAGATGAGATGAGTGTGAAAAGAAATAACTTTAACGTTTGCATGTCAAATTTACTTTTTTGAACAAGGAAATTATAAAACTCATTATTCATCCTATGGAGGAGAATGGGAAACTAATGGAAAATATATAACTGAAATCAATAGCAAACAATAAGACAAGGAAATATTGTATTTTATAAAATGAAGAACATCTTATATAATAAATCATTGTCTTTGCAGTTGGAAAAAGAATGTTGCATGTTTTATAGAACCAGTTTTAACATATGGCAGCGAATCATGGACAGTTTGTCTTCTTCCCCTTCGTCTTCTTCTCCTTCTCCTTTTCCTTCAATCTGCTTCTGGTGCTGCTGCTGTTACTTCTTCTTCTTCTTCTTCTTCTTCTTCAATTGTGTTTTCCTCCTCTTCTGATTCTGCTGCTACTTCTTCTTCTTCTCCTGTTCTTCTTTTACTTCTCTTCTTTTCCTCCTCTTCAGCTTCTGCCTCTACTGTCCTCATACTCTTCTTCTTCTTCTTCTTCTTCTTCTTCTTCTTCTTCTTCTTCTTCTTCTTCTTCTTCTTCTTCTTCTTCTTCTTCTTCCTCTTCTTCTTCTTCTTCTCCTCTTCTTCTTTTACTTCTCTTCTTCGTCTTCTTCGTCATCTTCATCTTGTTTTCTCTTCCATCTCCCAGTAGAGCAAAGTCCCTTCACCAACTCAAGCCAATCACTCTATACACTTGCTCCTGTTTGGTTGGATCTTGCAGCTGAAGTTTTCTACTGGATGAGGTAGCCAATCTCACGCCAACCCTCCTTTGTCGCCCGTTACGACATGTATCGTAGGCAACAGTGTTGCAGTTCATTACTTACCTTCTGGTCCCCTGTAACACACGAGGGCAATTAGTTTTTAAAAAAAAAAAATAATAAAGAATGCATCCAGGCCTCCGAGAGGTGGTTTCAAAGAGGAATGCTGAAAATTCCTTGGACAGTCAAAATATGTAGTTCCAATAGTTTTGATACATGCCATGGACAGACAGAAAAGCCAATGACTAAGTCCTACAAAAAACAAGTGAAAACCGTAAACTGATTAAAGAAATTAGACGTAGACAGTCACATTTTTTGGACACGTTATGAGAAGAAATAAATTGGAGAATTTGGTGACAACTGGCACGATTGAGGGGAAAAGAACAACGGGACGGCAGAGAAATGAATGCACGGATGGCGTGGCCACGTGGTATAGTCGAGACGAGAACACAGAGCTGATCCACGACTCTGGTGATCGTGTGAGATGGTGAAACACGATCGCCCACGCTTATCGGCATGGCACATGATGATGGTGATGATGATGATGATGATGATGATGATGATGATGATGAAGGTGATGATGATGATGATGGTGGTGGTGGTGGTGGTGGTGGTGGTGGTGGTGGTGGTGGTGGTGGTGGTGGTGGTGGCGGTGAATTGTTTTGAAAAGGGCAATTTACCACAAAACATTATAAATAGGCAGTTTTGTCAATGTATGGCCCACATTATGAGAAGAGAACAACTGGAAATTGTTGTCACAGCTGGTAAGATTTCTGGAAATAGGGACAGAGAAACACTGGACGAGAGAGGGTTCTTGACAATCTGGTCTCAGGGCACGGAAGGGTGTCAGCACACGAAATGATACATGCTTTTTTTTGAGATAGCAATACATGTAAAAGCATTATCACCCACGCCAGCTAGCATGGCGCTTGATTATGATGATGATGGTGATGGTGGTGGTGGTGATGATCATTATGATGATGGTGGTGGTGATGATGATGATTTTGATGTGGGGAGAAGTAAACAGAGAAGTATTACCCAAAGAAAGGATATTTAAGAAAACAGTACTGAATGATATCGCGTTCAGACTGTTGCGGTACTTGGTTTGTCGAGTTCCCTTGTCAAAGTTTGCTTACATTTATTTTACCTCACACCTCGGTTATAGCCAAACGCATCTCTCTGTGTTATTTTCCGAAGTTTTCCCCCCTCCCTCTAAACGATTTTCTTCTTCATCTTTCTTTTGCCCCTCCTCCTCCTCCTCCTCCTCCTGCTCATCCTCACCCTCTTTCTGCTTCTACTTCTCCTTCTTCCTCTTCTTCTTCTTTTTAATTTCTTTGTAATCTCAGACCTGATACTTTCAGATTAGATCAGATAAGATATTAGAACCTTATGTCTGACAATCTGAGAAACATGATAATCTACAATAATCCCAGACCTGATCCTCAGACACACGATAATCTGAGACCCGATTCTTAGACACATGATAATCTCAGACCTGATTCTCAGACATACGATAAGAAGAAGAAGAAGAAGAAGAAGAAGAAGAAGAAGCAGAAGAGGGGAAAGAAGAAGACGACGACGACGAAGAAGACCTGATTCTCAGACACACGGTCATCTGAGACCTGAAAATCTCAGATCTGACAATCTCAGACCTGACACTTTCATAACTGATTCTCAGGGGGGAAAAAACGATAACCTTAGACCGGATATCCTTGATACAAATCTGAGATAAAAATTTGTGTGAAAAGATCCTGTGGAGAAACAAAATGTGCACGCTTTTATTCTATACCTCACAAATACAGTATCTTTCTCAAACTGTATTATCAATTCATATTGCACTTAACAAGGAGTCTCCGTAACAGAGTAGTACCTCCGCTTGCCTTATAGGTTCAATTGCGGGCTACGTCGTTTGGTTCACGAGTGCAATTTTCTCGGAGTCTTCTGGGAGTCGTTGCTACGGAGTTCGTGCTTTGTGTAAGACTTCCGGCAGGCCGCCATGCGGGAAGAGAGCCAATCATATGGGATAAAAACCTGGTGCAATGAAGTCGATCTTCTTGTCTTTCAAACACTTTCAAACTGCGCTCACCATTGTTCTAGTCTGAATACATCAGACCTGTAACACTAGAAATGAGAGCCCTAAACCGAACAACTTCAAACCTGGTAACACCAGAAATGACAGCTTTACACCGAACAACTTCAAACCTGGTAACACCAGAAATGACAGCTTTACACCGATCAACTGCAGACCTGGTAACACCAGAAATGACAGCTTTACACCGATCAACTTCAGACCTGGTAACACCAGAAATGACAGCTTTACACCGATCAACTTCAGACCTGGTAACACCAGAAATGACAGCTTTACACCGATCAACTTTAGACCTGGTAACACCAGAAATGACAGCTTTACACCGATCAACTTTAGACCTGGTAACATCAGAACTAACAGCCTTAAAACGAACAACTTCAAACCTGGTGAAGGACGGCTTCAGCTGTTAGAGACTCTATTTCACTGACCCCTAGAAGGCCCAAATGGCGAGCTAAAAACCTGATGATGGCATTGGGCTCTCCATACACATTGTGATCTATCCACAGAACGGGCAGGTTCCCATACGGCATTTTGCACATCAAGCACTTCCAGTCTAAATCTCGCAACAGGTGATCCTCAAACCTGCAGACAAGCACACCTGAAGCAATTAAGATAGTGACACATAAATGAGTAAACTGTCTTTTTATCTTCATACTTTTATACTCTCTGGTCATACTGTCCTCCTGTTATCATCATACTTTTAAACACTCTGGTCATACTGTCCTCCTGTTATCACCATACTTTCATACACTCTGGTGATACTGTCCTCCTGCCCCCCCCCCACCCTTAAAATAAAACATTTAAGGTTGTTTTTTTTTTTTTGAAACTCCCTCGTATCTTGATAACAGGTAAGATCAGCAGTAAAAGAGGCTTGGAAACAAGGAGAAAATTGAGCCGGATGACCTAAGACGATGGAATAGAGCAGTAAGATCAATAGAATTGATCAAGAACACCGTGGCCCGAGACCAGTGGAGATAAGTGAATGGCTGCGTTATTCGTCATGGCAAATTGTGATACCCCCTCCCTCTAAGTTCATGACACCATCACTACTGGAGATACCTTCTGAAGGACAAGACGGAAGTAGATGTTGCTGACCTAAACATTTCACACGATGTTCATCATCATATGCCCTGCCATATTCACTGGCACATGAACGGAGCATAATGGGGACGACCCTTTGCTGTGAAGTTGGAACTGTGACTAACTAACTAACTAACTATGCCCTGCCAACTGACGTAGGCGTTCGTACATATGGGATATCTCTGTCCCGGATGTCCTGGATACATTACATTGATGATATTCCCTGGTGCCACCGTCACAGTCCACCCAGCATCATTTCTCTCGGCCTGCCCTTGCCTCTTCTACCGCTGATATTTTCCAGTCGCCACGATATTTTCTAATTCCTCCCCTCTCCTCTCCTCGGCTCCGAGGGGTTACGGGCGCAGTTGGTAATCCCGCATACCGCGTTCGAAAAGCAGCTGCGAGCAAATTGGCAGCAGACCGCCTTGCGTAAGTGGTTTTTTTTAATGTAACGGTATGGGTGCCGGTCGTTCAGAAAGCAATGGCAAACTACTGAACGTAAACTTGTCTAGGAATCACGAACATCCAAAAAATACGGAGGTTGGCTGCTACGTCCTGTAAAGGTTATGCAACTGACTTTTCTTAAATCCGCTCATTACACGCCTTTACTATTCTCTATTAGTTATGAATTTCATAGCAGCGTTGTCTGTGTTATGAGTTTAATACAATAAATTGCTCCATGTTAGTTTCCTGTTATGGACCTGTGGTGTGACAGCGCCATCACATTGTGTAAGTTAGAGCCAGAGGAAGAAGCCATCATTCGTTCCTTCACTGTTGTGTAAGTTAGAGCCAGAGGAAGAAGCCATCATTCGTTCCTTCACTGTTGTGTAAGTTAGAGCCAGAGGAAGAAGCCATCATTCGTTCCTTCACTTTTGTGTAAGTTAGAGCCAGAGGAAGAAGCCATCATTCGTTACTTCGCTGTGACAAGCGACGAGTCCAAGTGTCGAACCCAAGTCCGATTTTATTCATGACAGTACCAGCAGAGTTCGATATCAACTTCGCTAGCGTCCGTCTATGACTGCCAGGCCCATAACATTGCTTTCTGTCTTTCCTCAGAAAGATATTTACTATCTCGCTAGCAATGTCTTTAAATTGTGATCGTATGGAATTCAGAAACTGTAAGCATGACTACCTGTTCAAAAAAAGTAAACGATTCTTTTACACTCTTTAAGGCGCGTGAACATACGGTTATAGACCCAGATTTTTGTAGACCGGGAGTCTCCGTGTCGAAGTGGTCAAGCGTCTGCCTCGCATTCCGAAGGTTATGGGTTTGATTCTGGGCTACGTCTTTCGGTTCACGGGTGCAGTTTTCTCGGAGACTTCTGGGGGGGGGGGGGGGGTCGTCGCTGGAGCTAGGGAGTTCGTGCTTTGTGTGACGCTTTCGGCGGGACGCCCTGCAGAAAGAGACCGAGCCATATGGGATTAAAACCCGGTGCAATGAAGTGGATCCTCTCGACTTTTACGACTTTTTAAAGACTTTTATAGACCAGTTGGCACTGGGGGGGGGGGGGGGGATGCAGCCAGCATCACACAGGTCGCCTTTACTTATCAAGACATTTCTTGGTGAATATTTTAGACTTGGTCGCCCTGAGTACATAGGCCAATGTTTAACATCCATTCTGAGGGCAGATGGTGATAGGCCCGTATTCTTATAGGTTAGTTAGTTAGTTAGTCAGTTAGTTAGTTAGTTAGTTAGTTAGTTAGTTAGTTAGTTAGTTAGTCGAGGTTCCAACTTCACGGCAACGGGTCGTCCCCATTATGCTCCGCTCCTGTGCCAGTGAATATCACACAAAATGCTACCCACTGTCCAATGTGAACAGTGGAACAGGCAGGAGTCTCGGCAATCCAACATCCAGCACAGGTACACTGTGCATAATGCCGCCGCCAGAATGCCAACACAAAAGTCCTCCACGGAAACCACATTTCATCGTCGATGGAATGGCAGTCGCCAGAAAGACCTCATTGACCCGGGTTTTCTCACATGGCTCGGTCTCAACCCGCAAGGCGACCCGCCGAAAGCGTCGCATAGAGCACAAACTCCGTAGCTCCAGCACCGACTCCCATGAGTCGCCTGAAAAATGCACTCGTGAACCGAAAATGCAAATCAGTCAATTCAGCAACAGCCGGTAGCCATTGTTCCGAACATGCAGGTCACTGTACAAACAAAAGCGGACATGTAAAAACATTCCACGTGAATATCACAGCTCACAGAGTCACGCCACGCACTCACTCAGTAGCAGGGCGACGGAACCATAAACTACCAGTCCAACATGAGGAAAATGCGAAATGCAAACCGCAGCCACAAGGATAAATTCTCCAGAGCCCGTAGCGGTTCAATGCCTAACCGCCATGCTGGGAACCGGAAGTCCATTCTTATAGGTCAACTGACGCTAGGTGGTTGATGTGGTTAGCAGTCCTCCTGCCGCCATTACTTCTCAATAACTTTTCGGGTGATCCCTGGGAACCCCTCTGTCAGCTTTAAAAATTAATACCGATGCGGTTTCGAACACATGATCATGAGGCCGACAGGCTGGCTTCTAGCCCTAGGATACAGCTGCCCCCAAGATTACTATATGCCCGATGTAAATGGCACAAACAGAGTCAGATCTGTTACTTACGGTATATCCGCGAATGTCAGCAACAGGCGAATCAGTTCTGCCGGACCCTTTCTCGTTCTGGCCAAAATTTTGAATTTGGAGAAGCCCAGTAACATGGTTCTCTATGAGAGAACGTCACGGGTAGCCATTAAACCGTGCAGATGCAAGCAAAGTACAGGGTGTATGTTTAATGACTGTGCAGTGTTTGAAAATATTGCCGGTCCAAGTTTTATATTTACCTATTCTGTTGCATGAACTTTACAGACGGTGAATATAAAACTTGGACTGGCAATATTTTCAAACACTCAATCAGTCAACCAATCAGGTGCTGTCACCACAATGAAAGTTGGCTGCAATGGATCTCCAACACTGTCTGTCTCTCGCCCTGACTGTAGATTCTGTCAGACTGATGTTCGTCCATCTCTTTATGTTACCTTCCCACTTGTATCGTTGTCTACCTCTTGCTCGCTTGCCCTCCAGTATGGTTTTTATAAGAGTACCATGTCTTTTAACGTGACCAAATTATTCCACTTGCCTCCTCTTTATTTATTTCAACTTTCTCTTCCTTCCCAGTTTTTCTAAAGCCTCTGCATTTGATTGCTTTTGTTTCCGTGAAATACGACATATTCAAACAATGCACAGTCATTAAAAATACACTCTATAGTTACAATAACTCTGAATCTTAACATGTTAACCGATTCAGTGCCGAAGGATAATATATCGCCAAATTTGAATTCCCCATTTGGACAGAAGGACTATACAACGCTATACAAGGGTCATCGTGATATTTGTTTTATTTCGTAGTATCCTCCTCAGTTTCAATGCTCAGTGATCGGAAATTTCCATTGTGGTATTTGTTAATTTGATAATGTAACATGACTGGTTCAACACCCCACCCCCTTTTTTTTGGCACTGAATCAGTTTACGCGCAGTAATATGGTTCTCTGTGAAACACAAAACGGGTACCATTAGAACAGACGGATGCAAGCAAAGTAGTTACAATAACCCTGGATCTTGGCACACTCTAGCGCAGTAACAAAGGATGACCAACGCTCTAAAGCAGCATATAATCATGTAATTTTCCGTGAACTTGTGTCAGTGTATGCTTGCTGTTTGTGTAATGATGAAGGCTTCAGTCGCAATGTCCATTTTGTTACTTGCGATCATGTTCTTGTAGAGCTTAAGATTCTACTTCTCGGTTGTTGTTTTTTTTTTTTTTTAGTGATTCATTCATTGTTGTTTTCATTCTAGCCGATAACCAAGTGGTTCTCTTCCTTCCTATGTATGTTGTTTGTTTTTTTTATTCCAGTGGGATCTCCTCCGAGTTAACTCCGCAATGATGTCTGGTGTTCATCCTAGTCAATGACCAACAAGTTAGCTTTTTTTAAATTATAAAGTATCCATAATCAAGCAGTTAGCAAGCCTGTTTTCTACACTATGAGACACCGGGGGCAAAGTATGTACACCTATACGGAGAAGAAGAACCACCTACCCTAGGCTAAGAGTGATGACTGCCTTAGCAAGCGAACAGATAAGAGGCACGATATCATTATGAAGTAACAACAAATAAAAACATTTATACTTATGCTTCACGGAAATGTTAGTCTAAAGGTAACGAAAGAGGCATAACATGGTGCTGAGAAAGTCTCAATGAATCCGGATCACCGACTTACTTTGTTTCATCAATAAACATCTCCAGAACTGACACCTGGAGTGCTAGAACTAAGTAGTAGTAGTAGTAGTAGTAGTAGCAGCAGCAGCAGCAGCAGCAGCAGCAGCAGCAGCAGCAGTAGCAGCAGCAGCGGCGGCGGCGGCGGCGGCGGCGGCGGCGGCGGCGGCGGCGGCGGCGGCGGCAGCGGCAGCGGCAGCGGCAGCGGCAGCGGCAGCGGCAGGGGTAGGGGTAGGGGTAGGAGTGGTGGTGGTGGTGGTGGTGGTGGTGGTGGTGGTGGTGGTGGTGGTGGTGGTGGCGGCGGCGGCAGCGGCAGCGGCAGCGGCAGCGGCAGCGGCAGGGGCAGGGGTAGGGGTAGGAGTGGTGGTGGTGGTGGTGGTGGTGGTGGTGGTGGTGGTGGTGGTGGTGGTGGTGGTGGTGGTGGTGGTGGTGGTGGTGGTGGTGGTGGTGGTGGTGGTGGTGGTGGTGGTGGTGGTGGTGGTGGTGGTGGTGGTGGTGGTGGTGGTGGTGGTGGTGGTGGTGGTGGTGGTGGTGGTGGTGGTGGTGGTGGTGGTGGTGGTGGTGGTGGTGGTGGTGGTGGTGGTGGTGGTGGTGGTGGTGGTGGTGGTGGTGGTGGTGGTGGTGGTGGTGGTGGTGGTGGTGGTGGTGGTGGTGGTGGTGGTGGTGGTGGTGGTGGTGGTGGTGGTGGTGGTGGTGGTGGTGGTGGTGGTGGTGGTGGTGGTGGTGGTGGTGGTGGTGGTGGTGGTGGTGGTGGTGGTGGTGGTGGTGGTGGTGGTGGTGGTGGTGGTGGTGGTGGTGGTGGTGGTGGTGGTGGTGGTGGTGGTGGTGGTGGTGGTGGTGGTGGTGGTGGTGGTGGTGGTGGTGGTGGTGGTGGTGGTGGTGGTGGTGGTGGTGGTGGTGGTGGTGGTGGTGGTGGTGGTGGTGGTGGTGGTAGTAGTAGTAGTAGTAGTAGTAGTAGTAGTAGGCCTCTTTCAGTCCTGTAGGACTATAGAGTTGTGCCACTGGGGAGGTACCTGACAGCGCCGCTAGTGACTGTATAGTCCAATGCGAGAGTGACAATCTCTGTCACAATTTCCGCATTTGCCTGTGCCGCCTATCCTCAGTTTGTTGGATCGGATTGCGCTCAAAGAGCACCAGTCCGTTTCGTACATCGATTCTCCAGGAAGCAACTCTTTCCAACGTGTCTGGGTCAATGCCAAGGGCTTTCATATCTTGTTTACACACATCCCTATATCGCATTTGGGGTCTTCAGGTTGGCCTCTTCCCTGTGGCTAGTTATCCGTATAGAAGATCCTTAGTAATACGTTCATCAAGCTACATAGCCCGGCCACGGGAGGCGTCTCTGCTTGAGGAGGGAGTGCATTGTGGTAATATCCGCTGTTTTAAAGCATGTGTTTGTTTGTTATGTGGTCGTTCCACGATATGCCCAGGATACGTCTCAGACATCTCATATGGAAGGAATTCAACTTTCTTTCCTGTCGTGAGTACAAGGTCCAGGATTCAGGCCCATAGAGTAGTGTGCTAACAACACAAGCGTTATATACTTGTTCTTGTGTACGCTCTGTTAGTCTATTATTCTCCCAAACTATCGTAGTTAGCCTGGAAAGTGTTGTAGAACTATGTATGACTTGGGAAACGGCACAAATTGTAGAATTCGATTCGATTTCACCATTATCCCTACCTCGTTCAACCTCAAGAAGAAGTTATAATGGGGTCCATCCCTGGCTCAGATTAATAATCCTGTGACTGAGTCAGCCGCTAAAAACAGCTGCACACGGTTTAACCCTCAGGGGCTTATTAATTTGACGGTGATCGTTGTATACGTGGGGTAATGATCTTAGCTGAAAAAGATAGAGGAAACGAGACAATGAGTAATATGAGGAGCGTCTGGCCGAGTGGCTAGAATGTCAGATTCTCCTTCGGGAGACCCGGGTTCGAATCCTCGATAAGGTGTGGATTTTTTTCTGTCGGGGGAAAAAAGAAAACTCTGACCTGCACAGTTCGCGGCGACTGCACTAGCCAGGCGGCCTCAATTCCTCAGGCTCAAAGCCCCCTTGCCATACACTGCGAGGTACTATATTGGCAGTAAATGACCGTTAAATGACAGATTAATATGGGGAGGACTCAAGGGATGCAACAGATAGAAATTAGAATAGCTTGGCGGGAACTAGTAGTGAGCCTTGGTTCCTATGAGAGATGTGAAGAAAGCGAAAGAAAAACAGTGTAGGGAAACTTTATAATTTACAACTACAATAAACAAAAACCAAGAACGTTACAACAAGCCTTCATCAGCATTAACTACTAGAAAGCACAACACACAAACAACGGAAATGACACTATAGCAAAATATGATAGAATCACGGGAAATAAATATAAGAAATCAGAACAGGGAGGGGGAAAGGGGTGGGGGGGGGGGGGGGGTATATGGGCTCAAAAATGAAACTCAGTGGGGAATAAAGGGCAGAAGAAGTAGACTAGTGTAAACGCTACGCTCTGGTCAAACTTACCTGTATGAAGCGAACATCGGTGACATTCTTCTGAGCCCATTTCCATTGCGGGGTCAGAGCCGGGTGCCTCGGCGGGGAAGGATCATAAGCTCTGCCGTGCCTCGGTTGTGGAATATCCGCCTTCAGGTGGGACATGGTCGAGGTCGCAGGTAGTCCTGAACCTAAGAAAGACACATACAGTAGTTTGATAACATAGCAAGTCATTTACAGAGCTCCACTTTCAACGTTTTTTCACCTGAAAGACTTTCGATAGTTGAAATTGTGTATGCGGATAAGTAACGATTTTTGTATTTGTAATGCCTTATAAGCATGACTTATCAGTCTTTTTAATAACAATATTATATTCCCTGTATATGGTTAATTTAACAGGAAGTTTTTTGTAACCTCATTGTCTTGGTTACGTAAAGAATATAAATAAGAAGATGGGATTGAATTTGTCGGGCAAATACGGCGTAATTTGCTGAACCCAAAAAGGCACACAGGCCGAGTAAATATTACATTATTTGGAAACCTTTCTTAAAGCAAACCTAGGATGTTTTGCTGTTTGTGAGGCAAGATTTGTTAACTAGTTTGCCATCATTTCTTAACTAACGACGCCCATAGTGCTAATATCATACCAACATAAACATAAAGCGGTCTGCTTCCAAAGCTTCTGCAATTGATTTCGAATGCGGTAAGCGGGACTACGAATCACAATCGCTACCCCTTTGTCACAGACACAGGCAAAAGAAACACTGAAGAAAACAAACTACTATAGTACAAGTACAAGTAATAAGACAAATGACACACAAACAATTATAATTACATCTGTTTCCTCTCTGCGGTGTTTCAATAATAATAAAGCAGTAGGCCCACAACATAAAAAGGTAACAAGAAATACATAATGTATGTTTCTGTTCACACTTCCAGTATCCACTTGTAATATCTTTAATAGTTGTCCGTGATCAATGACACAATAAGACAAGCTTTACAGAACCAAAAAAGAAAAGAAAAAAAAAAATGAAAACTACACAATTTCTGCTGATGAAAGAGTGACGATGACTAATTACGTTACTTCCCCGGGAATTTCCAGAGAACTATGCACACATTTGAATTTCCCAACCACTGGAGAAAAAGGTGTGAATATCGTCATCATCATCATCATCATCATCATCATCATCATCATCATCATCATCATCCATGCATCATGTGCCATGCCGATAAGCGTGGGAGGTCATGTTTTGCCATCTCATTCGATCACCAGAGTCGTGGATCAGCTCCGTGTTCCTGTCTCGACCATTCCACGTGGCCAAACCATCCAGGTATTTACTTCTCGGTCTTCACCTTGGTCTCTCCCCTTCGGTCTTGCCAGTCATCATCATCCGATGTCTTATTCTGTGCAGAATTTTGCCCCATAAAAATCCCAGAATTTCTCTCGATCAAAGGATACATGACCTGTGCTTGTCAAATTATTTGTAAATTATCTATCACATCTTGAATCCATCAGCATTGTGGCCTTCTTTTTCTCTGCTTCCCCAAAAACAACTCTCAGCAATTATCTTTTCTAAATATTCATGTCTTTTTATATGTCCAAAATATTTCATGTTTCTAATTTTATTTGTCTCAATAATAAATAGTCACCAATATTTAGGTCTTCTCTTTTTAGATATATATGTTCATTCTATTCTACTTTTTCTTCTTTTGTCCTACTGCTTGTCAGAAGTCGGGGTGCCCCACCAGCTTGATGAATGGATTATTCACTGGCGAGCAACCCCAAATAGTCAGAAACTGACTAGGGACAAAATCTATATGGCTGAACTACAGATTAAGCCCTGAATATCCAACGTACAGCTCTAAGTGGCTCGTTACAAAATGAAATGAACTGTGCTGAATATTCGCCAAGGTATAGGAAAGAGAAGGTTAGCTTAAGATAGATGTTTTAAGTCTAAATATATTAGTATAGACGACTATCTCAGTCCAGGTTTTCTCCCTGACTGCTCCTTTCCTTGGTGTGTAAGTGAACCCCCACCAATGTACACAACAACACGTATGCACAATTGGAATTAAAATATAACGACAGAACTATGAGTTACAAGACTACAACATTTATTTACTAATCATAGACATTGGATGATTGTCAATATGAGGATGATAAAATCATATAACATATTGTGATGAGAAACATTACGTAACTTTACTTGTTACTTCATCTATCTGGAACTGTGGTCCAGATCCCCACTCTCCAGTAGACTCAACAAAAGAAAAAGAACAGCTTGCCGGTATTCTGAGATCCTGTCAGTCCTGACACTCCTAGTCAGTAGTCTCTAGTCTTGAGATCTATAACATAGGGCTCCTTGTGAGAGCTTGAAAGAAAGTCAAGAATGTGTTATATCAGTTCTACATCAGCGCAATCCTAATTAAAACATATAATAACACAAACATATACAATGACCAGTCTGGCCAAGTTTATCTTCCAGCTCTACTGTGTTCAGTCTGGGACGGGCTTTTCAATTGTCTCACACGCCTGTAATGATTACATTTCTGCCGCCCCATGTCCATGTCGCTAATACAGAAATTCTGTGTCGTACAGCCGCTCCGTCCAATGTTAGTTTAGCAGCTCACAGGGTCGGTAAGGGTATTATAACAATGCCTGATCATCCGGGCTTGCAAGCCGTGACCAGTAGCTGTGCCAGGTTTCCGTGCATTACCGTGGACGCACGCCCACAATACACTGAGAAAGTTTAGCACCATATACCCCATAACACTTGTGGGTAATGTCTGCACCATTACACCTCTGCTACAAATGCAATCGATGGTTAGTGTGCCAATGCGCACACCATAATATAACACGTCATATTGATAGGCTAGCATATGACAAATCAATATACCAAACATGAAATACACATAAAACATTAATTAAACTAGACATATTATGATACTTTAACATAATAGCATAATGCACTAGTTAGTTTGTAGGTATACGAAATGAGATGTATATACACAAAAAGAATATGTACGAAGCATATTCCTAGCATCGTATATTCATATGAAATTACACATACATACATCCAACATATCCGTAAACATTATATTACTTCAAGATAGACATCTAATGATACTCACATAATAGCATCAGGCATTATTAATGAGTACTAATATTGTATAGCTACAAAATGAGATATACAACAAGTCTAATTGAAGTGACCAAACAGACCAGCTATATTTGCTGAGCTGCCCGGTTTAATCACCACCGAGTTACTGCTGTCGTAAGAATTAAATAAATAGTCAGTTGACTATATTCTGTACAACAAATGCACACACCAAAAGGCAACTAGGATAGTGTACAAAGAAATGACAAGCATCTACCAAGACACCTAAAAGTCTACCCAGACAAGATCTGTCTCACATAAGGCTCTATTTCTCAGAAGAATAACACTTTAAAGCAATATGATATTGAACGCAGAACTTAGAAAGAACACTCAAGTAATCTATGACAATGATAGTTCTTGCAATAACCTAGATCAGATATAGACTGGAATTCAGTACATACACCTAAAATACTTAGTTACTAAGAAATCTACATTTACTCTCTCTTCTCACCTGTTCTGAAGTCAAACTTAATCTGACATAAAACAGGCTAGGGACCCTTATTTAAGCTGAGTCAAGCAGACCGTATTATCTACTTGGCATTCCCATCATAAATTCCCCCTATCTCCACCGGACGGCAATCGCACTTATCACTGCAATTGGCCATCACACCTGTGGGTCTGACAACCATTAGCCCACCAAGTCTTATCAGTGATTTCACACCTTGCAGAGTCTTCCAGTCCGAGTGGACGGGGCTTGTGTACCGCCCTGGGGCCATTATCTCTCCCTGTGTCAATGTTGTTCACGCCTGGGTGGTTTCCTAGCTATTCTTATCAGGTGTCATGTCAAGGGAACAATTAGGTTCTCATGGTCAACAGCGAGTTTACAACTCTGTGGGTAAACCAGGTTTTAATTACACAGTCCATGGCCCCTTCATTGTTGATTCAGCATGTCTGGGTCAGCAGTTTCCCAAGGTGTATACTAATTATCTAGTTGTGTCCGTCTCAAGTATCCCATTTTACTTGCCATCTGCAAGCTTACGTCATGGCTAGAGGCTTTTTGTGAATAATCTTACCTCACGACTAGATAATTTTGGAATAGTGTGATTAATTCATTCTTTCTCAATTTGGCCTCTCAAATTTGGAGACCGAGAAAAATATTCTGGGATGTTAAGGCGGCCAATTCGTGACAGAGCTTTCCCCTTAAAAAAAAAAGTTTCTGCCAGAAATCTTTTGTCAAAGCACGCCGTACATCCCAGAATAATGCCTAAGCACTCTCCGTTCTGTATCTGCCTAAAGGTTTCCAATATTCCTTGTGGCAATGGGTTGTCCTGCCTAAAGACGTCCCATTTCCATAACCCAAAGATACTCTGGATAGATCCTTGTACCTGGTTTTCGGCCGGGATTCCATGCAATAGCTTGGTAAAATCCGGTAATTGTCAGAAGGTTGTAATTTTACCCCTCTGGGAAAGATCACAATCAACGGGATTCTTCTACGCCTCTGGGCAGCAATTGTTTTACACCATTCACTCACGTGATTTACTCCTTTCAGCCGAGGATGTACCCGTAGTGAGGTCTTGCATAAGCTGGCCACAGCAAAGCTTGTCTCCGTGATATTCCTCCATCCTTTATAGATCCTTAACAGATTCATCAATATCTTCCTTTTGAAAGGAATAATGTTACACATCATGGTCCCATGATATAAATTCAACTGGCGCTTTCCTCCTTCAAAGTTGGGCGTAACAATCTTCCCTCCTTGGTGTCGCGGTTTCTTCCCCTGATAATCAGTTAATGGGCTGAGTTTCTCTACATTAGAGTTTCTTGTAAAAACCGTGCTAGAAATTGGAAATTTAGTGTGCCAAGTTGTCCTGCCTTGAGAAATAACATAGTTACTCCAGGGCGATAAAGTGGAGTTACTTTTGAATAAAGTATCCACAAATAGCTGATCTACTCCTATCAAATCGACCTGACTGAAGGGTAGATTGAGTCCTAAGAGTGTTGATTCCAAACCACTCTTGACTTCTGTTACTTCAGGTTCCTGTTGCTGGAATTCCCTGATAACTTCAGCTAATGAGATGATAGGCGTTTCTTCCTCCATCTTGTGCAAAGAATTTTCTTCTTTAGCAACTACAGACAATGTTGTCTGCACAATATCAGAGTCCATATTCTGGCTCATGACAATTCCCTGTGTTTCATGAGTCTCCGAACTGGTATACTCTGAGATAACAACTGGAAATGTTTCCTGGTCTGGATGTTCCTCTCTGGTCGTGCTTTCATGGGCTAAGTCCAGTTGAGGTGACTCCTGTGATGGGCTGGTGTCTACACAATCCATCACTCTACGTAAATCATTTGAACTGATGTCTAGTGTCTTTTCCTGAGCTGCAGCCTCAAAGATCACAAGGGGTTCCGGGTCATCCTTCATCCCACTGTCAGTCAAATTTAATCCCACTTCTTCCTCGTCTGGGCTGAAGGGAATAATAAAGTCGGTTACCTTTCGATCTCCGACCTCCTTAAAAGATGTCCTCAGGTCATCTTCCTCTTGAGTTTCACCTCTCGTTGAAGTAAAATGAGATTCCTGGGAGTCTTGTACTGGCAAACCGTAGTGCAAACAGTTGTCCTCTGGGTAACTGTTACTAGGTAAATTATCTGAACTGATAATTAGTGACTCTTCACGCGTTGCAGCAGTGAAATTCACCTGGGATTCTGTTCCTTCCTTCCTCCCTATTTCAGTCAGATGTAATTCCACTTCATGATTCTGTGACCAGAAGGGAATGTGAGAATCGGCTAGGTCTCCGCCTGCGACCTCATTAAAGGTTGTCTTCAGTTCCTCTTTCTCTCGAGATTCATTTCTCGTAGCAGTCAAGTGGTTTTCCTGAAGGTCCTGTACTGGCAAACGACTATTGCCGTGGTGCAAACAGTTATCACGTTTGTGACTGTTTGAAATGCCCTTGGCACGTTTTTTCTTCCCTCTTTTCCGTTTAGGACAGGGTCGAATGAGAACCTGTAGTTCCCGGTCCACTACCTCTGATTCTGCGGTGGGTGGCAAAGATGTCCCTTCCTTCCTGGTTGGGTGCGCATCCATATCTCCTACCTTATGTTCCGCTAGAACGGTTAGCTTCTCTGCATTGACTACTTCCATATGTTGTTTATTAATCTCTGCTTCTTCAGTTTTGCTACGCTCTTGTGCTCCAAAGAACTCATCATTTTCTTTAAACATAATTTCTTCTTCTTGGTCCCACCATTCTAACTCAGCTATGATATACATTTCTAGTTGCTCCCCCTTTAAGCCTTTTCTTATGCCCCACCCTTTCGCGGACTCTGAGAAATCTGCGCGCGCCTTCATGTCCTCTTCGGGATTCCGGTAACGTAAGGCCATAATTGCAAAGGACTATATTCAGGTAAGCCCCTATGTATATATCAAAAATCAGATCTAAGCTAGAACGACAAGAGTTAACTACTGACAGTCTACGCTATCCAATGTGTATAGTTTAGCCTCAGCAGTGAAAGACAACTAAAAATAATATTCAAGTAGTACCTGGCGACAGCAGTGAAGTAAGTGTGAGAGATATGCTACACAGTAATCACCCGTAATATTTACCTAAATAAACATTAAAATGCACTGCATACATGTCAAAATTAACATGGCATATATTAGCATAAATTTGCAAATCAGTCAAGCAGTTAAATCATCAAACACATCAATGTAAATATGATTAAAGTGTTCAATTATCAATAAATGATTAATGGTAACACTAATTGATAATAGTTAAAAACAGTTATCAATAAATGATAGATGATGGTAGTTTTCTCATAAGTTCTTATCTGTTATACTTTTGAAAAGTTATATATGTACTCTGAAACTTCCTCAACTAAAAGTAGCTACATTTGATGATAGTCTATTTTGATGACTGAAGATTACAAGAGTTAACTTTGAAAAATCGTTTGTCTAGGGTCTAGTAGAATCACTATGATTACTAGAATCCTGATTCAGGATCGCGGACTGGACCCCAAATCTGTCAGAAGTCGGGGTGCCCCACCAGCTTGATGAATGGATTATTCACTGGCGAGCAACCCCAAATAGTCAGAAACTGACTAGGGACAAAATCTATATGGCCGAACTACAGATTAAGCCCTGAATATCCAACGTACAGCTCTAAGTGGCTCGTTACAAAATGAAATGAACTGTGCTGAATATTCGCCAAGGTATAGGAAAGAGAAGGTTAGCTTAAGATAGATGTTTTAAGTCTAAATATATTAGTATAGACGACTATCTCAGTCCAGGTTTTCTCCCTGACTGCTCCTTTCCTTGGTGTGTAAGTGAACCCCCACCAATGTACACAACAACACGTATGCACAATTGGAATTAAAATATAACGACAGAACTATGAGTTACAAGACTACAACATTTATTTACTAATCATAGACATTGGATGATTGTCAATATGAGGATGATAAAATCATATAACATATTGTGATGAGAAACATTACGTAACTTTACTTGTTACTTCATCTATCTGGAACTGTGGTCCAGATCCCCACTCTCCAGTAGACTCAACAAAAGAAAAAGAACAGCTTGCCGGTATTCTGAGATCCTGTCAGTCCTGACACTCCTAGTCAGTAGTCTCTAGTCTTGAGATCTATAACATAGGGCTCCTTGTGAGAGCTTGAAAGAAAGTCAAGAATGTGTTATATCAGTTCTACATCAGCGCAATCCTAATTAAAACATATAATAACACAAACATATACAATGACCAGTCTGGCCAAGTTTATCTTCCAGCTCTACTGTGTTCAGTCTGGGACGGGCTTTTCAATTGTCTCACACGCCTGTAATGATTACATTTCTGCCGCCCCATGTCCATGTCGCTAATACAGAAATTCTGTGTCGTACAGCCGCTCCGTCCAATGTTAGTTTAGCAGCTCACAGGGTCGGTAAGGGTATTATAACAATGCCTGATCATCCGGGCTTGCAAGCCGTGACCAGTAGCTGTGCCAGGTTTCCGTGCATTACCGTGGACGCACGCCCACAATACACTGAGAAAGTTTAGCACCATATACCCCATAACACTTGTGGGTAATGTCTGTACCATTACACCTCTGCTACAAATGCAATCGATGGTTAGTGTGCCAATGCGCACACCATAATATAACACGTCATATTGATAGGCTAGCATATGACAAATCAATATACCAAACATGAAATACACATAAAACATTAATTAAACTAGACATATTATGATACTTTAACATAATAGCATAATGCACTAGTTAGTTTGTAGGTATACGAAATGAGATGTATATACACAAAAAGAATATGTACGAAGCATATTCCTAGCATCGTATATTCATATGAAATTACACATACATACATCCAACATATCCGTAAACATTATATTACTTCAAGATAGACATCTAATGATACTCACATAATAGCATCAGGCATTATTAATGAGTACTAATATTGTATAGCTACAAAATGAGATATACAACAAGTCTAATTGAAGTGACCAAACAGACCAGCTATATTTGCTGAGCTGCCCGGTTTAATCACCACCGAGTTACTGCTGTCGTAAGAATTAAATAAATAGTCAGTTGACTATATTCTGTACAACAAATGCACACACCAAAAGGCAACTAGGATAGTGTACAAAGAAATGACAAGCATCTACCAAGACACCTAAAAGTCTACCCAGACAAGATCTGTCTCACATAAGGCTCTATTTCTCAGAAGAATAACACTTTAAAGCAATATGATATTGAACGCAGAACTTAGAAAGAACACTCAAGTAATCTATGACAATGATAGTTCTTGCAATAACCTAGATCAGATATAGACTGGAATTCAGTACATACACCTAAAATACTTAGTTACTAAGAAATCTACATTTACTCTCTCTTCTCACCTGTTCTGAAGTCAAACTTAATCTGACATAAAACAGGCTAGGGACCCTTATTTAAGCTGAGTCAAGCAGACCGTATTATCTACTTGGCATTCCCATCATAAATTCCCCCTATCTCCACCGGACGGCAATCGCACTTATCACTGCAATTGGCCATCACACCTGTGGGTCTGACAACCATTAGCCCACCAAGTCTTATCAGTGATTTCACACCTTGCAGAGTCTTCCAGTCCGAGTGGACGGGGCTTGTGTACCGCCCTGGGGCCATTATCTCTCCCTGTGTCAATGTTGTTCACGCCTGGGTGGTTTCCTAGCTATTCTTATCAGGTGTCATGTCAAGGGAACAATTAGGTTCTCATGGTCAACAGCCAGTTTACAACTCTGTGGGTAAACCAGGTTTTAATTACACAGTCCATGGCCCCTTCATTGTTGATTCAGCATGTCTGGGTCAGCAGTTTCCCAAGGTGTATACTAATTATCTAGTTGTGTCCGTCTCAAGTATCCCATTTTACTTGCCATCTGCAAGCTTACGTCATGGCTAGAGGCTTTTTGTGAATAATCTTACCTCACGACTAGATAATTTTGGAATAGTGTGATTAATTCATTCTTTCTCAATTTGGCCTCTCAAATTTGGAGACCGAGAAAAATATTCTGGGATGTTAAGGCGGCCAATTCGTGACACTGCTTATGCCGTGAAACGTTGCAAAGAGACGGAACGTGTAATTTTCTGTTTCGCTTGTCTTTTTGCATGCACTAACACCATATTTCATTTTTCTATAATTTCT
The DNA here is from genome assembly GCA_963921405.1 of Cepaea hortensis. NCBI lineage: Eukaryota > Metazoa > Mollusca > Gastropoda > Stylommatophora > Helicidae > Cepaea > Cepaea hortensis. The sequence goes on along the minus strand of CAWUFQ010000067.1, from coordinate 8,376 downwards.
TTTACTCCATCTAGGCCAGTGGTTCTAAACCTTTTTTTGGCCCGTGCCCCCTTTCACAATATTTTCAGAACGTCATCACCCCCCCCCCCCCACCTTTTCGTATTTCCTAGCTAAAAATTCCCCCTCCCCCGCCTCTACACGGTATACGTAATAATGGAAGCTACATTTAATAGCACATATTAAAACAAGTCTAGACGTCCACATAAAACGTGATTTGTGGGTCTACTTACTTTATAAAATGAATTTTAGAAGGGTGAGACGTACAGAACCGTAAAGTATGAAGGGAAAAACAATATCAAGTAATCGGTAGTTTGGGGTTGGGGGGGGGGGGGGGGGAATTAAGATTATTTCAGGATCGTGATAATACAAGAACCGATTACTTGATATTATGTTTTCCTCCATACTTTACGCTTCTGTACTTCTCACTCTCCTGAAATTGGTTTTATAATGTAAGTAGACCCGCAAATCCCGTTTTATGTAGACGCCTAGACTTGTTCTAGTATGTGTTATTTGTGTTATTAAATTTAGCTTCCATTTTTACGTATACTGTGTAGGGGCGGGGGGGGGGGGAGTATTTATAACTGAGGAAATGCGAAAGCGGGGGGGGGGGTGACATTCTGAACATATGGTTAAGGGGTGCATGGGCCAAGAAAGGTTGAGAACCATTGGTGTAGAGAGAATGCGGCAGCACGGGTTGGTCATGTAAAGCAAGACATACATATAATCAGATTGTAACGGGCACCATTAGCACTGGAACTATCCGCTGGTTGTTGAAGATGAGGACTGAGAGTTTATGGGAATGTCCCGAGTGCAGTTATGTTGGTTCTTGACTTAACTCAACTATCATCTGGTTTTTCCAGCTGCTTTTCTTATACATCTTATCTCCTTTTTTGCAACCCCCATGGTGGATCCCAGAAGTAGACAATGATTGGAAAGCAAAGAGAGCTGCAGTGAAGCAGCTAAGGAAAGTGCGACAGACACCCCGAAGCTCACGAGAGGAAGTGGACACAGCAGAAAATGTCAAGAAAGACAAGGTGGAGGCTTTCAAGCGCTGTGCTGCAGAGGCCAAGAACGTAAAATGGGAATGTTTTATGAAGGAGATTGGAGGTGGTAAAACACTGCAAAAATTCTGGAAACTGCACAGACAAATGCAAAGAAAAGATCGACCTATGACAGTGGGAACAATTTATAGAGAGGATGGTGCGCGCGTGACAACAGACAAAGAGAAAGGGGAGGCGTTTCTCCAGAGATCTTTTAGAGCAGACCAATCATAATGATGCGGATACCAGGGATGCAGTTAAAGAGGGGTTATCTGGCACAATGGAGAATATGCATTATGAAGATATCATACGGGATGAAGATTTTAAACATATTTTGAAAAAGGCAAAAGTCACGGCACAAGGGCCCGATGGTGTTAGGTATGGCCACATGAAGGTTTAGAGCGATGTAGACCTGAAGGAGATGACCGACTGCTTTAACCAGAGCATTAGGACAGCATCAGTACCGTAGGATTGGTTACATAGCTATGTCATCCCTTTCCCAAAACCATTCAAGGATCATTCAAAGCTTAGCGGCTTTAGGATCACCACCCTTCAAAATACATTTGGGAAGGTTTTAGAGAAGATAGTCGCTGTCAAGCTGCAAGAGTTCTTGGAAAGGGGGAGGCTTCTTCCAAGAGGCACGGGGAGCTACAGGCCAGGAAAAGATACCTGGTCAAATGCAGCCACTTTTGCCTTTGACTTTTATGAGGGGTTCCAGAGTAGACAGGAAACGATGGTGGCAGCGCTTGACCTCGAGGATGCGTACAATAGAGTTCGCTATGATATTTTGATGACAGCACTGATGGAGAAGGGGGTCAATCCCTGGTTGGTGAACTGGACAGCAGCCGTCCTGCATTCTCGTCGGGTTGCTCTCCGTTTGGGGGCATGGACCTCAGAGCCACATATTTTAACCCCGGGACTGCCACAGGGATCTGCAATCTCACCGGTGCTCTTTAACGTGTATACGAGCAAGATTGCAAACCTAGGAGCACCAGGAGTTGGAAGGATACTAACATTTGCAGATGATATTCTTGCATATAGGCAGGGGAGAGATAGGGAGCAAACAGCCCAGGAGCTACAGGCGACAGTAGACAAAGTGATTGACAGCTGCACTGAAATGAATGCTGTCATCCACCCAGAAAAGGCGGCTGTTTTGTGGTGCTATTTGGACAACAGGATTGTGAGAGCTGATGTTCCAAGCCTCACGATAGATGGTGGAAGCGTCAACAGAGAGAACAAACTGAAGTATCTGGGAATCACATTTGAGAGGAGTCTGTCCTTCAAGGACCATGTGGAGAAGGTTGTGACAAGATCTCAAAAGGGACTCAATTCACTTAAAACTATGGCTTCAATGGACACAGAGCAGAGAATGCTCTTCATACAATACCAGCACTTGATCCTCTCAGTGATTGATTATGGACTAGGACTGCTCACTGTCTCAAAGAGTCAGCTGGTGAAATTAGAGCGCATACAGAACGAAGCTATGCGGGTCACTCTGGGATGCACCAGAGACACCCCAGTGGTGTGTATGCGTTACATTCTTGGTCGACCGACTGTTGCTGGAAGGCATAAGGTGATGCAGGCGAAGGCATACCTCAGAATTGCTGCAGACACATATCACCCGTTACATGAGGCGCTGGACGCAGGTAAGGGTCAGAGACTGATAAGAGGGAAATCATGGATGGCTCAGGCGGAGGATACGATCAGACAGGTGTGCATCTTGGAGAACATCAGGCGAGGAGAGTAGTGAGTCAGAGTGCCACCGGGGCAGTCAGACTTGTACAGAGTTATAATCACATTGGGCCGGGGGTGCAAGGAGTTGCCAGATTGGGGCCACGGAAGTGGAAATCCAGTAACTAATTCAGGATAATGATCGCCCGGGTGATGTGATTATCTACACAGATGGTTCGGTGTTGAGAGATAGGAGAAGTGCCTGGGGATTCTTTGCAAAAGCTAATGGTCGAAGTTTGGTGCAGGGGAGCCTGGCGTAATTATACCACAACATCTAGCTTAATAATGGAGGTGGAGACGGTTAGTGCAGCTTTCCGCTGGATGGAGAACACGATGCATACACGCATCGTGATTGTAACTGACTCAGAAAGCATGCTGAGGAGAGTGATGACAGGCAGGCTTCGTGCAGAGTGACTTGCTTCGCTTCGGCGGTCACGAGTGGCAAGCATCACTTGGATCTTTTCTCCGGGGCATGCCGGTGTGCTGGGGAATGAACAGGCGGACAGACTGGCTGGCTCGACAAAACGTGGTGGGGTATTGATGCATGACAAGACAGACGTGGTTGCGGCCTTGTGGGAGCACGTGTACACCTCGGAGGAGCAAATGGATCACCATGGTCTGGCAAGAATGAGGCAGAGAGGAGTGATAAGGGGATCTGGCTGACGCTCGACGCTCAGAGAAAAGGAGACGAACATATAATCATATTGCTACTGGAACTATTGGTGTTGGAACTCTTCGCTGGCTGCTGAGGATGGGGACTGAGCGCTTATGGGAATACCTCGAATGATGTGATGTCGGTTCCTAAATCAATTAATCAATCAATCTCACATGATGTGATTTTACGCCTGTGTTTCTGGAACTGTCCATGTTTGGCATTGGAAACACAGCGTCGGAACTAATAAAGCATCCATCAGCTTCTTTTTTGTATGCATGTTGGTATTTTGATGGTTTAGAAGAAGTGTTATTTGATAGTTGATGTTGTTTAATGTATGCTTAAAACCATTCTGTAACACTTATATTCAACTAATAAGGTAGATCGAGGATAGGCAGTGAAACGGTTAAGGCCTCTGGAGTGTTTATGCTCGTGGCCACCGTTTTCATTCGCATTTTCCTCATTTTGGACTGGTAGTTTATGGCTCCGTCGCCCTGTTATTGAGTTGAGTGCGCGGCGCGAAGCTGTGAGCTGTGAATTTCGTGTGAAATGCTTTTAAATCTGCCCGAGTTTGTGGAGCATGAACTGCATGTTCAGAGATCTGGCGGCTGGCTATGTCCCAGGATTTACCGGTTTTTGTGCCTTATGCAGAAATGTGTGGCTGCTGGTCTTCTGATTGATTGCCGCTTACTTTGACGATGAACTGTGTTTCGTGGAGGACTGTTGTTGTGGCATTCTGGAGACGGCACTATGTATAGGAAATGGCTTTTGCATCTGTCCGAGGTGTTGAGGCATGAACTGCATGCTCGGAAAATGGCGTAGCTGGCTAGATAACATCTAGAAACGGAACAACAACATCTAGAAATATCTGCATGCATGGAGGCTGGTTTTGACGCAGAAGTGACCGGTTTTTTGCCTTGTTTTCCAATGACTGCCGTTTCCATCGATGATGCACTGTATTTTCGTAGATGACTTTTGTGTCGGATTCTGGCAACGGCATTATGTACAGTTAATATTTTTTTTTTTTTAAACATTTGTTCGAGGTTGTTTTGTTGCGTGAACTACATTTCGGAGAGAAAATGGCGTGGCTGGCTATAAAACATCTAGAACCGGAACAACAACATCTAGACATATCTCGACTTTGTAGGCTAACATCTGGTTGGGATAGTGACTGCCGCTTCCATCAAGGATGAACTGCACGCTTCGTAGAGGACTTTTGTTTTGGCATTCTGGTGACGGCATTATGTACAGTGAAAGTTTTTACATCTGTCCGAGGTTGTTTTGTTGCGTGAACTCCATTTCGAAGATAAAATGGCGTGGCTGGCTAGAAAACATCTAGAAACGGAACACTAACATCTAGAAACATCGAGACTCTGTACGTGAACATTTGGTTTGGAAAGTAACTGCCACTTCCATCAAGGATGAACTGTATGTTTCGAGGAGGACCTTTGTGGTGACATTCTGGTGGCGGCATTATGCACAATGTGCCTGAGCGGGCTGTTGTTTGTCGAGACTCCTATATTTTCCACTTTTCACATGGGGCAGTGAGGAACATTTTATGTGATATTCATAGGCATAGGAACGGAGCACAATGGGGACGAGCCCTTGCTGTGATGTTGGAACGCGACTGAACTGAACTAAACTGAACCAATAAGTTAAATATCCAAGTGTCACATCGGTATATGGCCACTGGAAATAGGCAAGTTCTCAGTATTCTGACTATTGTTTTGTTTGTTTGTTCAGTCTATGCCGGCTCCGTGGCGAAGGTGTATAAGGACACAGTTCGTAATCCCGCATACCGCGTTCGAAACACAGCTGTGGTCGATTTGGCAGCAGGTCGCCTTACGTGGTTTAAAAAAAAAATGAAATGGTATGGGTGTCGGTTGTTCAGAAAGCAATGGCAAACTACTGAGCGTAAACTTTCCCAGGAATCACGAACATGCAAAAATGCCGGGGTTGACTGCTACGTCCTGTAAAGGATATGCAACTAGCTTTTTATAATTCAGTTGCCGACGCTGTGGCGAGGGAGTTATAGGCGCAGTTTCGTAATTCTGCATACCCCGTTCGAAACACAGCTGCGGGCGATTTGGAAGCAGACCACCTCGAGCTGATGTTCATGCAATGCTATGAGTGCTAGTCGTTCAGAAAGCAATGGCACACTCGCCAATAAATCACAAACAGTCAATGAATGCTGGGGTTGACTGCGACGCCATGTAAATGATATGAAACTAACTGAATTATTCCAGTTCATAAAGGTTTTGTTTGCATTTTTGCAGAGTAATGTTCGTACTTCTTTTAATTTCTGTACAATTGTATGCAATGTGGCCAAACCAGCCAGATATTTATCCTGCTAAATTCCCCTATAGGCAGGGGAGGGATAGGGAGCAAACAGCTCAGGAGTTCAGGCGACAGTAGACAAAGTGATTGACTGGTGCACTGAAATGAGTGCTGTCATCCACCCAGAAAAGGCAGCTGTTTTGTGGTGCTCTCTGGACAACAGGATTGTGAGAGATGTCGTCCCAAGCCTCACGATAGATGGTAGAAGCGTCAACAGAGAGAACAAGCTGAAGTATCTGGGAATCACATTTGACAGGAGTCTGTCCTTCAAGGACCATGTGGAGACGGTTGTGACAATGCACTTAAAACTATGGCTGCAATGGACACAGAGAGGAGAATGCTTTTCATACTATACCAGCACTTGATCCTCTCAGTGACTGATTATGGACTAGGACTGCTCACTGTCTCAGAGAGTCAGCTGGTGAAGTTAGAGCGCATACAGAACGAAGCTATGCGAGTCATTCTGGGATGCACCAGAGACACCCCAATTGTGTGTATGCGTTACATCCTCGGTTTGCCGACTGTTGCAGGTAGGCTCAAGGTGATGCAGGCGAAGGCACACCTCAGAGTAGCTGCAGACACAGATCACCCATTGCATAAGGCGCTGGACGCTGTTAAGGGTCAGCGACTGATAAGAGGGAAATCATGGATGGCTCAGCCGGAGGATACGATCAGACAGGTGTGCCCCTTGGAGAACATAAGGAGAGGAGAGGAGTGGGTCAAAGTGCCAGCGGAGCAGTCAGACTTGTGCAGAGTTATAATCACATTGAGCCGGGAGTGCAGGGAGTGGCCAGCAGGGGCCACGGAAATGGAAATCCAGCATCTAATTCAGGATAATGCTCGCACGGGTGATGTGATTATCTACACAGATGGGTCGGTGTTGAGAGGTAGGGGAAGTGCCTGGGGGCTCTTAGCAAAAGCTAATGGTAGACGTTTGGTGCAAGAGAGCCTGGCATATGATACCACAACATCTAGTTTAAGAATGGAGGTGGAGGCGGTCAGTGCAGCTTTCCACTGGATGGAGAATACGATACACACACACATCGTGATTGTAACTGACTCTGAAAGCATGCTGAGTAGGGTGAGGACAGGCAAGCTTCGTGCCGTGTGGCTTGCTTCGCTTCGGAAGTCACGGGTGACAAGCATCGTCTGGATCTTTTCTCCGGGGCATGCCGGTGTGTTGGGGAATGAACAGGCGGACAGATTGGCTGGCTCGGCAAAACTTGGTGGAGTATTGATGCATGACAAAGCAGACGTGGTTGCGGCCTTGTGGGAGCACGTGTACACCTCGGAGGAGCAAATGGACTACCGTGGTCTGGCAAGAATGCGACAGCGAGGGGTGTCGAGGGGATCTGGCCGACGATCGACGCTGAGAGGAAAGGCGAGACGGACATATAATCAGATTGCTACTGGTACTATTAGTGTTGGAACTCTTCGCTGGCTGCTGAGGATGGGGACGGAGAGCTTATGAGAATGCCCCGAATGCTGTGATGTCGGTTCCTAAATCAATAAATCAATCAATCAATCAATTCCCCTTGCTCTTTAACCATCAATTTTGCCAGTTAACACTAAGTTTTCTAGTTTATGTTTTCTCATAGCGTGCCCACAAATCTAGACTGTTTATGTCTAATTTCGTTAATTAATTAGCGGTGTGCATTTATTTCGTTTTTCTTTCAGTCCATAGTATTCTTAGACCACCACCTTCCCTCCCCCAGAAACCACATTTCCACTGCCGTTAGATGTTTCTCAGTTTGCCTGCTTAATCTCCATTTAATGAGCGTTAAGGTATTGAAAAACCAGGAAGAGCTCAGAGGCAACAGAGTGTTTGTTTCTGAGATGGAGGTTACATATCCCAATAGTAAACCCGAAGATTGGAGCAGGACTTCCATGCTGCAATACAAAATATTCCGTAAAATGACGCAGACATCCATAAAAAGGGACAGCGGAAAGAAAGAAATGAGTTAAGCTGAGCCAGAACCGACATTATAGCACTAGGGATATTCCCAGTTCCAATACGGATTCTTTCCTCATCTTCAACAACAAGCGAAGAGTCCAAATACTAATGGCTAATGGTTCCAGTTGCAGTCTGATTATGTGTCCGTCTGCATTTTTTCAGAGTACTAAATGTCGGGGAAATCATCTGATCACTCCCTACAGCACGATCAAACCAATATGTCGCATCTGTCTTCTTATGAACAGAAATAAAGAAAGACAGAAAATTATATAAAATATATAAAGAAAAAAGAGCTGAAACAATATACAGAACCGTAGCCGCAGATGTGTCCTTGAACTTCAGGATCCTTTAGCGCCAAACATTGGGTCGAAAATTGGAGAGGATACACTCTGACTTTACACCAGTCTTTATGGTAGTTCATGTTTCTAGGTTTGTATTCTTTAGATTACAGCTGATTATTTCTTCAGGCTTGCCATCGGCCATATCAGATCTTTGTTACAAAAAACGTTAACAGTCTTTTTAATATAGTGAATATAATGGAATGAATGTATTTATTAATATTAAAAATGATATGATATGGTGGGTTTGTTCTTGTGATTTTTAAAATTTTCGCAAGTGACAATGCGAATCAATGTTTATAAAATATAAAATATAAAACATTA
>CAWUFQ010000065.1:0-28344 GCA_963921405.1 Cepaea hortensis | reverse complement strand
ATTGGCACCTTGCCGTCTTGACAGGCGATAGTTTGTGCTTTAAAAAGGCATAATAATTTTTACCTATGGCGGTAGCGAATGTGACTGATAAGGCCAATTCGCGATGTAAATGTCCGTTCACAGTGGGTGCATGTGAACACGTGATCATTTCCACCATCATGCACCATCTTTCACCATAATAACTCTATATGAAATACACTTAAACATTAATTGACTTGGCTGTGTTGTTTTTTTTAATGAAATATTAGACCTACTCCTTTTCGCGTGTATCCTCTCCCGAATAAATTATTGTGTGTGTCAAAGACTTAGGAGAGAGCTCTAAGCTAAGGAGAGCTAAAATAGAGCTTAGGAAGAGGGCAAGTGACGTAACAGGATAGGAGACCAGACAGAAGAGACACTATTATTATATAACAATATTATTAACGGGGATCTAAAACACATGCTGGTAAAAGTAACAGCAGAGAACCCATCTGATTGAGACACTCTACTACCAGCAGTGCTATTTGCCCATCGAGAAATTCCGCACTCGAGTACGGGTTTCTCACCTTTCGAGTTAGTTTATGGGGCGAACCCTTGTGGACCCCTAACAATCTACCATCAGCTAATCACCAGCTCAGTAGAGAATCCAACAGCAGTAACACCATATGAGATGGTAACAGAGACACGCGATAAAATTATAAAAGCGTGTCTTATAGCCACATCATCTTTGGAGAGAAAAGGCCAGATGTACCGCGAATATGCAAACAAGGGTGCCAACACCCTACACCTTGAACCCAATCAAAAGGTGCTACTTTTACTACCAGATAAACGTAATTTGTTACTAACATCATGGCAAGGGCCATTCAAAGTTGAACGAAAGATATCAGATGTCTACTATGAAATATCGATAAAGGGAAAATTAAAGATATTTCATATCAACATGCTGAAGCCTTATTTCTCACGACAAGAAATGATGACAGACGAACAGAATGCACCTACACCAATCAACCGGACGGCAGACGTACACAACACAACTACACTAGGTAGGGCGACAGATCATGACGACATCGCAAACACACCTAGCCAGGAAACAGTACACACAGCTAGTACAACAACAGTACTTAATCAGACGGATGACGACGGAATAGAATTACCAGTCCCGACAGTCGACACGACAGGGACAATCGATAGCATACGTATAGAACCCAAACTGACAGACGAACAACGACAACAACTGATAGAGTTAGTAACTGAGTACAAGGACATTTTCTCTGACATCCCAGGAAAGACAGACAGAATAGAACACTCTATAATTCTGACTGATAACACACCCATCAAATGTCGACCTTATTCCATCCCATTAAGTTACAGGGAACATCTCGACAGGGAATTGTTAAATCTTGAGTCGAGTGGAATAATTCAGAAATCATTGTCAGAATATTCTTTTCCTATAGTGCTAGTCAGAAAAAAGGACCCGATTATTCGTCTCTGCGTCGATTATCGCCGCTTAAACAACGTGACCAGGGTCGATGCAGAGGCTATCCCATCTTGTGACGACCTAATCCTTGATATGTCAACATCACGTATCTTCTCGAAACTGGATCTCACGAAAGGTTATTGGCAGGTCCTGATGGTATCATCCTCTATTCCTCTGACAGCATTCTCAACACCTCTAGGCCTGTACGAGTGGCGCTTTCTTCCTTTCGGTCTTCGTAATGCACCAGCCACTTTTGTCCGACTCACTAGGGATCTTCTGCACGGAGTGACCAATACATCTACTTATATTGATGACATTTGCATCCATACAGCAGACTGGACAACACACCTACTGAAACTGCGACATGTCTTCGATAGATTGCGATTATTTGGTCTTACAGTGAAACCCACGAACGTGGAGTTGGGAATGGAAGAAATTGATTACTTAGGCCATACAATCACCAGAGGCCAACTAAGAACTGATGAGAAAATTGTGACCAATATTCTCAATCTAACTATGCCTACGACCAAGAAACAGGTCCGTAGCTTGCTTGGTCTGGTCAATTATTACAGCAAATTTATACCCAATTTGGCTGAAATCACCAGCGTTTGTTCTAATGTGTTAAAAGCATCTGTAAAACTTAATGTTCAGGATGCAAAGTTAATCGGTGCGTTATGAAAATTGAAACATTTATTTAGCGTTCCACCAATCTTGCGTTTGCCTAATGTCAATCTTACGTATTTCCTACGTACAGATGCAAGTTCCATTTCCATTTCTGGGGTCCTAGGCCAATTTTATGAAGGCAAGTTTCACCCAATAATGTACGTGCGTCGTAAGATCAGCCCGGCTGAAGGAAGATACTCAGCCTCTGAATTGGAAGCTTTAAGCGTGATATATTGTGTCAGATAACTTCATCGATTCCTGGCGGGTACAGAGTTTGTTATCGAAACCGATAATTCGCCTCTGACGGTCATGCAAACAGGGGTTCATCGCAACAATAGGATCTACAGGTGGTCCTTAATTTTGCAGAATTATGCCTTCACTATTAAACATTTGAAGGGAAGTTTGAACTCTCTGGCTGACACATTGAGCCGACCTTCTCACATTGAAATACCTGAAATACGAGAAGAGAGCGCCCTTACATCACCAAAGACATTGACACTGTAATTACTTAGTGCCCTATGTGGTGATTGTGAACACTAAAGTGCGTTACCATCGCCAGTCGCTTACATCTATGTAATATAAACTGTGTCAGTATTAGTGGAATGAACAGACGCATTTGTGAATTGTCTACACCACTACCACTTATACAACCCTTGAGTGGATCGAAATTTGAGACTTGAACCTACACCAACCTGTAGCATACCATTAGTATGAACATTACCCAGGACGAGAGCGTAAATCAGACTTTGTCTACCTGAACTTTGTTTTCGAGGACATTCTACAGAGGACACGGCACGAACATCACACCTGGATGTAATTAGTTAGTGTAGTTAGTTAAACAATTATATGTGATATGTATATAACATGTTTTTATAAACAGTCGCGTATAACTTCATATTTTGTGGAAATAATAGAATTATTTATGTAGATTTACCATATAACGTTATTTAGGACATTTCAGAGTTATAATTTACCTATATTTAGTTAAGAACTCATTTAATTTAACACCTACATCAGATTACTTTAGTTTACCACCATTTAAACTTATTTAGTTAGATAAGTAAATGACAAAATCACTTACAAATTAACACCATCATTTAATAATTTATATCATTTTATGCATTAAAACACTTTAAGGTAATTAACCCATTTTTCTTAAATTGAATTAATTAGTTAGATTATTTCCCTTAGAGAAATTTAGAACAGTGCACCAACTCATAATAGATTAGTTAGATCAGTCTTTACCATAGGATTGGTAGCGAACAATCCTTTTCAATCATGTATATTTTTGTATATATTGACAAGTGCAGAAAGACAGCACAGTCATGTGGCTTGAATACCCATTTAAATTCAGCCAACCATTTAATGTACATAATTTTGGTTCATCCATGCATTATTTCTTGAACCATATTCTAATGACGACCAAATATTTTAAAATCACTTTGATTGAAAGGTGAACGAAAGATGTGTGAATGATAGAGAGAGAAGAACGAAAGATGCGTGAATGATAGAGGCAGAACGAATTAAATTAGGAGAGTGAGAGAGATATTGCCGTATTTTTTCACCGCACAAAACGACTTGTTGTGACTTGTCTGTGTGAATCTGTGTAATCAATGTGTTGTCGTTTTTATAAGTGTGTAGTCGCCATACTTTAGTGAGAAACATAGGGAACATATTTTGAGCATCTTAAAACAGCACTGTAGACATAAATTAGCATAACACACTCATTTGTGGCTACAATAAATCGCTTTACGGCACTCGAAACAATACATACACGTAAAGTAGAAACGCATACACATGTTGGTAAGTTAAATACACTTTAGTTTAATAGAGAACACACAACCAACCAGAAAAACAAACACATAAACTTGCATACACCATTACTTTCAAAGAACCATAACTACTCCAACAGGGAACACAATAATATCTCTAAAACCTTAATGTAACACTTAAATATTCCTTCACAAGCGGAAGCTAAAAGGTCAAGAGTGGTCCATTAAACATGTATACGAGTTGGGGCAATTATTATATGAGAGCATGAACATTTGGTGTCCATGTTTTGCACTCATAATAGAGGCAAGTTGTTTGGGATTGTTAATTTTGGACAATCTGAGGACAGGCCTAATGGCATTGGATCCGGACCTCACAATTCTCAGAAATATAATGACAGTTTATAGCCAACTGTACTAGTGTGTTGAGCTACTCAATTAGCCAAGTGAAGTAATGCAACAGTGTGACGAAGGAAAGGAGAGATCTTGTCCTATCCCCATAAGAGAAGTAGAGAACTCACGAAGTCTTTGACAAAATTAGACAGCCAATTTTTGTAAGATTACTTGTGTTAACCCCACAACTTGAACGTTTGTAACACAACAGGGGAGGATGGAGAGCCTGTCAAAGGTTTAGGAGAGAGCTCTAAGCTAAGGAGAGCTAAAATAGAGCTTAGGAAGAGGGCAAGTGACGTAACAGGATAGGAGACCAGACAGAAGAGACACTACCGCTATAAATAGCTATAACGGGACACACTTGTGTCAACAAGGAGGGCAACCAGTGCAGATGAGCTGGGGTTACCCAAGAGACTGGGAAACCCAGTCCACGAGGAAGGACCAAGTAACTTTGGTCAACACAGCCCAGTGCCTAGCACGTAAACCAACGAACGCACGCTGAGCTAATTGCTCGTGGCTGAACAAGCCACGCTTAGCGGGCTCAGACAGAGACCGGACGGCGTAGGAATCAGACGTGTATCCGCTAGGGATACTTTGTGGTTGTTAAGGACAGTATAATAGTTATAATAGTCTAGCTTAGCTTCAGTAGTTATAATATTTATATCATCTCCTCATTCCATCTTATCGTCATCACATTCTATGATGTTTAATACCGTTGTGGTATTCCGCTCGTGGAGCTATTGTATGATCAGCTCCGAATAAACATGTATCCTTTTGCAAACAATACGAGTTGTCACTTTCGTGTAGTGCAAAAGAAGGGAATCCTTGTATGCCTGTCGCAAGTGAGTTGCTGACAGTGTGTTTGTCGGTTATAATCTTGCCCTATCCTTCCATCTCATCTCACTTATCCCTGGGATATTCATTTTCATTCTTTCCATTTCACATATAACATTGTTCAACTTTCCAAGCTAATTTAACGTCCTAACATTCCGTGTACCTATTTAAAATTTATTCGTTTTAATTATCATGTTGCCATCAGTAGTTGGATGACGGTCTGGTGTCATCTGTGGCTAATAACTGTCCCTACCGGACGAGGATGTCCTAAGACAGCCATTAACGTCGTTCACTGCCTCTGAAATGTGTTTGTCAGGAAGTCTTGGGAAGATAATGTGGTGGTTTCCCCTTGCCTCAAAAATCCGCATGCGGGTATGTTACCTCAGCATTTGACAGCCATTTCCGATTGTCAGGACCTGCTCTGCTCAGCTGCAGAGTTGTTCACATATCCCCGTGGATACTCTGTCCCCAGGGCAGCGTTTGCCACACCATGGTATGTTTCCCATCCTCTACCGCTAGGAGGTGCGTTGTGATTTTCAATCCCCAAAGTTATGATAGCCAAATCTCTTTCAGAGGACTCATAATAACCGCCATCATTTATTTTTAATATTTTTGATTTAAAATATTTTAAAGACCGGAAGTAGTAACGCCTCTTTAACAAGACCGGAAGTAGTTATCTCCCTTAACCCTGAAAATATGAAACTGAGGAGCCAGCAGGTGATATTTTTCTCAAGACGTCATATAATATTATATAGGGGTGAGGAGAATGAGTAGCGGCTTTCTGATAATTTCTGATACTGCCGCTTCTCTATGTCATGGTGTCATACTGTCCGGCATCTTTTATTTTGATCTCCTCCTGCCTCTTCTCCCCGAAGTCCTGAAAGAGCGTCCATGCCCAGTATCCACACTTTACTAATGAAGAATCAGATTCGCTGGGATGGTCACGTGACTTGCATGCCAGATCACAGGCTCCCTAAACGAATTTTTTAAAGGCGAGCTGCGTTATGGTAAACGCTCCCAAGGCGGCCAGAGGAAATGAATTAAAGACACTTTGAAGATCTCACTAAAAGCTTTTGGAATTCATCACGACACTTGGGAGCCTGCCGCCAAAGACCGAAATTCGTGGCTTACATCATTACGCAAGGGTGCAGTCACTTGTGAAGCAACCACGACTGCAAGAGCTGTGAAGAAAAGACTGGACAGAATAACCACTGCAGGGGATCCTCCTCCTGCTCCTGGAACGTCAAGCATCCTTTACCCACATTGTCAAAGAACATTTCGAGCCAAAACAGACCTTATCTGCCATCATAGAACTCAGGGCTCCATACTTTCAACCCCACTGGATGAAATTAATGGTCATCATCATTCTTGATGGACAAACATTTTCTACATCGGCTTAAAGTCTACCTTTTCTGTTGATGTTCTCCGCAAATCTCATTTGCCGTTTCCTTACGGTTTTGATGAACATGCTATGTTTCTGTTATGTGATAAGGCTATTACATTGTGTAGGCCTCACAGCACGGAGGAATATGTGGCCGATCTTTTCATCTGTTAGGGGACGACGGACGCAGACGTTGAACCCTCATCCGAAAGCGTTCATGACGTAATCAGCTTAACCCCGTATCAACTACACAAAAGCGACCGCTGCAGAAAAGGATTATCACTGGATATGTTTGGCCCGTATCACTAAACGGCGATGGAACATGGACTTTGAACAAAACAGACGAAAAGAACTTGGACGCATTTGAGATGTGATGCTGTAGCCGGAAAGAAAAGAGAGCATGATCATCATGTACCATGCCGATAAGCGTGGGCAGTCATGTTTCCCAATCTCACACGATCACCAGAGTCGTCGATCAGCTCTGTGTTTTTGTCTCGACCATACCATGTGGTCAAGCCATCCAGGTATTTACTTTTCTGCCTTACCCACGTTCTTTCTCCCTCAAACGTGCCAGTTGTCACCAAGTTGTCCAATTTATTTCTTTTCATAACGTGTCCAACAAATTGTGACTTTCTAAGTCTAATTTCTCTAATCAGTTTATGATGTTCATTTGTTTCGTGTGGACTTGGTCATTGGTTTTTCTGTCTGTCCATATTATTCTTTGCATTTTCCCCCAGAAATCACATTTCCACATACATCATATGTTTTTTTTCAGCTTGTCTGCTCATTGTTCACACTTCACATCCATAGAATTGTATAGGTTCTATGTAGCACTTCATCACGCTTTTTCTCTTTGCAAATGATTTTTTATTGGTAAGTATGTTTTCCATCTTGCAAAAGGCTCGTTCGCCATGGCGATTCTTGTTTTAATCTCTTCAGGGCATCTCCCATCATATGTTATGACTATTCCGAGATAATAATACTTATTCACTTGTTGAAGAATATTCCCATTTACTTGTATATTACATTGTGTTTATTTCCTTCTTTCTAGTGACGACCATAATCTGCGTTTTCTTACAATTTGATTCTAACGCTTTTTGTTCTCTGTGTGCAACAACCACATCTACTACATTTTGCAGATCCTGCTCATTGTCTGCAATCAAATGAAAAAAATTTTTAAGGCTTAAGAGAAACTAGAAAAACAGTATTGAACATCATAAAAAAGAGGTTATCTTGGTTTGGTTTTCTCCTTTGTTCGCCTTCAAGCGTCAATATGATTGAATGCAAAGAAAACATCAGTCAACTTAAGCTTGTAGACACCTTTCAGTTTGTCCTTAAATGGAGAGGGTTATGTTCAAAGTGTCTCCCTTTGTTCTGCGTATGCTGGTCGCTTCTTCAACAAATGTTTACCAATATGAGACATGGGGGAGGGGGGGGGGGTGTATTGTTTTCATGCTTCCGTTCTCTCGCTTTGAACTCAAGCGTAGTCCACACATGTGCTCCTACTCTAGTTCATTGAACTGATTTCTGCGTGTGGGTTAACTTTCCCTATCACAAGTGTCCTTCGTCGCCAAGACAACTCACTTCTACTTCAGAGGTACTTGTAATTTACGTCACAATGTCAATGACGAGAAGTCAACATTTTAGTCGAACTAGCCGGTGATAGGGATGAACCCACTACCTCGGCTGCAGCACACCAGATGTTTAAAAACAATCGCTCTTATCCATTCGGCCATGCTGAACTCATACAAGGGGATATATTACTGAAAATACCTGTGCGTTATACCAGGAAACGACTTTGTCTCCGAAACGATAACAGTTTCCTTGGAAGGTCGTCCATTGTGGGGGACATTCAGTGCTCACACCTACAATATAACATGTTGGAGGAATTATAAAATATAACACGGTTATTGAATTATAAACTATAACACGTTGATGACATTATAAAATGTAACAC
Organism: Cepaea hortensis; assembly: GCA_963921405.1. Lineage (NCBI taxonomy): Eukaryota > Metazoa > Mollusca > Gastropoda > Stylommatophora > Helicidae > Cepaea > Cepaea hortensis. The sequence continues at coordinate 19,891 of CAWUFQ010000065.1, read as the reverse complement.
ATTGAAAGAATTATGAAATAACACATGGTTGGAATTATAAAATGTAAAATATTGGTGGAATTATAAAAGATATGCATGATGGACTTATAATGCATAACACGACGTTAAATAAATTATAAAATACAAAACGTTGATGGCATTATAAAAAATAACACATTGATTGATTCATAAAATGTTGAAGACATTATACATTTTAACATGTTCATAGAAATATAAACTATAGGTCGTTAGTTAATTTATATAGTGTAATAAGTTGAAGAAATTCTAAATTATAACACGTTTATGGAATTACATTGGTGGAATTATGAAATTCATTACGTTTATGGAATTATCAACTTTCTCATGTGAATATATACATATATAAATCGATATTGCTTTTCTAGTGTAGACATGTGGAAATGGTGAGATCTTCAAAGAAATAAAAGTGTTCATTTTTATTTTTATTCAGTGTCTAAATAACCGCATAGACAGAATCTGTGAAGTTTGCAGTCCGTTTCGCCGTTCTCTCTGTACCAGTATTTCAGATTTCCATTCAGTTTAGCCAGAGAAGATCATTTAGCCACTGTATCCGTCGCCATCTTGTCGGACATGTCCCACTGTTTGCTTGCCTTCTCCAGCAGTACACATATCTATCTGTTTGTCTCATTTTCATTAAGACAATTATCAAGCCTTATCCTGGTGCGAGAAAATATAATCTAAGACTAAATGTAATGGCAGGGCAGACAAGGCCCCAAGCCTTGGTTGGCAGCTGGTCTAGGATGGAAGCTTCGACAGGTGGACAGTTAAGAGGATTGCTTTGCTGATCTGACATTTTCTCTGGCTGGTCTTGTTCCAGGTGTATTGGTGTTACATTGCCTCTGGAGTGAACTAGACAGGCCAAGAAAGGGATCATGCTGCATGGACAACATATGGTCTATACAATTCAGCCCAGGCTTTGTGCTACGGAGAGAGATAACTCCATCCATGTCTTATTGTAGTTATTATGCCTTTTTGTAGCACAATGTAAGAAACTATCAACTGTCAAGACGGCAAGCTGTCATTAGTACAGGAGGAGAAGCCAGCATCAGTGTCTGCCATGCATCGTGTGTGAAAATCTGGAGCAGGGCTATTTTGCTCCGTGCAAAGAAGAGACCAAGTTACATGACTCTCCCAAAGAAAGGAAATGTAAAACTGTGCACCAACTATCACACAGCCGCACTAATCTGTCTGGCTAGCAACATTTTCCCGCACATTATAATGAGAAGGATTGCAAGTAGATTATAATATGCATTCGAGAAAGTGCAGGTTTCAGACAGGGCAGATGAGCCAGGGGCCATATCTTCAACATGGAAACCATGTTACAAAAATGCAGAGAGCATGATGTAAATCTCCACACTTGTTTCGCGAACTATAGAAAGGATTTCGACAATGTTAAGCGTTAGAAACCGTGGAGCTTCATGTAAGATATGAAGATTCCAATAATATTTGTTCCTTTTAACTAAATCATTATATCAAGAACAACATACAACTGTTAAAAGCAGTGGTTCTCAACCGGTGGAGATTCCCACCAGGGGGAATTTTAGGGTTTCCAAATAGGGGAGGGGTTGGGGGGAAAATTAAGATTATTTTAAGATCGCGTTAATACAAGAACTGATTACTTGATATTGTTTTTCCCTCCATACTTTACTGTTATGTACTTCTTGCCCTTCTGAAATTCGTTTTATAACGTAAGTAGACCCGTAAAATCACGTGTTATGGACACTTCTAGACTTTTTCTAGTATGTGTTATTAGATTTAGCTTCCATTTTTACGTATACAGTTTAGGGGTGGGGGAGGGGGGATTTATAAGGAGGAAATACGACACGTGAGGGGGGTGTGACGTTCTGAACATATGGTGAAGGGGTGCATGGGCCAAAGAGGGTTGAGAACTACTGTGTTAGATTATTGTCAAAGTCCTAAACATATAGCCACAGACTGAGCTGAGTTAGACAAGGACAGACAGAATTAAAGACAGTTAGTCAATAGGTATTGACGACGGCACAAGTGAGTAAGAGTTAAGACGGGTAACACCCGACGACAGACACCCACCCTCAAGGTCAAGGACAGTTATAGTCTTACTCAAGACAAAGACGAGAGTGCCCGACTGAACACAGTTCGGACAAGGGACTCGTGGAAAAGGGACACGTGACAGTGGGGACTGGACAGAGGTCGAGAGAGAGTGTGTGTGCGACCGTGGACAGGAACAGACGTGTTTGTATAAGACGGAGCGAGATTGCAGAGCGAGATAGTTTGACGAATGAATGCGACAGGCTTGCGAGACTGTTTTCTGGCAGTTACATAACTGCGCTACTTCAAGCACGACTGCGACGTGTTTGCAAGATCGGAGAATGCGATGACTGGTTAAGACACTAACGGTCTCATTGTGACATCAAGTCACCTCAGTTGTCAGCTAAATCAGAAATTTCGAACCTACAATTCAGCACCAACAAGCATCTTACGGCATAGTTGCGGCGGACTAAATATAGATGTTTCAGACATGAATCTAGAGCAAGTAAGCGTTATTAAAAAACAAGCTGATTGGTCGGTAACACAAAACTGGTTGGTATCAGTTTTTGACACGGGGCCGACGCGGGCTTACAACGCGCACTCTTCGAAATGGCTATCTGAAAATTGGACGTATTTTCTTGTGTGAGGAGCCCTGTGCCTTTTCCTCATATAATGGTATGCTTACCCCTCAGTGATCTGTTTGACGATCCCTGAAGAAAGGTTAAGGTAACACCTGTTTGTCCAACGTACATCCTTGTGTGACAATTTATTCCATGCTCAGTCTTCGTAGACTTAGATGGATAGGACATCTTAGGAGGATGGATGATGGTAGGATACCAAAGGACATCCTTTTTGGTGAATTACAGATGGGTAAGAGATCTCTGGGTCGGCCTCTGCTACGATACAAAGATGTGTGTAAGCGGGACATGATTGATACAGGCATCATCATTGGCACCTTGCCGTCTTGACAGACGATAGTTTGTGCTTTAAAAAGGCATAATAACTTTTACCTATGGCGGTAGCGAATGTGACTGATAAGGACAATTTGCGCTGTAAATGTCCGTTCACAGTGGGTGCACGTGAACACGTGGTTATTTCCACCATCATGCACCATTTTACGTCTCACACGCTCGGCGTGTGACTTATCCGCAATAATTTTCTCCTTTGTCTTTATTCCATTTCTGATCTCTGCCCTCCATGCAACACGTTCAGCGGCGACTTGCTCCCAATGTGCATTATCAATGCCTGTATCAATCATGTCCCACTTACATACATCTTTGTATCGTAGTAGAGGCCGACCCTGAGATCTCTTACCCATCTGTAATTCACCAAAAAGGATGTCCTTTGGTATCCTGCCATCATCCACCCTCCTAAGATGTCCTATCCATCTAAGTCTACGAAGACTGAGCATGGAATAAATTGTCACACAACCTGATTTTTCCAATACTTCAGTATTTGTGATTTTGTCTTGCCACTTAAAACCAAGAATTCTTCGCAGACACCGCATATGAAAGCTGTTTAAACGTTTCTCTTGGTGTGAGTATGTTGTCCAGGTTTCACTGCCATAAAGAAGAGTACTAAGGACACAGACTTGATAGACAAGACTTTTGTTTTGGCAGTAAGCTTCCTGTTCTCCCAGACTCTTTTTCTTAACCTGTTCATTGTTGTTATCCGGATGTTGATTTCCTGATCTAGGGATAATTTGCTATTTACCACTGATCCTAGATACGTAAAATGGTCTACCATCTCTAGTTCGGCGTCGTCAATAAAGATTAATGGTACCCAATATGCACCTTGTGACATAATCTGTGTCTTCTTTTTGCTAATTGTTAAACCAAATTCAGAACAGGCATTGGAGAATGCAGATAGTAGACATTGCAATTCTTCCTCAGAGTGGGTCGTAACTGCAGCATCATCTGCAAAAAGCAACTCTCTAATCAGTACCCTCCTAATTTTGGTCTTGGCCTTCAATCTCTGAGCATTGTAGAGGCCGCCATCTGAGCGTGAGTGAATGTATATACCATCATCCTGATCACGAAAGGCATATTTCAGTAGAAGTGAAAAGTATATTCAAAAGAGGGTGGGAGCTAGTACACAACCTTGCTTAACTCCACTCTTCTCTTTATTTCAAACTCTTCAGAAGTTGCACCATCAAACTTGATTATACCCTTCAAGCCTGTGTGGAACGATTCCACAATGGACAGAAGAGTTGGTGGGCAGCCAATCTTCTTTAGTGCCTTGAAAAGACCCTCACGACTGACAAAATCAAATGCCTTTGTGAGGTCGATGAAGGCAATAAACAGTGGCTGATTCTGTTCACGGCATTTTTCTTGCATTTGTCGCAATGAGAATATCATATCAATGGTTGACCGGTTCTGTCGAAAGCCACACTGTGATTCGGGGTAGACTTGATCTCCTAGGACTTGAAGTCTGCGCAGAACAATTCTGGCAAATACTTTTCCAACAATACACAGAAGTTAGATACCCCTATAGTTGTTGCAGTCGCTCCGTTCGCCCTTGTTCTTGTACAGTGTTATGATGCTTGAATCTTTGAAATCCTGTGGGACTTGTCCTTCTCGCCAGCATAGCTCTATTAGCTGGTAGATCTGCAGAGTGAGTGTGTCTTGCCCTCTCCTGATAACCTCTATTGGAATCCCATCCTTACCTGGAGCCTTGCCAGATGCAATTTCATTTATAGCACACTTAACTTCTGTTATGGTGGGAAGTGTATCCAGGTGGTCAAGAGTTGGTAGAGCCTCTATGGCGTTGGGGGCATCATCTGCTAGTTTGATCTCACTTGAGTTAAGCTCCAAATAGTGCTCTACCCATCTGTCCATCTGCTGTTTCTTATCAGTGATGATTTCTCATGTCAAGGTTTTCAATGGTGCACTTCTTTTGATCACTGAACCACAGGCTTTCTTTATTCCTTCATACATGCTTCTTATTTTTCCCTTATCACTTGCGATTTGAATGGACTCGCATAACTTGATCTAATAATCATTTGCACACTGCCTGGCAGCCTTTTGCACATCCTTTCTAGCTTGCTCACTCAGAGTGTTACGCGTTGGTCTTTCCTTGTTTCTTAAGAGAGCTATCTTCTTCTTATCAATCAAGGACTGCAGAGTCTCGCTGTTTGCCGCAAACCAGTCCTGCCTCTTATGATCCACAGTGCCGTAAACCCCTACGGCAGTTTTATAAAGGGTTTCCTTAATTTGACCCCATTTTTCATTTACTGTACAATTTTTTGATTATCAGTGAAAGCGTCTTCAAGTTGCTGTTGAAACTGAAAGCACTTATCAGGATCGTGAGTGTTAATAATATTAATCCCGGGGCTAGATTTGTGTTTAGCTATGTAGATTCTCTTTGGTCTCAGTCTAACCCTTGCAAACACCAAAGAATGATCCGTATCACAGTCAGCACTGTGGTAACTTCGAGTCAATTATGTATGGTTCAGATGTTGTCTCCGTGTGATGATGAAGTCCAGCTGGTGCCAATGGCCGGATCTTGGATTTTTCCATGTGACCTTATGCATCTCTTTTGTTTTAAACAAGGAGTTTGTAATACATAGGTCATTACTGGTGCAATGCTCCAGCAGCCTTTGCCCATTTTCATTCATGCGACCGATGTTGTATTTTCCAAGGCACACTGGCCATGAACTCGAGTCCTTGCCCACACGAGCATTGAAATCACCGAGCATGTAAATGTAGTCAGATTTTGGAACTGCCTTGATCACGGAGTCTAACTCCTCATAGAACGAATCCTTCACATCATCAGAGGAATCGAGTGTCGCTGCATATGCAGTAATAATGGTGGCAAAACCACAAGAGGTTGCCAAACGCAGGGATAATAGTCTTTCATTTCCTCCTGCTGGAATTTCAATCATTCCCAGTAGCGAATTCTTCACTGCAAAGCCCACACCGTGTTGCCTTTTTTCTGCCTGCCCTCTACCCTTCCAAAAAAAGGTGTATTTGTTTTCCCTGAGTGACCCTTCCTCAGCGAGGCGAGTCTCCTGCAGGCCAGCAATATCAATGTTAAGACGATTGAGTTCGGCATCAATCACAGCCGTTTTTCTCACATCGTCAATATTGGTCAAGTCAGTGGAAAATCCTGGATACATGGTTCTCACGTTCCAGGTTGCAAGCCGTAGCTTGATGTTTCTATTTTTCTTTTTATTTGTACCTGGTGCATTGTTTTTACAGTCTGCGATTCAGATTTTGTCCTTGCCCCAAGCACCCATTGAAGCAGGCAGGCTGTGGCGGATCAGCACCCAATTGGGAGGGGGCTGCTCAGCTTGAGGCAAGCGGTAGCTGATCAGTGACACCTGTAGGTGTCTCCCACCGTCAGAGGCAACGCGTGGCGCCCCATGTCTACGCCAAATGACAGGGACTTATAACCCGTAACAGTTGCCTCTCGCTTTGGTTCCTTTGGGGTTATTGCCTCTCCATATCATAAAGCCTGGGCTAAAATATAGAGATCATGTGTTGCCCATGCAGCATGATCCCTCTCTCGGCCTGCCTAGTTCTCTCCAGAGGAAAGGTAACACCCATACATCTGGAACTAGACAAGCTGCAGAAGTTGCCGGATCAGCAAAGCAATGCTCTAACTGTCCGCCTGTCGGAGCTTCGATCCTAGACCAGCCGCCAACCAAGGCTTAGGGCCTGGTCTGCCCTGCCATGACATTCTGTCTTTTAGTTGCATTTCCTCGCACCAGGGTAAGGCTTGTACCCTCGCAATTGTGCTCTTCCGCCCGAAGCCGTTGGCAAAATGTTTGAAGTCGGGTTTGGTAAGCGCCGCCCAACGTTTGGCGCTAACAGAAAGCAGGTAGTACCGTCTACTGCTATACGGTAGCTCAATCATATCTGACTAAGACCTGACACCTAAACGTATCTACTGTGACGGTGTGAAATAATGCACTGTTGAAATGTATAAGATTTCTAATAATTTCTGGGAGATTTCCTGCAGAACTTTAACCGTGCCCCGCTGACAACTTGAAATGCTACCTCTTAATTCCGTCTGAATTCAAGCTTATCTAGCTTTTCTAAAGCCATTCTATGAACTCATATCATGCACTTTCATCTGTATGCTATGGAGAAGATCTTTGATAACTGCACCGTTTATGCATTCTTCTGTGCTATGAAAATTGTCTAGGAGTAGGGTATTTTCCACTCCTGTGCATTTACAAAATATGATTCTTTAGCTGTACTACATCTCCCGACAATGCTATGCGTGAGAGAGAGAAATTGCTATGTCTTTTCTTTTCTTATGATTTCGCTCATATGCAAAAGGAGGAAAGATGAAATTAATGTTGCATGGTTTTGCAGACCTTTGCACCTAAGCCCAGCATGAAACCCATGGCTGTATGTTAAATATTACGGTCAGTGATATGCAAATGCTTTCTGAGTACAAGACATACTGCATTCGTTGACGAACCTAGTGCAAAGATAAAGTGTGCAAAACAGGGAGGGTTTTCACCCCCATGTCTAGACCCCTGTCACCTGACTACAGGAGGGGAAAGATTTTAGGCTTATGAACAGCAGAGGCGGATGTGTGAGTGTGAGAGAGAGAATTTCTGTCTTTTGGTTTTCACACTTAATTTATACGTTAGTTTTTAATGGTAGGGAATTGTACGTGTTTCCATTTGTTTTGGAGATGCCACATGTGTTTCATGAGAATGATCTATGCTTTTCCATATTTGTGAATGACTCACATAGGAATGTTTGATTATTGCTACTTATAACTGTGGGAGAAAATGTTCGAATTTATACCCCAGTAATTTGAAAGCGAGTGAGCAAGTGATGATGGAGAAGAGGTGGCACTTGTGACCCAAATCTGACCTGAGAAAGGCAACAAACCATTTTGCATTTATCGACATGTATAATGGGTATTGGCATTGATGTTTTATATTATCATGTGATGTTCTCATATCATCATCCATGCTTTATAATAACATTGATGTCTCTGTCTCATCATTTACATCCCTGTCACTAGCAGTATGTCCTCATCTTTTCATCTGAAGTCTATATCTCAACTGATGTTCTTGGGACACCCAGACATCCTGACATCAATGATGACCAGATGATGACTACTATGCACCAACCGGATGCATCCCTCAGCAGTCTGGTTGGATTCCAACACCCTAGGAAAGAAGGGGTTAAATATCTCTAGTCTGGGTGATACCGCGTTTCCTCCACCTCATCCTTCCTTCGTTTTCTTCACCCTTTTGCTTTCATTCTCCTTCTCACTATGACATTTGGTGTTTTGCAAACTGTATATCGGGGAAATGTTGTTTATATTGTCAACAGGGAGAGTGGTGTTCTTGTGATCTACTAGCATGAGTTCGGCTATTTGTACTAGTCTGTGATGTGGAAGAGAAGCTCAGATCTACCATTCTGAGTGAATGGACAGTTTTTCGTCATTTTCCATGGACCAGGTGTTTGCATTGGAGAGGTCCTCAATTGCGGTAACCATTTTTGAACTGACTTCCCTGCCTCACCCCGTCCAGCTGGTCCCTACTCGTTTTGATTCCACCACAATAACACATGCGCTTTGTACCAGCAAGTGATGATCCATTTACACCACTGATCATAGGAACACCTTCAAGGCGATCATTTCCAAACATGAACTCTTATTCTAACTCAAGAAGATTTACTAGGATGCTCCAAATAGACTTTTGACATCCAGTGAATCCATCCTATAGTATAATTCTTCGTCACCCAGAGACAATAGAAAAACACTTATCTGTATATCAGCTTTCAGATAACAAGAGAGGAGGAAAGCCCATGCACATACATGACATTAATTAGTGGGATTATCTGATGTATTTTGAATTTTGATGATTCTTGCTTTCATGTTGATGTTGCATGATGCTCTTCATCAGTCTTCCTCCCTCCCCAGCATTTGTTAATAAACTTTAGAGTTTCCTGGGTAATTGATGTTCACTCACTTGTCACGTCTATTCAGATTTTGTGTGTATTACAAAGTGTAATTTATAATTACCACATATTAGGAGCAAGGTGAGGCTGGGAGACATCACGTGGCAAACTACTCTTTATAGTAACATCTTTGTCTACGTAAACTTCCCAGTCTCATAAAGACTAGCTGAGAGAACCTTACTTCACATATTAACAGTGTAGGACTTGACAATGTCTGTTTAGTTTCTAACTTTTGGGGGTCTCAGAGCCATTTGTGGAATTCTTCAGAGGGGCGAACCTTTTAGTGTGGGAACTTGTCTTTATCCGGAATTCCCCTAGATCTCAGAGTCAATATCTTCTACACCACTTCACCATGGTGGGATCACACTAATGAATTTCAATCATTCACCTTTTTCTCCATCACCTCACACTCATGTAAATGTATCGATAAGGACGGACCGAGTGTTGACGGTCTGTAAGAATCGTTGTAAATATAATGGTAGACCGGTTTTGACTATTTTAGCGACGATATGGGTCGTGTACAGAGTGAGCACGTTGTAAGATACGCACTTCAGTTTTGATAAACTACCCGAAGGGGATGTTTCCAGCCAGTCTCCGGATGGAGTGACTCACAGAAACATAAATTACCTGCTAGAGGCAAGTGTATCATGATTGCTAGGTCTCTGACAAGTATTCAGTGAAACAACACACTGATTTAAGGCGCAAAGAGGAGTACGACAAGTTTGAATTATCTCCCTATACATGTTCAAATTATATGTAGAAAATGAAATAAGTAATGTCAAAAGTGATGCATTTATAATTGGTAGAATTCCAATTTCAGAACATGCAGGTCATTCTTTCAAGTGGTGCTAGAGGATTAATTAGAAAAGTTAATGATTTATGTTAAAAGACACAGTGAGGATCAAAATAATGTTTCTGAACTCATTAAAGTAATGTCCACAGACTAAACCACGTGTCAACTAAATCACAATCAACCATGAAGAAACTGAAAATGTCACTGACTTTGAATATCCGGGTTCCTAACCAACAGCGGTGGGGACCGTTCAAATAAGTCAGACAAATACGTGAGATAGCGAAGCGCAGGTTAAACAGTTTACAGAGCCAACAGCACAATACCATGAAACGTAATAAAGGGCTCTCATAACACAGGGTCTCTGTGGCGCAGCTTAACCAGTTCACAGAGCCATCGGAACAATACGATCAAACATAATAAAGTAACACGGGGGTCTCAATGACGAAGTGGTTGAGCCGCCTGCCTCGTGCTCCTAAGGTTGTGGGTTCGATTCCGGAATACGTCATTCGGCTCACGAGTGCAATTTTCTCAGAGATTCCTGGGGGTCGTCGCTGAAGCCACGGAGTTCGTGCTTTCGACGATGTTTTCGGCGGGTCGATCTGTGAAAAGAGTCCTATGTATATGAGTTAACCACGGTGCTATGAAGTCGATCTTACATTTTAAACCCTTAAACCCCGGGATGGTTAACCCGGTCAACAAATGCCCGCAGAAGTCGGATGTGTCGGCCTAACGGCGCAAGAACGCAGCTTTGCTGTAAACAGGCACAACACAATCACATCCGGAAAAAAAAACCTGGAAGAAGAAACCCTTAAACCATTAAAGTAATATATTTGAGATCATGCATCTCTCCTGTTATAACGTGTGAATGTGAGTCGTGAACAATGTCACAATCACTACAGGAAAGACAATAGGTGCTTTTGAACTAAAATTTTATATACAATTTCTTAGGATCCCGTTGAAGACAAGTGAACCATGAACCATCTCCATCCATCATGTGCTATGACGGTAAGCGTGGGCTGTCATGATTCGCCATTTCACTCTATCACCAGAGTCATGGATCAGCTCAGTGTCCTTGTCTCGACCATGCCACATGGTCAAGCCATCCAGGTATTTACTTCTCTGTCTTCCCCTTGTTCTCTTCCCCCTCGATCTTGTCAGTTGTCACCAAGTTCTCCAATTTATGAATCATGTCACAAGAACTAAAGAAATTCGATGCTTTTGAACTAACAAGCTTTCGTAAACTTGCTTATGATCCTTTGACAAAATAGAAGACACCATTGGTATGAAGATCAATGAGACAACGGAGCTGACATTGAAGACACCTTTGGTATGAAGATCAATGAGACAAGGAAACTGACAAAGGAACGAGAACCTTTCGGCGGCATTGACTTTTTGCGAGGTTCTGAAAAGGACCTGCTAGATGATGGTAAATATGATTTCTATGAGTGATCCTTTACATCAGATGGCAAATTAGACAGAGAGATTCAGACAAGAACTAAAGAAGGCAATAATGTTACATATCAACTTACACCCATCCTGAAACATCCAGCTATCCCCATAGAGATAAAAGGAAAGCATTTTAAATGCAATTTTTATACCAATATTGTGCTGTCAGTGTCAAACATGTGTAATAATTAAATAAAGTGAACGCAAACTCACTACTTCTGAAACGAGATGCCTGAGAAAAGCAACGAACAAACCCAGAAGGGACCATATTAGAACGAAGAGATTTACAAAACAGTAGTTGGAGCAATACCAGTTGTTAAATCAATTGAAAAACAAAGACGTAACAGGATCGGCCACTTAGTGGGAATGAACCCAACGTCGCTAGCAGCAAGAGCATACAACATAAAAATGACAACATCAAAAGGCGCCGGAAGACCACGAAAACGATGGATCGAGGAAGACGCTTAGAGGAAAGGCGAGATGCACATATAATCAGATTACTACTGGTACTATTGGGGTTGGAACTCTTCGCTGGCTTCTGAGGATGGGGACGGAGCGCTTATGGGAATGCCCTGAATGCTGTGATGTCGGTTCTTAAATCAGTCAATCAATCAATCAATCCAAGACCCTAAAAGCCTACAACATCTCAGCATACTAAGCGACCGAGTTCGGAAACCAATCGACAATCAAGCCTGCGACACCTAATTGCAAAGGGCGGTGAAGGACAAAAGAAGAAGACGAAGGCGATGAGTGACGACAGACAGTGGGATCAACACCTTCTGCAACATACATTGAAAGGCAGAAGGTCAAAAGGTCCAGCAACTGCGTTAGAATGCAACACCATCAACTACCAGCGCTGGCGCTTCATCAAAGATTGCATAGGAGCGCAAGAGGACACACGAGAAGAAAATGGATTGTCTCATTCATTGACATATTTTCCAACACACCTATAGATATATTACATGTGCAAGTAAATGGGAATATTCTTAAACAAGTGACTCGTTACAATTATCTTGGAACAGTCATAACATCTGATGGGAGATGCCTTGAAGAGATTAGAACAAGAATCACCATGGCGAAGGTAGCCTTTTGCAAGATGAAAAACATACTGACCAATAAAAAAAAAATATCATTTGCAAAGAAAAACGAGCATTAAAGTGCTACATAGAACCTGTACATTTGTATGGATGTGAGGCGTGGACAGTGAGCAGACAAACATCTAATGGCAGCGGAAATGTGGTTTCTGGGGAATATGCAAAGAATATCATGGTCTGACAGAAAAAAACAATGAACAAGTCCTACAAGAAACAGATGAAAACTGTAAACTGATTAGAGAAATCAGACGTATTCAGTCACATTTATTGGACACGTTATGAGAAGAAATAAATTGGAGAACTTGATGACAATTGGCAATATTGAGGGGAAATTAAAAATGGTAAGGCAGAGATGTAAATACCTGGATGACTTGGCCACGTGGTATAGTCGAGACATGAACACAGAGCTGATCCACGACTCTGGTGGTTGCGAAAGATGACCGCTCACGCTTACCATATGCTCTTAGTGCTTAATGTGTGTTTATTAATCCTTACATTTATTGTAATCTATCGGGGCATAACAGAATCAATAAACTACACAAACATAAAGTAAATTGTATAAAACGTTAATTTACCTAAGATAATCACAGCAACAGACAAGAGGCTTGCTAGGGGCTTCATTCTTTTACTACAGCAAATTGTAACGCGAATGCCACGTCAACAAATTTGAGTTCAACTTGTGTCCGCTTTCGTCTCTGATACAAGCTTTATATAATAACACAGTGTCCTGCTTGAGTGTTTAGTTCAGCGTTTCAAAAAATTGTTGAGTAAGAGGAACAAATCAATATTCATGCCTAGTGTAACAATTGCCGTCTACTAGGTCTTTTCTTCTTCTTCTGCTGCTACTACTACTACTACTACTACTACTACTACTACTACTACTACTACTACTACTACTACTACTACTACTACTACTACTACTACTACTACTACTACTACTACTACTACTACTACTACTACTACTACTACTACTACTACTACTACATGTTCTTCTTGCTTTTGTTGTTTTTGTTATTGTTGTTATTATTATTATTGTTGTTGTTGTTGTTCTTCTTCTTCTTCTTCTTCTTCTTCTTCTTCTTCTTCTTCTCCTTCTTCTTCTTCTTCTTCTTCCTCCTCCATTTGCCTCAGTGAAGTATTCGGGTGAAATGTAAGGAAAGAACTATTTTCAATGAGCTTTGTGGGTATGTTGGTCTTCATTTCTCTAAGAATGTTCTTGATACAATCACTCCATCTTCATTTCTCTAAGACTGTTTTTAATACAATCACTCCATCTTTATTTCTCTAAGATTGTTCTTGATACCATCACTCCATCTTCAGCGTGTTCTTTCTCTTTGCCTTGTATGTATCATATGTGGCCTGTGTGGCTGTTTGTGGCATGTGGTACCAGGACAAGCTTATAAGATGGCCAAACCATTTAATCTGTTGTTCTTTAATACATTGTGTGACTGGTTTTACACCCAGTCATTTTCTAATTTCCTCGTTCCTAATTCTATCTCTCGCAGTTACCCCCGCAACTCTTCTAAGGCGTTTCTGTCTGTTATTATTAGCACTACTTAGTTGCGGTAAGCGTCCATTCTTGACATTGGTAGCATAATGTTTGACAAAAAATAGTTCTTATGAGATTTGCTTTAGTACTTATAGGTATCTGTCTACGCGACAGAAGTGGCGCTAGTTGTCCTAACATCTGATTTGTCTGTGCACAACGTGAGCTCCTGATTGCTCTATCCACCTGCTTACATGTGGTTATTGCTCTATCCACCCGCTTACATGTAGTTATTTCTCTATCCACTCGCTTACATGTGGTTATTGCTCTATCCACCCGCTTACATGTGGTTATTGCTCTATCCACCCGCTTACATGTGGTTATTGCTCTATCCACCCGTTTACATGTGATTATTGCTCTATCTACCTGCTTATATGTGGTTATTAAGTCTTCATCTCCTACTGCCTGCGCTGTGGCGTTACGAACGGAATTCCCAATCCTGCTTTTCCGCTTTCGAAATACAACTGCCGGCGGTTTGGTGTTGCCCAACATCTTCTCTTTACGTTTTCTTTTGTCTCTGTTTACCCTGTTTCCTGCTGTCACGATAGTTTCCTGTTTAACCCTGATTGCTGAGGATATTATACACGAAGATTGACAGAAGGATAAAATGTTAGGTGGGTTGGCAGGGTGGCACAGAAGATGCTCAACAGTCAAACTTACCTAGAACTCTGAAGGCAGATATTTGTGGAGGATTATGAACACCTTCGCAACTCGGCATGAAACATGATGATGATCTACTTGTGTGACGTATTCAGAGATTGTGGATTACATATTCCTACCTGTTCAGAAAAGACGACACCTGAAATAAAGATTGTTGCTGAAACCCTAGCGACATCTGTTGGAGCTATAAAGACATTTCAAATTAAGATTTTTGTTGACTCCATAACGACATCTCTTGAAGCTTTAAAGACATTTTAAATACAGATTTTAGTTAAATCCTTAGCGACATCTGTTGAAGCTATAAAGGCATTTTAAATTAAGAGTTTCATAGAGTCCCTATCGACATCTGTTGGAGCTATAAAGACGACATTTAAAACTAAGATTTTCGTTGAATCCCTAGCGACATCTGTTGGAGCTATAAAGTCATGCAGTACGGACTCAGCTGGTGGATACGGGCGAGACTGACATCTGTTAGAGCTATAAAGACGACATTTTAAACTAAGATGTCCGTTGAATCCCTAGCGACATCTGTTGGAGCTATAAAGTCGCTGGTGGATACGGGCGAGACTGAAGCCCGCCTGACTACACGAAATGGGAGGGAGTGCTGGCCAAGCACGTCGATGCTGCCTTCGAGGTCGAGATAATAGAGATATAATTGCCAACTTTTGGTGGCAAGGGTTAGCAGAATTACTTTGATATGGTTGCTTGATCCAAGGACTAACACGCATGAGAATGCACTGTGTATGGTGGTTTCGTCCAACGTAGCGTAGCAAAACATAATACAGTACAGTACAGTACAGTACAATACAGTACAGTACAGTATAATGTAACATAACATAGCATAGCATAAACAATACGATAACCATAACATTACCAGTACCATAACCATAGACATAAACAATACCATAACCATAAACATACACAATTCCATAACCATAACACTTCCATAACCATAACACTTCCATAACCATAACACTTCCATAACCATAACACTTCCATAACCATAACACTTCCATAACCATAACACTTCCATAACCATAACACTTCCATAACCATAACATGACATAAAATACCATAGCGTGCCATAACATCACAACATACCATAACATCATAACACCCCATAACATACTGTAACATAACATACCATAACATCATACCCTATCCTACACTACCATAACCTACCTAACCTAGTTTGACCTAACCTAACATACCCTAGCATAGCATACCATAACATATCATAATTTAACCTAACCTAACATACCATAACATAACATAGCATAACATAACACCTCATACCATAACATAATATATCTTAACCTAACATAGCATAACATAACATAATATAACATAACATAACATAACATATACACATCTCCTAAACTTCCCGGCAGTACAGATTGAGAAACGCTGGCATAGTTAGTTGATGGTCTAGAGCGGGAGCCACCAAACTACGGTCCGCGAGTCGGATCCGGCCCGCGACTTCAGTTCATCAGGCCCGTTAACGATACTCGAATTTGCTTGATAAAACGTATCGAACACAAGACGTTGTGATACAATTTACATTTAAACATTATGTTTAGAATACTATGAGATCTTCACACGTGTGGAGACCCCCTTGCTGCTATGTGCCTTAAATTTACTATTTTCAATTTTAAATTATTGTATCTAGATTTTCTTGTTTATTGTAATGCTTGCTTATTTCTCTCCATTCCAAGTCCTTCCCCGGATCGTGGTAGCTAAGCCTACGCTCTGACGTTACCATGGCTTCCATGGCAACAAACACAAACACGCATCTTTCCCGCCCACGGATACACCCGACTGTCAACACAGGTCCGACGTTGCTGGAATATTTACTTCTTTTTGCATGTCATCAATTTTATAGGCATGTAACAATGATTTCTTTGTTTGGCAGTGATAAGCATGTGAACTACAAGTGTGTATAGAGGCAATAAAGTAGCAAACACAGCTTAAAATTCCATCGAAGCCTCGTGTTATTACGAAAATATTATCCCCAGCTCAGAAAAATTCCGCGGTCAAGGTAGCCAGTTTAGTAACATTTTATAAATTGAGTTTTAAATATATAACTGCATAGTTGGATACCTCTTGGGAAAAAAAAACATCCAACGGTACCTTATTCGAGTCTGTAGGTCAATTTTAAGCCGAAAAATCAATGTTTGTGTATTAGTTTATTAATTAAAATGGGCAAAGAGCAATATACTATTTTACCCTTTGACAAAGTGTGACCTACACACTCACATCACTGTCGGTAACACAGACATATATATATATATATATATATATATATATATATATATATATATATATATATATATATATATATATATATATATATATACTAGCTGACCCTGCCCGGCTTCGCCCAGACCCTGGTGGGGAGCATCTCATTTAATTCATATAAGTAGTCATATAAGTTCTCGTTCCCGTTACCGACTATCTGTCTGTCTGACTGTCTGTCTGTCTGTCTGTCTGACCCAGCCCGTCTTCGCCCAGACCCTGATGGGGAGCATGTCATTTAATTCATATAAGTAGTCATATAAGTTCCCGTTCCCGACTGTCTGTCTGTCTGTCTATCTATCTATCTGTCTGTCTGTCTGACCCAGTCCAGCCCATGGTGGAGAGCATCTCATTTAAATCATATAAGTAGTCATATAAGATCCCGTTCCCGACTATCTGTCTGACTGTCTGTCTGTCTTGGTTAAATGGAGGAGGGAGGAAAAGGGAGGAGGAGGGAGGAGAAGGAAGAAGGAGGAGGAGGGAGGAGGCAGAGGGAGAAGGAGGAAGGAGGAGGAGGGAGGAAGAGGGAGCAGGAAGAGGGAGGAGGGAGAGGGAGGAGGAAGAGGGAGGAGGAGGAGGAAGAGGGAGGAGGAAGAGGAGGAAGAGGAGGGAGAGGGAGGAGGGGAAGAGGAAGAGGGTAGGAGGAGGGAGGGGAGAGGAGAAGGGAGGAGGAGGGAGGAGGTAGTAGGATGGAGAAGTAAGAGGGAGGAGGTAGGAGGAGGAGGAGGGACGAGGAGGCAGGAGGAGGAAGAGGGTAGGAGGAGGAAAAGGGAGAGGAGGAGAAGAATGGAGAAAGAGGGAGGAGGAGAAGGAGGAGTGAGGAGGAGAAGGAGGAGGCAGAGGGAGAAGAAGGAAGGAGGAGGAGGAAGGAGGGAGAGGAAGGAGGGAGAATGAGGAGGGGAGGAAGGAAAGGGAGGTGGAGGAGGAGGAGGAGGAGGGAGGAAAAGGGAGGAGGAGGGAGGAGAAGGAAGAAGGAGGAGGAAGAGGGAGGAGGAGGATGGAAGAAGGAGGAGGAAGAGGGAGGAGGAGGAGGTAGAGGGAGGAGGAGGGAGGAGGGAGGAGGAGGAAGGAGGAGGAAGAGGGAGGAGGAGGGAGGAGGAGGAGTGAGGAGGTAGAGGGAGGAGGAGGAGGGAGGAGGAGGGAGGAGAAGGAAGAAGGAGGAGGAGGAGGAGGTAGAGGGAGGAGGAGGGAGGAGGAGGAGTGAGGAGGTAGAGGGAGGAGGAGGGAGAAAAGGGAGGAGGAGGGAGGAGAAGGAAGAAGGAGGAGGAAGAGGGAGGAGGAGGATGGAAGAAGGAGGAGGAGGATGGAGGAGGGAGAGGGAGGAAGAGGGAGGAGGAGGAAGGAGGAGGAAGAGGGAGGAGGAGGATGGAGGAGGGAGAGGGAGGAGGGGAAGAGGAAGAGGGTAGGAGGAGGAGGAGGGCAGAGGAGGAGAAGAATGGAGAAGGAGGGAGGAGGAGGGAGGAAGAGGAAGAGGGAGGAGGAGGAAGGAGGAGGGGGAGGGAAGAGGAGGAGAGAGGAGGAGGGAGAGGAGGAGGAGGAGGAGGAAGAAGGAGGAGGAGGGAGGATGAGAAGCAGGAGGAGGAGGAGGAGGCAGGAAGAGGGAGGAGGAGGAAGGAGGAGGGGAGGGAAGAGGAGGAGAGAGGAGGAGGGAGGGGGAGGAGGAGGGAGGAGGAAGAAGGAGGAGGGAGGATGAGAACGCAGGAGGAGGGAGAGGGAGGAGGATGAGGAGGAGAGAGGAGGTGGGAGAGGAAGAGGTAGAAGGAGGAGGGAGAAGGAGGAGGGAGGAGAAGGAGGGGGAGGAGGAGGAGGAGGAGGAATGATGAGGAGGGAGGAGGAGGAAGAGGGGAAGAGGAGGGATGTGGAGGACGGGAGGAGGAGGGAGGAGGAGAGGAGAGAGAGAAAGGAAAAGGGAGGAGGAGAGAGGAGGAGAAGTGAGGAGGTAGGAGAGGAGAGGGAGGAGAGGAAGAGGAAGAGGGAGGAAAAGGGAGGGGAGGAGTGGAAGAAGGAGGAGGTAGAGGGAGGAGGGGGAGGGGAAGAGGAAGAGGGTAGGAGGAGGAGGGGAGAGGAGGAGGAGGGATGTGGAGGAAGGAGGAGGAGGGAGGAGGTAGAGGGAGGATGAGGAGGGAGGAAAAGGGAGGAAGGAAGAAGGAGGAGGAGGGAGGAGGTAGAGGGAGGAGGAAGAAGAGTGAGGAGGAGGAGGTGAGGAGGAAGAGGGGAAGGAGGAGGGAAGAGGGAGGAGGAGGATGAGGGAGGAGGAGGATGGAGGAGGAAGAGGAGGGAGGGAGGAGGGAAGAGGAGAGGGTAGGAGGAGGAGGGGAGAGGGAGGAGGAGGGAGGAGGTAGTAGGATGATTGATTGCCATCCCAACAGGTTAATATGTTATCGCGGACCTCAGAGAGAAGTGTCTATGTAGAAGACCATTTCCTGGACGTACGTATTTTGGGAGGGGGAGGAGGGAGGAGGGAGGAGGAGGAAGAAGAAAAAAAACTACGACAGTTGGCATCTCTGGAATGAAAGGAAGGCGTGTAGAAAATTTCATCTCAATCGGATGGGCCGTTCGCGAGCGTATAAAGGACATACATACAGACAGACATACAGACAGAGATACGGACAGAGATACGGACATCCTAATTTATATATAAGAAGATATATATCTTATATATAAAAAGGATGTCCGTATCTCTGTCTGTATGTCTGTCTGTATGTCTGTCTGTATGTATGTCCTTTATACGCTCGCGAACGGCCCATCCGATTGAGATGAAATTTTCTACACGCCTTCCTCTCAATCCAGAGATGCCAACTGTCGTAGTTTTTTTTTCTTCTTCCTCCTCCTCCCTCCTCCCTCCTCCCCTCCCAAAATACGTACGTCCAGGAAATGGTCTTCTACATAGACACTTCTCTCTGAGGTCCGCGATAACATATTAACCTGGTGGGATGGCAATCAATCATCCTACTACCTCCTCCCTCCTCCTCCCTTCTCCCTCTTCCTCCTCCCTCTTCCTCCCTCCGCCTCCTCCCTCCTCCCACTCTCTACTCCTCCTTCCTCCTCCCTCTTCCTCCTCCTCCTCCCTCCTCCTTCCTCCTGCTCCCTCCTCCTCCTC
>CAWUFQ010000064.1:0-66933 GCA_963921405.1 Cepaea hortensis | reverse complement strand
TTCCCTCTCAGTTTTGAAATTCTTCTAGAGCTCTTGCCGATCCCCCGCAATCTCATTCTTTCCACATACGGGTTCTCAATATTCTCCCCCGCCTTCTCCACCTAGTCCCACAGTCGCACGACCACCTCCCCCTTGCCTATAGACAATCTACCACCAAGAGGTGCATTCCTTGTCAGCCTATCAGCCTTTTCATTCCCCCCGCACTCCCGCAAGGCCAGGATATAATATCCATACCTCTGGTAATGGGTTCGTTCGGCATCGTCGAATTCTTCACATTTACCTTTGCTGCCTGGCTGACCCAGCCTGGAATAGGTACCGGACAATGTATTTGGTCCACGTGATACTGAACCCATCGCCTACCTAGTGCAAAGTGGTCTGTAAAACATGAGTCTAGCACCATAGGTGGACAGTTAAAGTATTGCTTTGTTGATCCAGCATCTTCTGCAGCTTGTCTTGTTCCAGATGTAATGGTGTTACCTTTCTTCTGGAATAAACTAGGCAGGACGAGAGAGGGATATTGCTGTATGGACAACACATGGTCTCTACAATTCAGCCCAGGCTTTGTGTTATGGAGAGGTATAACTCCAGTTTACACACTATCGTCTGTCAAGACGGCAAGGTGCTAGTTAGCACCATATGCCCATTACTCGTAAATAATGTGAAAGGATTAATTGCTTTCACTAAGGTAACATGTTCTTCTCTCTCTATAACGAAGTAATAATGAGATAGATAAAGAGAAGCCAGGAATACTAATCGGAGGTTATAATATAAACAGTATATGCTATGCAGATGAAACAGTATTGGTTGCGGATAATGCAACAGATCTACAACAATTGTTGGATATTGTAGTAACAGAGAGTGCAAAGAAAGGACACTCCTTGAATATCAAGAAAACAGTAATATTGGTGATATGAAGGAAAAAGGTGACACCAAAATGTAATTAGAAATAGAATCTAAAATTCTGAACCAAGTGCATAGTTTTAAATACCTAGGGACATTTATAACATTAGATGGATGTCAGCAACTCACTTGCGACAGGCATACAAGGATTCCCTACTTTTGCACCACACGAAAGTGACAACTCGTATTGTTTGCAAAAGGATACATTTTATTCGGAGCTGATCGTACATGAGCTCCACGAGCGGAATACCACATCGGTATTAAACATCATAGTATGTTATGAAGATGGAATGAAGAGATGATATTAATAATAATCACTACTGGAGCTAAGCTAAAGTCTTAACTATTGATACTGTCCTTAACTACAAAGTATCCACAACGGATATACAGTCTGCTCCTTACGCCGTCCAGTCTCTGTCTGAACCCGCTCTCTGTGCTGTGTTCAGCCACGAGCAATTAGCACTCCGTGCATCCGCTAGTTTACGTGTTCCAGCACGCTGGTCACTTGGTTGTAGTAACCAGAATTGCAGGTTACACCTCGTGAAGCGGGTTTCCCAGTCTCTTGGGTAACCCCAGCTCACGTATACTTGTTGCCCTCCTTGTTGACACAAGTGTGTCCCGTTATAGCTATTTATAGCCTTTGTGTCTCTTCTGTCTGGTCTCCTAAGTCGTTATGTTACTGTCCTTTTCCCTAGCTCTATTTAGCTATCCTTAGCTTTAAGCTCTCACGTAGCTCTTTGACAGGCTCTCGTTCCTCCCCTCTTGTGTTACAAATTTTTAAGTTGTGGGGGTAACACAAGTCGACTCTCACCAAAAATTGGCTGTCTAATTTTGTCAAAGGCTTCGTAAGTTCTGTACTTCCCTTCTGGGGATAGGACAAGATCTCTCCTCTCCTTCGACACACTGTTGTATCACTTCACTTGGCTAATTGAGTAGCACACCACACTAGTACAGTTGGCTATAAACTGCCATTATATTTCTGGGAATTGTGTGGTCCGGAACCAATGCCATATGACCTGTCCTCCGATTGTCCAAAATTAACAATCCCATACAACTTGCCTCTGTTACGATTGCAAAACATGGACAATAAATGTTCATGCTCCCATATAATAATTGCCCCAACTAGTATACATGCTATATGTGCAACTCTTCACCTTTTAGCTTCCGCTTGTGAAGGAATATTTAAGTGTTACACTAAGGCTTTAGAGATGTTATTGTGTCCCCTGTTGGAGTAGTTATGGTTCTTTGAAGGTAATGATGTATGCAACTTTGTGTGTTTGTTTTCCTGGTTGGTTGCGTGTTTCCTATTAAACTAAAGTGTATTTAACTTGCTAACATGTGTATGTGTTTCTAATTTAAGTGTATGTATTCTTTCGAGCGCCGTAAAGCGGTTTATTGTAGACACAAACGAGTGCGTTATGCTGATTTATGTCTACAGTTCCGTTTTAAGATGCTCAAAATATGTTTCCTATGTCTCTTACTAAAGTATGGCAACTACACACTTATAAAAAATCTCAACAACACATTGCTTACACAGATTGACACAGACTAGTTACACCAAGACGTGTTGTGCGGTGAAAAAAAATACTGCAATATCTCTCTCACTCTCCTGATTTGATCCATTCTCTCTCTTCCATTCACACATCTTTCGTTCACCTTTCATTCAACAGTGGTTTTAAAATATTGGTTCGTCATTAAAATATAGTTCAAGAAATAATGCATAGATGAACAATAAATATGTACATTAAATCATTGGCTGAATTTAAATCGGTTTTCAAGCCACATGACTGTGCTGTATTTCTGCACTCGTCATTTCTATACAAAATATACATGGTTGCATGGATTGTTTGCTACCAATCCTATAGTACTGACTAATCTCACTAATCTATTGTAAGTTGGTGTACTGTTCTAAATTAATCTAAGGGAACTAATCTATCTAACTAATTCAGTTTGGGAAAATTGGGTTAGTTACCTTAAAGTATTTTTAATACATGAAATTATATAAATTATTAAATGATGGTGTTAATTTGTAAGTGATGTTTTAATTAACTAAATATATAATTAAATATGTTTAAATGGTGATAAACTAAAGTATTATGATGTAGGTGTTAAATTAAATGAGTTCTTAACTAAATGTAGGTGAATTATAACTCTGAAATGTCCTAAATAACGTTATATGGTAAATCTACATTCATAATTCTAATATGACTACAAAAATATGAAGTTATACGCGACTGGTTATAAAAACATGTTATATACATATCACATATAATTTCTATCTAACTACACTAATTAATTACATCCAGTTGTGATGTTGGAGCAGTGTCCTCCGTAGAATGTCCTCGAAAATAGAGTTCCACTAGACAAAGTCTGATGTACGCTCTCATCTTGGGTAATGTTCATACTAATGGTATGCTACTGATTTGTGTAGGTTCTAATCTAACACTTCGATCAACTCAAGGGTTGTATAAGTGGTAGTGGTGTAGACAAATACTAATGTGTCTGTTCATTTCACTATTACTGACACAGTTTATATTACACAGTTGCAAGCGACTGGCGATGGTAACGCACTATAATGTTCATAATCACCACATAGGGCACTAAGTAATTACAGTGTCAATGTCTTTGGTGATATGAGGTCGCTCCCTTCTCGTATTTCAGGTATCTCAATGTGAGAAGGTCGGCTCAATGTGTCAGCCAGAGAGTTCATGCTCCCCTTCAAATGCTTAATCGTGAAGGCGTAGTTTTGCAGTATCAAGGACCACCTGTAGATCCTGTTATTGCGATGAACCCCAGACTGCATGACAGTTATCGGCGAATTATCGGTTTCAATAACAAACTCTGTACCCGCTAGGAATCTATGAAGTTTCCTGACACAATAGATCATGCTTAGAGCTTCCAATTTAGAGGCTGAGTATCTTCCTTCAGCAGGAGTGATCTTACGGATTATGTACATTATTGGATGAAACCTTCCTTCGTAAAATTGGCCTAAGACGCCAGAAATGGAAATAGAACTTGCGTCTGTACGGAGAAAATAGGTAAGATTCTGATTAGGCAAACGCAAAATAGGTGGAACGCTAAACATACGTTTCAATTTTGATAAAGCATCAATTAACTGTGCATCCTGAACATTTAGTTTTACAGATGCTTTTAAAATATTCGGGAAAAAAAAACCGCTGGTGATTTCAGCCAAATTGGGTATAAATTTGCTGTAATAATTGACAAGACCAAGCAAACTACGGACCTGTTTCTTGGTCGTTGGCATCGTTAAATTAAGAATCTTGGTCACAATTCTTTCATCTGTTCTGAGTTGGCCTCTGCTGATTGTATGGCCTAGGAAATCGATTTCTTCCATTCCCAACTCCACTTTGGTGGGTTTTACTGTAAGACCGAATAATCGCAATCTCTCGAAGACATGTCGCAGTTTCTGTAAGTGTGATGTCCAGTCTGCTGTATGGATACAAATGTCATCAATATAGGTCGATGTATTAGGAATTCCGTGCAATAAGTCTCTAGTGAGTCGGACAAAAATGGCTGGGGCATTACGAAGACCGAAAGAAAGAAAACGCCACACATACAGGCCTAGAGGTGTTGAGAATGCTGTCAAAGGAATAGACAATGATTGCATCGGGACCTGCCAATAACCTTTAGTAAGGTCAAGTTTAGAGAAGATACGTGATGTTGACATATCAATGATAAGATCGTCACATGAAGGTATAGGCTCTGCATCGACTTTGGTCACGTTGTTTAACCGGCGATAATCGACGCAGAGGCGAATCGTCGAGTCCTTTTTCCTGACTAGGACGATAGGAAAAGAGTATTCTGACTGTGATTTCTGAATTATTCCACTCGACTCAAGATTTAAAAGTTCCTTGTCGATATTTTCCCTGTAACTTAATGGGATGGAATAAGGTCGGCATTTGATAGGTGTGTTATCAGTCAGAATAATAGAGTGTTCTATCCTGTCTGTCTTACCTGGGATGTCGGAAAAAATGTCCCTGTACTCCGTTACTAAGTCTATAAGTTGTCGTCGTTGCTCGTCTGGCAGTTTCGGTTCTAAACGTATGCTATCAATTGTCCCAGTCGTGTCTACTGTCGGGACTGGTAATTCTATTACATCGTCATCTGTCTGATTAAGTACTGTTGTTGTACTAGCTGTGTGTTCTGTTTCCTGGCTAGGTGTGTTTGCGCTGTCGTCGTCCTCTGTTGCCCTACCTAGTGTAGTTGTGTTGTGTACGTCTGTCGTCCGATTGCTTGGTGTAGGTGCATTCTGTTCGTCTGTCATCAGTTCTTGTCGTGAAAAGTAAGGCTTCAGCATGTTGATATGAAATATCTTTAATTTTCCCTTTATCGATATTTCATAATCGACATCTGATATCTTTCGTTTAACTTTGAATGGCCCTTGCCATGACGTTAGTAACAAGTTACGTTTATCTGGTAGTAAAAGTAGCACCTTTTGATTGGGTTCAAGGTGTAGGGTTTCTGCACCCTTATTTGCATAGTCGCGGTATATCTGGCCTTTTCTCTCCAAAGATGATTTGGCTATTACACACGCCTTCATAATTTTATCGCGTGTCTCTGTTACCATCTCATAAGGTGTTAATGCGGTTGGATTCTCTACTGAGCTAGTGATTAGCTGATGGTAGATTGTTAGGGGTCCACGAGGGTTCGCCCCATAAACTAACTCGAAAGGTGAGAAACCCGTACTTGAGTGCGGAATTTATCGATGGGCAAATAGCACTGCTGGTAATAGAGTATCCCAATCAGATGGGTTCTCTGCTGTTACTTTCGCCAGCATGTGTTTTAGATCCCCGTTAATTTTTTCTATGATCCCGTTACTGGCAGGGTGATACGGGCTACAAAAATGATGTTCTATTCCTAGCAATTTTGTTAGGGCTTGCATAGCAGCCGAAATAAACTGCGTTCCTCGGTCGGGTAAAATGGTTCGAGGAAAGCCAAATCGACAAAATAGATGTAAGAATACATTTGCCACATCTTTGGAGGTGATGTATTTAAGTGGCACCGCTTCGATCCACCTTGTACAGAGATCCACGAGGGTTAGTATAAACCGGTTTCCTTTGTTCGACACCTGATTCAGGGGTCCAACAATATCTACCGCTACACTTTCGAATGGTCTAGAGGCCAATATTGAACGCTGGACCTCGGCAACTACATGCTTTCCTTTTCTCACTAAATGTTGACAAATGGTACATGACCGACAGAAAAATTTAATATCGTTACAAAACTTAGGCCAATAGAAGTGTGACAAAATTCTGGCTCTTATTTTGTCATAGGCCAAATGTCCAGCAAACGGTGACTAATGTGTAAATCTTTAGCACATTTTGTCGGTGTTTTACTGGTAACACCGTCTGCTGAATTTCATGGTTATTTGTTGTATAATAACGCATGAGAATTCCGTTGTGTATTTTAAAATACCAAGATGCATTTTTAGTAACTTTCGCTCTCTCACCTAACAATTTAAAATAAGGTGCGATAGTTTTATCGTTGCGTTGTGCCTCGATAAACTCTTGTCGAGTAGCACTGTTACTAGCACCGCTGGGTGTTAACAACTGTAATATTTCATTTTGTAGGTCAGTATAATGTGTTTGGGTATCTGACCTCGTTACAGCATTAGCCGTGTTTGTTTGTTTCCAGGCTAATATTTCGTCATCAGTACATTGTTTCAATGATGGCAAGCAACCCAAAATCAAATCAGTACAGGGATTTTGCAGGATTGCGCACGTAAATGTGCCGGAAAGTAACGGGGTGTTTATGTGGACTTTTGCCAGGGGTATTTCTCAATGTTTCCAGAGAAAGTACGGCATTTAACAAACTCACCCCTATAATCTTCTGGCTTAACTAGGTCTCTTCTTACCCCAAGTAAAGTGCTGCCGCTATCAAGTAAACATTGGCATGGTTGTTCGTTGACCAGTGCATCGTGGAACTTTAGATTACCTTTGGAGGGTAAAGCTGAATTAGCATCTTCGTTGGAACATGGTATAACATGACCACATTTAAGTTTCCCGTCCGTATGAAACTGGTGGCAAGTGTCACATTCATTAAAGTCTAACATATCAGTAACTACAGCCACACTCTCACACTCATTGAATGGTAATACATTTTCAAGATCGGAATCAACTACACTATCATCGTCTGATGATGTATCTATGAGCAAAGCATTGCTAGCCTTCATTCTTTGCCTGCCCAAACATTTAGAAGAATAAGGGCCATAACTTGAACAGAAGAAGCATTTAACAGCTCGTTTGTATGAGTTTCGTTTGTTTTCCTGCTTTTTCATCATCATTTCAAGATGAGCAGGATAAGATGGACTTTTATCACACATCGAGTACTGCGGATGGAATCATTTGCAGCATACACACTGTGGTGGCTTCTGATAGGGTTTATCTTTCTTCTGATACCCTTTCTAGTTGTATGATTTGCTAGGTACGTTCTTAACAAAAGCAGTGATCTCAGTATCATGTAAAGATGTTTTAAATATGTCCCTGTTTGAGGAAAAATACATTGACCCACGTTTTTCGAGTTGTTCAATAGATTCAATGTCTGCTTGTTGAAGGAACTTAGCAAAGGGAGTAGGAACTGTGGATATGACTTTATCCATCACCATTAAGTCCTGCAATCTATCAAAATTCTTCCCTACTTTTGCCGCCTTAAGCCATTTATTGAATATACTCTGGACGTTTGAAACGTAGTCTAAGAACGTTTCAGTTGGCTTTGGTTTTATCTGAGAGTACTGGATCCGATATCCAGGAGCATAGAGTAGAAAATGCTGCATAATCCTATCATGGATATACTGATAGTTACTTCTTAGATCTGATGGTATAGATTCTATGACCTTTAATGGCTCCCCACTGAGATTTCTCATATAGATCATCGCCCAGTCTTCTAATAGTATTTTCTGATTTCTAAGCTGGAACTCTATATTCTCAGTCCAAGCTGATATTGAATCGCCTTGGCTGAAGGGCTTGATGATCCCCTTATATTTAGAGAATTTATTTTGCTCTTCTTGACTCTTCTGTTTAGTAGCAGCTATCTGGATGTTTGAGTCAATCTCCATTTCTTTAATCTTTAACTTCGTTTGTGATCCTACCTCTATTTGCTTTTGCTTTATTTACAATTCCTTCTGTTTAGTGGCTTCTTCTAATTCCTTCATCTCTTTCTGATGTTGTCTTTCTAATGCTCTTTCATCTCTCTCTAGAGCAGTTTTTCTATCTGTCTCTTCTTTGTATCTTTCGTTTGCCCATTTCTCTAATTTTTCTCCAGTATGACCTAGTTCTTTGCCAGTCTGGATGCAGTCACTTAATGATGACATTATATGGCTTTATGTTATTCTACGACTGATATTAATATAATTTTGCAATACAATTTTACAGTTATTATGTGTTAACTATTTACATCTTCACTGAAAAAAAGAGGATGCATCGTTAAAGATGGTTATCAAAATTAGTAAAAAATATACTCATCTAATCTGCTGAAAAATACGGCACTCGGGATGTTCCACCGTTGTCTTTCGTACACACAACTGATTGACTTGCTTTCACAACTGATGTCTCTGTTTGATAGAGCATCAACAGTTTAGAACCATGCATGTAATGTACAATACATGTTTGTTATTAATTTCAAATATTACAGTTTCTACGGATGGTACTTATAAATGTGATATAATTAATGATGATTGATGTAAATGATATGAATGTATGATAGTCTAAATGATCGTCAATGAATGTCAATGTCGTCTTGTCTTCACTTTCTATCGTCTCTGACTGAGCTGCGCTGTATGACTTAGCTTAACCTCTAATCTATTTCTGTTGTGCAAAAAGAATTTGATTTTGCACAAGTACAAACGTGAATGTGATAAATGTTGACATTATGATAGTATCACATAAAATGGTTCACAAATGATGGATATATTTGCAATTTTGATACATTTTCATCAAAAATAATTTACACAACTAATATAGATAACGTTTTATAGAATTTCCGAAAAATGGTAAAATAAATTGCTGGTATGTGGTTCAAGCTCCACAAATGGTAATTAACTACTAATTTCAAATGGTAATTTCAAGTACTTTTGAAAATGGTATCCTGATGATAATTGATGGTGATTCAAGGCACTTCTGATTACCAAATGGTATTTTAATATGTTTATCAGATGGTATTTGGCTGTGGCTCAAGGCCCACGATTCCGACACCAAATGGTAATTGACTAATGGTAATGAGCGGTGGTTCAAGGATCTTCTGACACCAAATGGTAATGAGCGGTGGTTCAAGGAACTTCTGACACCAAATGGTATCCTGCCTGTCAACAACTCACTTGCGACAGGCATACAAGGATTCCCTACTTTTGCACCACACGAAAGTGACAACTCGTATTGTTTGCAAAAGGATACATTTTATTCGGAGCTGATCGTACATGAGCTCCACGAGCGGAATACCACATCGGTATTAAACATCATAGTATGTTATGAAGATGGAATGAAGAGATGATATTAATAATAATCACTACTGGAGCTAAGCTAAAGTCTTAACTATTGATACTGTCCTTAACTACAAAGTATCCACAGCGGATATACAGTCTGCTCCTTACGCCGTCCAGTCTCTGTCTGAACCCGCTCTCTGTGCTGTGTTCAGCCACGAGCAATTAGCACTCCGTGCATCCGCTAGTTTACGTGTTCCAGCACTCTGGTCACTTGGTTGTAGTAACCAGAATTGCAGGTTACACCTCGTGAAGCGGGTTTCCCAGTCTCTTGGGTAACCCCAGCTCACGTACACTTGTTGCCCTCCTTGTTGACACAAGTGTGTCCCGTTATAGCTATTTATAGCCTTTGTGTCTCTTCTGTCTGGTCTCCTAAGTCGTTATGTTACTTGTCCTTTTCCCTAGCTCTATTTAGCTCTCCTTAGCTATAAGCTCTCACGTAGCTCTTTGACACTGGAAGATGCTCAACAGAGATTAAGAGTAGAACAGGGCAAGCAAAGGCTGCATTTCGAAAAAGAGTATCCTATGCAATACGTCACTACCATTGAATGTAAGAAAGACTGTGCTAAATTGTTATATAGAACCTGTACTGCTGTGTGGCAGTAAATCTTAGAATATAAATGAAAAAATTATAAAGAACTTGGAAGCAACAGAGGTGTGGTTCCTAAGACGAATGTTCCGAATTCCTTGGACTACCAAAGTAACTAACAACGACTGCCTGGGGCTAATGAAACTAGAACATTACATACAACAATAAGAAAAAGACACATAGCTTTCTGTGGCAATGTGATGAGAAGCGAGGCATTGGGGAACATAGTGACAACTGGAAAGATCGAACAGAAGAGAGGGAGAGGCAGACCAAGAGAATTGATGCTGAATGGATTGAGACGAACGAACGAACGAACGAACGAACGAACAAACTTTATTTTAAAAGGGTAACAAATTGGGCACGCAGGCCCGTCTTACATTCGGCCCTTTCAATCACTCATCGTTCATTCATCAAATGTGCATGTTACATTTAATAGGGGGAAAAAAACACATTGCCAAATGGATTTTGTAAGCATAAACAATGCATATTACGCATGGTACATTCACATGAAAAAAAAAAAAAACACGTTGTCAAATGAAAGTTGTAAACATAAACAGTGCATATTGCAATGTTGTGAGACACAACCCCCATCCACCCTCCCACCCCGCAGCCACCCACACATCCCTCAGGCACCCACTCATCCCCCACCCACCACACCCCCACCCACTCACACATACCTCCACGCACTCACACAAACTCAGGCAAACATACATGCCGCCACCCACCCACTGATCCCCCACCGACACACATTTCCCCACCCACACATACATCCCCCACCCATTCCATAACCGACACACACACACCCACCCACATATTCTCCACCACACACCCACACACCCGCAACCACCCAGCAAAACACATCACAAAACCACACACATATCCCCGTCAACCCACACATCCCGCACCTATCCACACAGACGGTGGCATGTAGGAATATCATCAGCAGAGTTGATCTAGAAACCCAAAGACCGAGATCTGTGTAAAGTTATGAAGGCCTATGCCAGCCGCCATGGCACTTGATGATGATGATGATGATGATGATGATGATGATGATGATGAATTTGTTCACCAAATACAGTATGTGTGTTAGCATTGGTTCTAGCAGATATCGGTTATGCAAATAAATTTTCTTTAGTGTAGATGTTACACGTGCTATATGTGTGTTACAGTTAAAATCGTTCGCCTCAGAGAGGATCACCATCATCAAGTTCCCTGCCAGCTGGCGTAGGCGTTCATGATTCTCCACAAATCTCAGTCTTTGGTGTTCTGGATCAACTCTGCCGATGATATACTCCCATGCCATCGTCTACGATGTTGTCCAATATTTTTATTCTCATCACATGACCAAAGAAAGCTGTTTATCGCCTTCTTATTTGTACATATAAACAAACAGTCCTAATATCAGAATATTCAAACCTTGATCTATCGTATCCGTCCATTCATCCGATCTTTGTTTAAAAAAAAAAAATTAAAACAAGCAGTCCACTTCGTTCAACCTGCTTCTCCAGCCTTGGTTATAATTTTAACAGATATAATGCCAAACAAAAAGTAGATTTGGACCAAACAAACATGGAAAATGTGAAGTAGAGGTGTGTCTCAGTTGTGCCTTAACAGTTGTTAATATGGTAGTAGACATGTTGTATCAAATTAAAGGCGATTGCGTTGGGAAAGCTACTGTACTGATATTGTAATTGAGACAACATTTCGCAATGATAACATTTCGCCAATATATAAGCCCATAGCAGATGCAGGCAGTCACTTAAGGCCATGAATCATCCGTGGCACTTTAACGGTTAAAGGGTATTAGAAACAATAGGATCCACTTCATAGTACCAGGTTTTATCTCTGCCCCAGGGCGGCCTGCAGAAAGCGTCGTACAAAACACTAACCCCATAGCTCCAGCGACGACCCCCCGCCCCCCAGGAGTCTCCGAGAAAACTGCACTCGTGAAACGAATGACAGACTCCGGAATCGAACCCACAATCTTGCGAGCGCAAGGCAGGAGACTTAACCACTTCACCACGACATATCCCAATGCTTGTCCGTCATTGTTAGTAGCGCCAAGATGTACCTCATGTATATAATTGGTGTGTCTTTTGTGCAACCCAGGATCACCCACATTCTGTATGCTTTCCAGCCTTACAAGCTGGCTCTTTGATACTGTCAGCAGCCCCAAACAATACTCAGTGACAGAAATTATTAACTGCTGAAAGAGCCCGTAAACCATCATCCTCTAAATCCCGGTTGCTGCCATCGCCCTCGAGGCATTAAGTCCCTTAGCTTAGCAGCCTTCGCCATCAAAGCCTCCATGTGATCCTTAAAATACATACACCTGTCAAAGGTGATTCCAAAATACTTCAATTTACTCTCTCTATCAAGAGGAGCGGCTGGCCGAGTGGTTAGAATGCCGGATTCCTCTTCGGGAGACCCAGGTTCGAATCCTCGGTAAGGTGTGGAGTGTTTTTTCTGTCGTGGGGAAAAAGAAAACTAACCTGCACAGTTCGCAGTGACTGCAATAGCCAGGTGGCCTTAATTCCTCAGCTCAAGACCCCAGTGCCATACACCGCAAGGTACTATATGGGCAGTAAATGACAGTTTTTGACAGTGACTAAGAGGACTTCCATTCAATAGAATGCGTAGGACTATCGTGCCTTGACGATCCGGTTATCCAGGGAGTACCACACAACCGATGCCTTGTCTGTGTGTGTGTCAATGTGTGTCTGTCTGTGTGTCTGTGTGTGTGTCTGTGCGTGTGTCAATGTGTGTCTGTCTGTGTGTCTGTGTGTGTGTGTGTGTCTGTGCGTGTCTGTGAGTGTGTGTGTGATTGTGTCTGTGTGTCTGTGTGTTTGTGTGTGTGTCTGTGAGTATGTGTGTGTGAGTGTGTGTGTGTGTGTTTGTATGTGTATGTGAGTGTATGTATTTGTGTGTGTGCTTGGGTGTGTTTGTGTGTGTGTGTGTGTCTGTGAGTGTATGTGTGTGTGTATGTGTGTGTGTGTGTGATGTATGATATGATCACCATCATCATGATTACTCTGGAAGGGCAATGCTCATCTTCTGAAACTTTTTCAGTATGAACAGATGAGCCTAGTATGAACACCATCGAACTTATTACACAAGATGAAGATTCAGTGTGCATGACCTGAATTTGGCAAACTAACAAGGCAACACGCAACAGCTGTAACGTAGTGGAAAATGTAATTAATTCAGTTCGATACTTTTTAATTACACTCAGAATCCGAGGAAAGACCAGACGGGTATATAAACAGACTGCTACGGGTACAGTTGGTATTGGTACTCTTTACTGGCTGTTGAAGAATAGGGCGGAGCACGTATGGAAATGTCCCGTGTGTTCTTATGTCGGTTCTTGACTCAACTCAACTTGTTAATTAAGACATTAGGCCAATGTGTGAGCTTCAGGCCCTCCCAGACTACAGTAGTAGGTCAAGGGCTATGTTACATAAAGGGTGTATTTTTAATGACTGTGCAGTGTTTGAAAATATTGCCGTTCCAAATTGTGTATTTACCTATTATGCTGCATGAACTTTACAGAGGGTTAATACAAAACTTGGACTGGCAATGATACAAAATACACCCTTTACCTCAAGGCGCATTTGGCATTTGGAATTAGACCCATATTTTGTATAGACCAGTCCGATAAACTTTGTGGGTGATGAAGTCACCTTTGTGGGTGATGTAGTCAACTTTGTGGGTGATGTAGTCATCTTTTTAGGTGATGTAGTCATCTTTGTGAGTGATGTAGTCATCTTTGTGGGTGATGAAGTCATCTTTGTGGGTGATGTAGTCATCTCTGTGGGTGATGAAGTCATTTTTGTGGGTGATGTAGTCATCTTTGTGGGTGATGAAGTCATCTCTGTGGGTGATGAAGTTATTATCACGTCGCCTGCCTGTACTTCGCAAAGAATTTCATAGTATCCATTTTAGTCTGGGTTGTACTCCATGTCAGTGTTAAACATTCGAATCTGCCCCAGTGTCGATGGAACCCATACCGTGCGGGCTGGCAGGCGATGGTGTAGCCCCTAAGCTACTGCATCGCCCGACCTACAATAGGAAGAGGAAAGCGTCGTGGGAATTAAAGGCTGCCGCAGGGAAATTGACTACCTAATCCATCGTGTGCCTGTGGTCAATACCAAACTGGGGCTAGCATTTCATGTCCAAGCTTATAACGGCGAGTACACAGGATCCTGTAATTATTTAATAGATTCTGCGCCAAACAAAAAGTAGCTTTGGACCTAACAATATGATGGCGGAAAATGGGAAGTTGGGATGAGTCACAGTTATGACTTGTTGCTAATATGGCATCACACATTGTGTATTATAATGCAATGACAACATGTCGGCGATATATACACCCAAGGCAGATACAGGAGATCGCTTAAGACTATTAATAATCCCTTGGCACTTATCAATTAACAAGGTCCTGGGACTGCGCTCAGTTGATCCACTTTGTAGCACAAAACTGACCAAATGTTGACAGGTAGGTTTGGGCCTTTTAGTTTCATTCACGCATAATTTGCACTGACCGCTGATACCCACATAATTCCTCCAGTCTCCTTCGTTAGATCTCACAATGGTAGTCTCCACACAATGCATGACAGGGATCCATCTATACGCACACCGGAAATATTTCTTTACTTTTTCAGCTTTGCTCATCAGAATGTTAACAGTGTTTGCACCATTTCTCTGTCCTAGATTTTCTAATGCCGGACTTTAGTGAGCTCTCCTGGTGGCGAGCTTCCTTTTCGACCTTGACATTGTCAGTGTCCACCTCCCTTGAAGTCACTTGACATGCCGCGAAGTGAGGGTTCTTAGCTTTCGATTTGCATTCCTTCGTATTGTGAGAAGGTGACTTACAAATCGAGCACCACTTCTCCGACCACGGTCGTTTTTGTGTAGAGATCGAAGTGCTCTTGCTTCCCTCCTTCGTCATCTCCAAACTTACCTCTGAAGTTTTAACATATGGTTCCACCTTTTTAGTTCCTGTGCTTTTGGCTTTCTTCAGGTTATGTTTTTCCTGACTTTTGGTATTTGTATACAGGTTTTCTGCTGCCTCCCCATGTACCTCGATGAACCGTTCTGCCAATTCCGTCACCATGTCGATACGTTCCTCGCCTTGTTCTCCCAAGAATGTCCTGAGAGGTTTCGACATTTGCTTTCGCATCTGGTCGACTACCATGAGCTCTTCCAGACTCTCATAGTCATGCGCGAACCCAGCCAAATCCATCCACTTATGGAGATAGGCTTTCAGACGCAGACTATAGGCGGCGAATAACTCCCCCGGTTCTCGTTTCGCTCCTCGAAATTTTTTCCGGTAGGTATGTGACGTAACCTCGAATCGTTTCAGCAAAGCCGTTTTCAACTCGTCATAATTGTTCTCGTGTCCTGGCGGCAGGCGAGAATAAACCTCGTAACCGGTCCCGCAAAATCCCTGGGATAGCTTAAGGTTCCATTTGTCACGATCCAGGCCCATTGCAACCGACATAGCCTCGACGCGTTGAAGGTACTGGTCAATCTTCTTCTTGTCCTCTTCGTAGATCGCTAGAGGGAACTTCATAGCATGATAACTATGTCCACCTACTGGTGTTGAGCCAGGGAGAGAGGAGCCTCCCACTGCTCCCTCAGTTTCCCCACTAGATTGCCTCTTAAGCTCGAGTTCCCGCATCCGGTACTCGTGCTCCCTTTTCTGAGCTTCTTGTTCAGCTTCCAATCTCTTAGCAGCCTGTTCAGCGTCGAGTTTCTTAGCTGCTTGCTCAGCTTCAAATTTCTTAGCTGCTTGCTCAGCTTCAAGTGCCATCCTTCTAGTGGCTTGCTCAGCCTCAAGTTTCTTCGCAGCTTGCTCTGCTTCTAATTTCTTAGCAGCTTGCTCTGCTTTCAATTTCTTAGCAGCTTGTTCTGCTTCCATCTTCTTGGTTTCTAACTCCATCTTTCTCAATTCCATCTCGGCCTTCCGATTTTCCCTTTCTGCTTGGCGAAAATCCCTCTCCACCTCCTGTATGTAATCTGTTAGTGCAGACCCCGACAATCCCATTGCTTCCCCCGTTGCCTTTAGTTCTGCCAGATCTAGCTTAGGAGTGGCCATTTTCCCGAGAGGTAAGATAGCAGATAGAGTGTAGATTAACTCCAAGATAAATATATAGATAATGAACAATTACAATTAATCTATATATTTAAAACCACTACACAACACAATCACTCAGTGACAAGAGTAGAATCACGATCGCAGACTTATTCAGACGTGTGAAGTGTGAACAGGTAAGATATGTGTCTTAACCTCTATCCACATTCACTCTAGCTGGATTCTCTCTCTCTAACAATATCTCCGTCCTCTAACTAAAGATCCCGTGTCAAAAGACCCCGTTGTCAGGAGATCTCGCTGTCAAAAGATCCCGTTTACGAGAGATCCCGCTGTCAAAAGACCCCGTTTACGATCCCCCAATAAATGTCGTAGTAATCCTTTATTACTTTAGTGTCGTCCCTGGAGTGAGGGGAATCAACACCCACATTTTAATTGACCCAATATTATTGTCCTAGAGAAACCACCCGACTTCGTCCACAAAACTCCTTCAGTCTGTAGACACCTCTTTCTTACTCTCACTCATCCCTGGATCATACCCCCTCTCATCCTTCCCCAAAACAACATACTCAACAACTCTAGGTTTAACAAATAAATATAACAAATAATTTATTAAAGCAAAGAGTATGTGTGTGAGAAATGTGGGTGTGTAATGTGTAGAATGTGTGTCGAATATTCTAAGGTGTATGTAGAATCAGACCAGTGAATCAGGAGCATAGTTAGTTACATCACTGTGCTGAGCACACAACAGCACCAAGTATTCCGGACAGAAAACCTCACCAAGAAGATGTCTCTCTGGCCACGTGACGACTTTCTCAGATCACTCTCGAACAATCAGGACGCTGGTGATCAATAATAGACACTGTTCGATATTGGTCTTCACTCTAGCAAACACTGTGAATTTACACTGTTCAATAATACATGTACAGATCTTCAAGCACTTGGAATCAACGACTGGCAAGAGAAGGTCCACCAGAGAGACGAATGGAGACGGATTGTATTTGCAGCAAAGAACCTCAATGGCTCGGAACGCTGAAGAAGAAGAAGGATAATGTTTGTTGATCAGAGAATCTTTCCAATAACTTAATTGTCTCATGGGAAAATATAACTGTTCATAAGTCACTGATTATACTATTTTTTCCCATATTAAAAAAAAACAACAACCTATTAATGTTCCAGGTAGTTATATATATTGGTATATGTGTTACGTATAGTGTTCTGATTCATATGCCTATTCCGGTTGATGATTGAGACTATGCAATCACAGACTGGATCTATGTCCGCCGATAAATATCAACACTTTGACACTATAGTCTCTTTCAATTAACACAATTCGGAATACTGCGCCGATCTTTAACACTTCAGAACCTTTGGTCGACTCACTCCAACTTGTTTACCGCAACTGGTTTTAAATCGGGGCTTCAGTGACGTCACCAAAAAGTCTAGACGCTGATCAGTCCAGGGTCTGGCTTTCTCCCTGTTTTTAGACTGACTGGAATCACCCCGCCGTCTAGTTTGCTTTCATCGGGGAAATCTTTGTCTTGTACAACAAAAGTCCTCTCCGACGTCTGTCCAGACATTCCGTCTACAACTTCAAAGGCTGTCTACCGCCTTGCAGACGGATGGCGCCATTGTACGTTTCTCGAACAACCCACATCATACAGAAATGCCGACCGAGTGCAGACAGTTTTCGCAACGTATTTTGTTCCTCAGTCCCCTACTCATCAAAGGATTGCCTGTTATTGTAGACGAATGTCGGGTCTTTTTGTCATCGATCAAAACTATCAAGTTTTTCCGCGACAGTAATATACAAGTAAATGGGCATATTCTTAAACAAGTGAATCGGTACAGTTATCTTGGAACAGTCATAACATCTGATGGGAGATAAACTGAAGAAATTAGAACGAAAATTGCCATTGCGAAGGTAGCCTTCTGCAAGATAAAAAACATACTGACTAAAAAAAAAGACATCAATTGACACGGGAAAAAGAGTGTTGAAGTGCTAAATAGAACCTGTAGTTTTGTATGGATGTGAAGCGTGGACAATGAGCAGACAAGCTAAAAAACATCTGATGGCTGTGGAAATGTGGTTTCTTATGAAAATGCAAAGAATACCATGGACAGACAGAAAAGACAATGAACAAGTCCTTCAAGAAACAAATGAAGATCTTAAACTGATTAGAGACATTAGACGTAGAAGTAAAAATCTTTTGGACAAGTTATGAGAAGGAATTAATTTGAGAACTTGGTTACAACTGACGAGATCGAAGGGAAGAGACCAAGGGGGAGACCGAGAAGTAAATACCTGGATGGCTTGGTGACGTGGCATGGTCGAGACAGGAACACAGAGCTAATTCACGACTCTGGTGATCGAGTGAGAAGGCAAAACATGACCGCCCACGCTATCGGAATGGCACATGATGGATGGATAAATTTATGTTATTACTTGTAATACTATTATTGTGTTTATTTGTCTGCTGTACGGTTTGTTCTACTTCCATGTATTTTTCACTCTGTATATTCGTCTGCCTATTCCTTTTTTCAGTTATTAATTTTACTGAAGATCCTTGCCTGTGTTATCTGGTTATTTTTAATTTGAAAACAATTTTAAAAGGGTCTCTTAGTCCCACTTTGTGCCTTTCGCCCCATAGTGTCCACCAATTCCCGCCTGCCAATGTTAGTGAACAGGGATTCTAGTTTGCAGTTTGGATGACCGCCTCTGCGCACTGGCCAGATAAAATGCAGATAAATCTACACCTTGATCTTAGCCAAAAGGCCGAATGAATCAAATAGACACATCTTATATATAAAAGGCAATCTCCGTCTGTCTGTCTGTATGTCTGTCCTTTATGCGTTCGCGAACGGTCCATCCGATTGAGATGAAATTTTCTACACGTCTTCCTCTCATTCCCGCGCTGCCAACTGTGATATATTTTTTAGTGTGAAATCGGCTGCTTACTTAATATTATTTAATTTTTCATTTTTCATTATAATTTCAATATAGCAAGGGGACTTAACTCTAGAAAAGTTATTTCAAGGGGCATAACTTTTAATAACTTTTCTGTATACCTTATAGTCATATTGTTGCATCATTTTCAAAGATTTATAAACACTTTGTCTATAGTTATGTACCGGCATATGAGTTATAATAAATAATGATACAATCTTTAAGGCATTTTCAAAGTTTTCATAAAAATAATGCATAATGCATAACATTGTAACTCATCTTTTTATGCTTAAGAAGTTATCTACAGTCATGCAGGTGATTAGAAACAGTTTTCATTAGAAATAATGGATTGTGTGTGGAAGGACATTCTTTTAAAATACTTTTTTTGTTGTTGTATGAATTTAATGAGACGCTACCCGCCAGGAGCTGGGCGAAGCCACGCCGGGTCAGATAGATAGACAGACCAACCTTTTCGCTGCAGTTATCTACAGGCATATGTGTTATAATCCTCCTCCTCTCCCCTCCTCCTCCTACCCTCTTCCTCTTCCCCTCCCCCTCCTCCCTCTCCCTCCTCCATCCTCCTCCTCCCTCTTTCTCATCCTCCTCCCTCCTTCTCCCTCTTCCTCCTCCGTTCTCCTCCTCCTTCCTCCATCCTCCTCCATCCTCCTCCCTCTTCCTCCTCCAACTTCCTCGCCCTACTCCCTCCTCCTAATCACTCCTCATCCTTCCTCCTCCCTTCTCCTCCTCTCTCCTCCTACTCCCCCCTCCCTCCTCCTCCTCATATGTCATCCCCCTCATCCCTCCTCCACCTTCTCCTCCCTTTTCCTCCCTCCTCCTCCTACCTCCTCCGCCTCCCCCTCCTCCTCCTCATCACTCCTCATCCTCTCTCCTCCTCCCTCCTCCTCCTCCCTCTACCTCCTCCCTCCTCCTCTTCCCTCCACATCCCTCCTCCTCCCTCCTCCCTCCTCCTCTCTACTCCTCCTCCATCCTCCTCCCTCCTCCTCCTCCCCCTCCTCCTCCTGCGTTCTTCTCCTCCCTCCTTCTCCCTCCTCCTCCTCCTCTTTCCTCCTCCCTCCTCCTCCCTCCTCCTCCCACTTCCTTCTCCCCTCCTCCTCCCTCCTCCTCACACTTCCTCCTCCTCTCTCCTCCTACCTCCTCCTCGCTCTCCTCCTCCCTGCTCCTCCTCCTAATCACTCCTCCTCCCTCGTCCTCCTCCCTTCTCCTCCTCTATCCTTCCTCCTTCTCCCTCCTCCATCCTTACCCCCTCATCCTTTCCCCTCTTCCTCTCTCCTCCTCCTCCCTCCTCCTCCCTTCTCCCCCTCCTCCTCACTCCTCCTCCTCCCTCCTCCTCTTCTCTCCTCCTCTTCTCTCCTCCTCCCTCTACCTCATCCTCCCTCCTCCTCCTTTCTTCTTACTCCTCCTCCTCCCTCCTCCTCCTCTCTCCTCCTCCTAATCCCTCCTCCTCCCTCCTATTCCTCCCTACCCCTCCTTCTCCCTCCTCCTCCCTCCTCTTCCCTCCTCCTCCTCTCTCCGTCTATCTCTTCCTCCCTCCTCCTCCCTCCTCCACCTCCCTCCATATCCCTCCTCCTTCCTCTTCCTCCTCCTCCCTCCTCATCATCCTTCTCCTCCCTCCTCCTACCTCCTCCCTCCTCCTTTTCCATCTTCCTCCTCCCTCCTCCTCCCTCCTCCTTCTCCCTCCACCTCCTCCCTCCTCCTCTCTCCTCCTCCTCCCTCCTCCTCCATCTCCCTCCTCCTCCCTCTTCTCCTCCCTCTCCTCCTCCCTCCTTCTCCTCCCTCCTCCTCCTCCCCCTCCTCCTCCTGCGTTCTTCTCCTCCCTCCTTCTCCCTCCTCCTTCTCCTTCTACTTCCTCCTCCCTCTTCCTCCTCCCTCTTCCTCCTCCCTCCTCCTCCCTCTTCCTCCTCCTCCATACTCCTCCTTCTCCCTACTTCTCCTCCCCCTCCTCCTCCTCCCTCCTCCTCCTCCCTCCTCCTCCTCCCTCCTCCTCCCTCCACAGACAGACAGACAGACAAACAGAAGGGAACGGGAACTTATATGACTACTTATATGAATTAAATGAGATGCACCCCATCAGGGGCTGGGCGAAGCCGGGACGGATCAGACAGACAGACATTATTGTAGGTAACCTACCTGAGGTGAATTATATGCCTCATACCACCATAACATCTAGTGCCAAGTGTACGAATGATGATGTACCAGCATCTCCATCTAATTGCATTAGTGAGAGTGTAATATCATGGAATGAATGCACTGTAGCCATTTCTGTAATACCGTCACATGAATCCATTGATGTAATTGATTCACCACCATGTCATGTTACCGATAATGTTAATGCAGTAACTAGATCTGCTGCTAGAGTGCAGGATCAAATTGATCAAACTGAGGCACTACAAATGCTAAACCCAGTGTTACTTCCTCCTGAAACCATGAAGAAGAACTTTATAAAAGCCCAAAAGGCTGATCCATCATTGCGTGAAAGAATAATGAGATCTTGTATCATAGCCAAGGAAGCACTTAAACAATCTGGCGCTATATATAGACAATACGCAAACAGAGGAAACAGGACGATAACGCTGACACCTGGACAGGACGTTCTTCTTCTTCTACCGAGTGACCGACATTTACTGACAGACTCATGGCAAGGGCCATTCAAAGTACTAAGACAGATTTCGACGGTTGACTATGAAATTGCAGTCAAAGAAAAACATAAAATATTCCACGTCAACATGCTTAAACCATACTACAACAGAGACGAAGACCGAGACGAGACAGCAGCCAGCACCACCATAATTGACCATAAAGACGACGAGGAGACCGACGAAATACCAACACCAGCACTAGACAAATTGTTTACAAGACATTAAAATCAACCCCCAGCTAACACAAGCAGAGACCGACAGTTTCAGACAATTAATACAAAACTACAACACCATCATTTCTAACCAACCAGGACAGACAGACTTAGTGCACCACCACATTACCTTGACATCCAACACACCAATAAAATGCAGACCTTACTCCATTCTCATACATTACAAAGAACAACTACATCAAGAAATTATAGACTTAGAAAAGAACCACATCATCAGACGATTACAATCACATTTTTGTTCTCCAATAGTCATAGTGCGCAAAAAGGATAACACAATAAGACTTTGTGTAGATTACAGAAGATTAAATAAGATCACACAGTTGGATTTAGAACCGATGACCAACTGTGAAGAACTACTGACGGAACTGACAGACTCTAGGTACTTTACGAATCTGGACATGACAAAAGGTTAGAGGCAGATACCGGTAGACGAACAAAGCAGACATCCGACAGCCTTTGCCACACCTTGGGGACTGTACGAATGGTGCAAATTAACATTTGGGCTTGTTAATGCACCCGCAACATTCGTACGCATGACTAGATTACTTTTGACAGACATAACGAATATCATCTCGTACATGGACGATATTTGTGTACACACAAAGACAATGACAGACCATAAAGACACTACAGCAGACATTTGAACGTATCAGACAGCACGGACTGACAGTTAAACCTGCCAAAGTTGACATAGCCTACCAAGAAATCTCCTTTGTGGGCTATAAAATCTCTAATGGCTTTGTAATGACGGACGACAACATCGTGTCAAAAATTCTAAAACTATCACTTCCGACTACAAAGAAACAAGTCAGAAGTGTGTTAGGACTGCTAAATTACTACAGAGATTTCATACCATATTTTGCTGAACTGACTGAAAGTTTTACTAACATATTAAAAAAGAACATCCAAATAAAATTGTGAACAGCGAATGTCTAAAACTTGCATTCGATAAAGTATTATCCTATTTTTCCGAGAATAGTTCAAAGAATCCCATTCTCAAATTGCCAAATTTGCATATTCCTTTCAGATTGCGCACAGATGCGAGCTCCGTGGCGATCGCGGCGGTAATTTTACAGGAAAGTGACGGCATTTTGCATCCTGTATATTACCTAAGCCGAAAACTCAAACCGAGGGAACGAAGTTGGTCCACACCTCAGAAAGAGGCCCTCGCTCTTGTATTTGCCATCACAAAATTGTCCAGATTCCTCCTTGGGAGGCATTTTATAGTGGAAACCGACAACAGCCCATTGACGATTATTGCATCAGGTGCGCCGACTAACCACATGATAGCTCGATGGTCTCTTTTGCTCCAAGATTACAGCTTTGAAGTGAGACATATCCCCGGCAAGCTTAATACACAAGCCGATCTTTTGTCCCGTTGTCCCGATGATACCCAGTAGCCACGTATTGTCTGAGTGCAGTGTGTCAAAATACTCAGACCATCACAGCAAGTAATGAAGTTTTATTTTTAGAAAAGCTGTGAATTATGTGATAGGGACCAGATCCCAGTGTAAATAGTACTAGTATCTTATAAATATTGTGATAATTGTGTTGTATAAGTGCGTAGTATGTGGTAGAAAGTGAACAGTATTAATTGTAAATATTACGAACAAAGAACAGTGCCACATGTGTTCATAACTTACCTCAAGTGAACAATTTAAGCTATCCGTGGTACCTGTAAACCGGACTTATCCAGTGACATTTTAATCCAAACTGTGACAGTTAAACCACTGTAGAACATTGTAATCCAGAAGTTTTCAACGAAACATCGAACACACCAGCTTGTTATAACAACTTGACATTCCGAATCTTGTTACATCCTTACGGAACAAGTGTGTTAAGAACTTTCGTTTACATCAACTGTGCGTGTGTACTCCTGGAAAGTTATAAATTTATACAAAAGTGTAGCAGACTATGAACAAAAACCCAAAAAATAATGACGCATGTAAAATATTTGTGAAACACGAATTTAAAATACGCGAATTGTGTATTACAATTTTTGTAGTAGTGTAATCTGAGAATCATATCTTGATCAACTTGTTCACAGTAGCGACATTTATTTCGCTATTGTAAAGAAGCATCAAGCTATGACGCTGAGAAATATATTAATAAATGAAATTTATTGTAATTAATATATGTTTAGATTATTTCCCTTTTATTTAATTGTTGTCACATATTACACCAAAGGGCAGTAAATCGAAATAGGTGGTAATGTGTAAGGTATAAAAATAGCCTTTGTGTTGCCAGGTTGTCAACGCTCCAAGAGGACATCAGCTGGGCATGGAGAAGATTGCCGAAGTTGTAGACCAACATAAAGGGTCCCTGCCAATTTTGGGTAGGACTCTAAGGGTTGAAATCGTCTCATGGACGATTTACAGTTTAACCTGAAGTTTTCGGACGTATTTGAATATTTTTTATTTTGGTTGCGAGGTAGTTGTATGGAATGCTGGTGCTGCCAGTCTGACTGTGTCATAATTGCAACGGACGTGATTATCCATCGAGAGGATTGTACTTGGGAGGTGTTACTTTTT
The DNA here is from genome assembly GCA_963921405.1 of Cepaea hortensis. Lineage (NCBI taxonomy): Eukaryota > Metazoa > Mollusca > Gastropoda > Stylommatophora > Helicidae > Cepaea > Cepaea hortensis. The sequence continues at coordinate 42,491 of CAWUFQ010000064.1, read as the reverse complement.
GACACCACAGAAGGTAATATATATATCATGCAATACCTATATGTTTCAATTAAAACTGTGCCAATGCATCAACGACAACCAATGGGAAGATTCTGACTACGTTACAATATTAACCCTAATTTTACAAAGAGCTCACATGAAAGATGATATCTTTCATGAAGGTGAGGTGGGGAGAGTGTCATAATCCCCCATTATTGTGCCGCGGCGTCATTACGCGCGCCAGGCAAACCCCAGTTACCTTTCCACAGGTTCGCTGGTGAGTTAGAGTAACCGTCAGCGGTCAAGCAAGTACAAGCGTCGTGACGCACGCAGTTCCCGCTGGACTCGATCCCACAGAGCAAGTGCTCAGAGCGAGAAACGGCAGACGAGGCTTGGGTATTTGGACTGGACAGACGTGGTTTGAGAGAGGCTTGTATTATTTCTGTGCCTGAATGTCGATTGCTAGTATCTCTTGTGAGAAGATGGAAGACTGCGCGGATGTGTTTTGAGTCTGGGAGTGTGTTGATTCATCGACTGTATGTATTCTTGTATTCACATTGTGCAGGCAACATGCCGAATTAGATTGTGTTGCATGTGAAGTGTAAATAAAACATTGAACTTAGTGTTACCGTGTGTCAAGTCAAATCATTCTGTGACTGTGTATGTCTCACATATGTTAGGTCAAGCGAGCCAGATTCATCCTTAAATGTGAGAACCTGACAGTGACCAATGATCCTAGACCCAGTCTGAAGCCATGTTGAGATCAAGAATTTGTGAAGATTGTTGAGGACTTAACTATCATTTTCAAAGTGTTCAATGTGTCAACAACGGAGAAGGTATCTTGTTACTGTCGGGAGCTAATTAAATAAGATTGTAAGAAAGCACATATCAACGTCCCGAGGGGACAACATAATTGTATTAAAAGGAATAGATAAGCAATAAGATTTGAGCATTGTAGAGACATCCTTGCAGTCATCCCCACCAATATTTCTAGAATTATAACCTCCGATAAGCATTCTTTTTTTTTCTCTTTGATCTCTCTCAGTGTTACTTTACTATACCGAGTGAATAGATCCGTTGACAAAAGTCATCTACAACAATTATTCATTCCCTCTTTGAGTTTCTCAAGCAGCTGCTGTCGTTTACGTGTGCAAATCAATACCTATGAATATATTTCTTATGATAAAGAGAACATACATCTTCATAAGAATGATATTGTGCTTTCAAGAGTAAACAACTCACAATCATCAACATACAAATATAAAATTACGCCCGGACATAACATAAGAACATTGCTGGATTTGTGTTAATGATATTTACCAACGCCATTGGCTTGTTCTGTCGTGCTGTTATTGAATATTGTCGAAAGTTATGTCTTTCAACTCTCTGTAACAAAGTAGCTAGTAATGGTGTAATTATTGATGTGTGCATTCGTCTTTAACCTTTCCCTTTTTATATGATATAGGATGCACAAATCAATATAGAAAACATTTGTCATAATGTAGAACTGTAGCAACTTATCTTGATTCATGTGACAGACGCTTTTGGCTAGAAAGGCATTAACTGTGATATAAACACCGTCATTTTCACATCGAAATATCAGTGTGTGTCTCCTGTGAGCTCAAACCATGAACACAATTACAGTTTTCATTTTCCTGGCCATGCTGTTTGTGAGTATTGTAACGAAATTTAAACTTAGATGTTACTGTAGGTGAGCATATCTCATTCTCCAACACCAAGCAATACGGCAAGGCTATTCAGGAAGAAACTACAGTCATTCAAAGCAGCCTTGACAGATTAGATCTCGCAAGGGAGAACAGTAAGATGAAATACACAGCACAGGAAACGGGGAGCACCTATCTTTAAAAATGTGTGTCCTTTATGAAGCGAAGGAGGAGTGATTACTATCAGTGCTACTGGGCCTCAAAACTCTATATAGAGTTGGCAACAACAAAAAACATGGACATGAATTTAACAAATGAAAATATAGCAATTGTAATTGTCACCAAAGAATAAAAGAACAGAATGAGAAAAGACCGTTATTAAAACTGATTCACAAAATATTAGAGAGAGATACTATAGCATTGTGGGAGATGAGACAGTGTTGTGTTTGGCAGGCTGGCCTGCTTGCCTGGGTATCATGGGTTCGAATCCCCATGGAGAGTGAGCATTTTGTTTCCTTGACTATACCCCACAAGTCTCCCAGCCTAAAATGGAAACACGGAAATAGTCTGGGAAGTAAAGGCGCCCAGTGTGATATAAACCACACCACTCCTGGACTGCCAGATGTTCTATAAATATATGGATCTAGCATAATTTACCCGATACACGTCTGGGTCTAGAAAAGACCCAGGGTCTGTTTACATTTACTTTTTTTTTTTTTTTTTGCACATCCTTTACAGGACATCGCTGTCAAAAGCATAATCTTTCAGCTGTCTGTTGATTTCTTGGCAAGATTACGCTCAGTAATTTGCCATTGCTTTCTGAGCGGCCGGCTCAGTATCCCGCAAGTCATCAGCGGGGGTCGAACCGCTCCCAGTTCTCTCCCGCTACGAGACTCTGCGTGATAAACGGGATTAATGTCAACGTGTCATAAATAGGGATAGAGAAACTTGGGTTCAGACAGGTAGAATAGTGCGAGCACAGATAAGACAGAACTCTAAGTTCGATTATCGTCGTTAAACTTTATTACAATATCTGTCATCTGGCGAAATAATCTTCTCGCACAATGGTTATCACATTACATACAAATTCATTATACAAAGCATTCACATATCTCTACACAACATCTCAACTATGTCTATCACTAATATCTTTAGGATTTAAGTAAAGTCTGTCCATGTGTCTCCCTCTAGAAGCTACACCCTCTTCCGTCAATGTCCAGTGGCCGTCTGACCTCTCTACTCTCATGAGTTGGACACGGTGTGCTTGCCCCTTCGTGTGTCTCGTGGGGTTTCACCCTTCACGCTTCTGCCGGGTTGTGGCTGGGCGTACTGCATAGTTTGACCTCTGACTCGTCTGTTTCGAATGTTCGAGTCTCTTCTATTCTCTCCCCTATTCATCCCCTGTTTCTATGTTCCTTCTCTATCTATATTACGTCCCTTGTCTATGCAGGTGAGACCTTGACAATTATTGAGAAAGTGTTGTAACTCCTCAGCCAGAGAGACCGGCACTTTTACAATAATAGTGTGAAATATCACCACATTAACAAAGGGAAATACGACAAAAAGAGTCTCTAACTTGGAACTCGCTGTATTGTGTGTGATGTGCCAGGACGATTATATTTTTGGACTTTTGTGCCCGGAGGAATCGGTGGCCAATCTGTCCTCCCGTAGCGAACGTTTAGTGCAGGCATAGAACCTTGGTCCGATTTCGTTCCTGAATTTGTCAGTGTAACTCCCTAGCCCACACATCCGCTACATTAACTGCTACTCAAAGATTAAGGTCGTGTCACTACTCCCATGAAAGTTCTTCTCCATTGATCCTTTAGATAGTTTGGCTCACCTCAGGTCCTAGAATGCTGTTCTTGTGTATCTGTGTATCCTGTGAATCTGTCGAGCTAAGTTCAAATGTTTTCCTGTTCCACCATGCAAACACTGAATGAATATCCAAACTTTCTGTCACATTCCTGTGTGTTTCCTCTTCATCACGTGAATCATGAAGTAATGTGGGCGTGCGTAGTGTTATCACTTAATGTAATCTGGGATTATCTTTGTCGCACGTCTTCTATGGGAAATCATGATAGCCTCTGAAATATTTACATTTATTGACATCTCCTGCTTTCACCCTTTATTCCCCAGTTTGGTAATTAATTGACTTGGCTAATAATTGTAGCATCACGGTTGGTTGTATCCTTTCGTTCATATAAACACAATGTCTATTTTCTTGTTCAAGACAGGTAATAGTTTTGCACTTAGTTGAATCGAGTTTAGTCAATAAACGACATTATTGCACTACGGCATTCCCACAAGCGTTTAGTCCTAATCTTCGACAGCCAGCGTAGAATTGCAATAATAATGGTGTCCCTTAAAATCTGATTATATGTCCGTCTTGCTTTACTTCTGAGTAACGACTGTCGACAAGATCCCCTGACCACCCCTTGCTGCTGCATTCTCTCTAGACCATAATATTCTATCTATTCTTCTGCATTACTTACGCCATCCAAGAGGGCAATCACCATATCCATATCACACCAGAGTGTCCTGGAGAAAAGATCCAGCGAATGCTTACAACCCGCTACCTCAGAATGAAGCATGCCTGTCTTCACCTTTGCCAGCAAGCTTTGTGAATCCTTCGCAATCATGACATGCGTATACAGTTTGATCTCAACCAGTGGAAAGCTGCAATAACCTCCCCCACCTTCATTCTCAGACTTTATTTGTGAGCTGATTATTATTAAATGCCCAACACATGTTGCAGTTCAGTAATCTTAAGCCAGCAATACCATGCCATGGGCACAGCGCATCATCTTAACCTCCAGCTCGTATCCCTCGTCCATCTTTTATCTCTCGTATTAAGATTTCGCTATATAGAGAGAAAAGGTCCCCTGATAAAACACATTATCTTACGCCTGGCATTTCCTCTTCCTTCTTCTGCCTTTTCAATATGGCATCAAGCAAATCTCACAAAATCCGTCCTACCATTTGCTACTCCCTCACTTCCCTCCTTGTCCCCCCTATATAATTCATATCTGTTTGTAATTCTCTTTTCCATGTGTTGTTAGGTTTCCCACTATTATTGTGCGTTCCTAACAAGAGAGAGTCTAGTGCCTTGTTTTATCTGTACATAATTGCCCACATCCCCGCCCCCTTTGTAATTGTATCTACAATTTTTGCCTCTTGGTCCTACCCATGGACATATCTTGAATCTTTGACCTACTCATGGACATTTCTTGCCTCTTAGTCCTATACAAGGACATTTCTTGCCTCTTGGTCCTATACGAGGACATTCCGGTCTATGTCGTCTAGCCAGGTCCTTTTGCATTTTGTTAGTGCTTCAATTTTCATGTTTGTTGTTATGTGTTTTTGGACCACATCACCTGATCGCAGCACATTACTGTGGTTTGATTTTAACCAAAGGAAGAAGAAGCGATTCATTGCATTGACTTGCTTCCAGTAAATATCCTTATTTAGAGACCCTTGGTTTCAGGGATAGTGAGGAGCGCAGTTTCATAATTCCTCAACATACCGAGTTATTCATTCATTAGCATGTGCTTTGAAGAAACTAGCTCGCATAACAACCTTCCGGAAAACTTCTCCATCATAAGCAAGATGTCCCGCGTCCGATACACCCATCCGGAGATCATCCGCCACATCCTACAGCCATCTTCTCTTTGGCCTTCCTCTTCCTCTCTTTCCAGCATATACCCCTCCATTATTGTTCTCTCCAAACTTTCAAGACGTTTCAAGTGACCAAAATATTTAAATTGTCTTTGTTTATCGTCTTTAATAGCCAACCTTCTTCAATATTCAGCTCTTGAAGTGTGGATGCATTTGTTCATTTCTTTATCCAAGATATTCTTAGAACCCGTCTATAATATTTATATTCAAAGACATTTATGCGCTGTTCAGCTTGTGTAGTAAGTGTCCAGGTCTCACAGGCGTATGTTGCAATGGGAAAGATGCATGAACGTAAAAATCTAATTTTTGTAGTTCTGTCTGTCCCACTCCATAATTTATTCAGTTGTTTTAGTCTTTGAAGAGCAATAGATATTCATCTTTAAATTTCTTTCATTGCGTCACCGTTCTTGGTAACTAATGACCCAAGATGTTCGAAACTTTCCACCACTTCCAATTTTTCCTCATTAACATATATTTCTGTCTCCATGGTAATTTTATCGGCTTGCATTATCTTTGTTTTTGCTAAGTCAAGATATAAGTTTTGATTTTCACTATTCTTTTGGGTTGAGGTTATTAGGTTTTCTATACCATTCTGTGATTACATACCGAATCAGTGTTCGAAAAAAGAGGGGGCAGATTTGGTAGCAGACAGCTCTGCTTTGTTTTAGATGATATGAGGCGTCGGCCGTACAGAGAGAAGTGGCATACTACTGAGCTAAATTACCTAGAAAGTCATAAATAGCCAATAAATGGTGAGGTTGATTGCAACGTCCCGCAAAAGGCATGCAATTAACTTGTATTTATTTCATTAAATTCCATACTAGGGACACGGCCAGAGTTCCAACAGGAAAGTACTGCCATATCTACGATGCTGAAATTGAGGCAATCAAGATATCAACAGAGAAATTACTAAATACCAGCCATGGTACACAACCTGTGGTGCTATTAACAGGTGCAAAATCAGTACTAGAGTCGCTCATGTCTGGGAAATTGCCAGTTCTAAGGACACCACTTTCTGAACTTAGCAGTCAGCATAAGGTCACCATACAGTGGATACAATCGCACTGTGGAGTACCCGGAAACGACAGAGCTGATCAATTGGCTAAGGAAGGAGCAAAAGAAGAACAGCCTGGTGTGCCCATTACATACCACCAAAAGAAAACAATGATCAAATCAGTCAGAAGGACACCAAACCCTACTCATGACGACTACCACGTTATGGACAGACCAGAACAGGTCATTATTCTGCGCCTCAGAACAGGACACAATAGATTACGCAACCACATGTATACAAAATTCAAGATAGGTTACTCAGCCATGCGCATGTGTGGTTTGATGTTGCAGACAGCAGAGCACATACTCCAGGACTGCCCAAACTACAACATATCCAGGCAAACCTTCTGACCTAGAGCGACAACAGTGGAAGATAAACTCTATGGACCGCTCAGTAAACTAAAAGAGACTGTTAGATTCATACAAGAGACAACACTGCAGTTATAGACATATTTTAAGCGAACGAAAGAAGAAAAAATTACATTCCATTTTATCAAATACTGACTAAAATGTGTGACAAGATTTATGTTTGTAGATTGTTTCAGCGTTACATCCAGCAAGTACGGCTCTGGTATTGACAAGTGCTACCTGTGGCAATGTCAGACAGCTACTTTCGTTAGCGAGGTTCTGGGTGTTTTTTTCCTGGATATGAACACTTTGACCAATTGAGACTTCCTAACGACCTCAAGATGTAATTTTCAAAGGAACCATTCAAATAAAAGCCGATACGTCACCGCTTATGTCTGGCTTAATTTTCTGAATAGTTAACTACACGTCTTTTAAGGACGTCGCAATCAAGCTCAGCATTTGTGATTGTTTGTCAACTCAACCCTGAGCACTTATGGACTAACAGTTTGTCGGGCAATGAGGATGACCTGTTCACAAGTTAACTAACTAACGATCTAACAAATTAACTAAGGAACTAACTAACTAGCGACCTAACAAATCAACTAAGTAACTAACTAACTAATTAACTAAATAACTACCTAATTAATAAAATAACTACTTAGCTAATTAACTAAGTAACTAACCAATTAATTAACTAACTAATTAATTAACAAACTAAGTAACTAAGGCCGGCTTCGTGGCTTAGAGGTTATGATTTTCTCCGTAATCTCGTATACTCTCGTCGGTAATGTGATGACCTTAAGAATCAGCAGTGGTTCGAATCGCATGGGTAACTTACGGGGTATGTGAGCCGGCCGCTCAGAAAGCAATGGCAAACTACTGAGCGTAATCTTGCCAAGAAATATACATACAGAAGAAAGATGCTGGTGTTGACAGCGATGTCCTGTAAAGGATATGCAAAAAAAAAAAAAAAAAAGTAACTAAGTGAGTAACTAAGTAACTAATTAACAAACTTATTAATTAACTAACTAATTAATTAACTTTTATTTTAGTAGCATCTCCTTCACAGGACGCAGTAGTCAACCCCAGCATTTTGGCTAGTCATGAGTCCTGGGAAAGTTTTGCGTTTAGTAGTTTGCCATTGCTTTCTGAACGACCGGCACCTATTCCTTTTTCGAAAAAACCAGCATCGCTGTGTTTCGAACCCGGTTATACGGGTTTACAGTCTAACAAATTAACTAATTAATTAACAAATTAGTATAGGTGTATCTCAGCTTTTAATTACTATAAACTCATAACATATGTGTGTGTGTATATATATCACATGCAGTTGATGTGCATTCCTAACAAGAGTGTGTTGTGTCTTGATTTATCTGTTCATAATTGCCCATGACTTCCAGTCGCCAACATGGCGGTTAGGCGTCGAATGGTTAAGACCTGTGGTTAAGGCCTGCAGTTACGGTTTTCAATCGCATTTTCCTCATGTGGGACTGGTAGTACATGGTTCCGTCGCCCTGCTACTGAGTGAGTGCGTGGGCGACACTGTGAGCTGTGACATTCGCGGGGAATGCTTTTACATCTGTCCTGTATAGTGACCAGCATGTTCTGAACAATGGCTACCGGCTGTTGCTAAATAAACTGGTTTGCCTTTTCGGTTCACGAGTGCATTTTTCAGGAGATTCCCGGGGGTCGGCGCTGAAGCTGCGGAGTTCGTGCTTTATGTGACACTTTCGGCGGGTGGCCCTGAGGTAAAAGATCGAGTCATGTGAGAAAACCCGGGTCAATGAGGTCTTTCTGGTGACTGCCGAGTCCATCGACGATGAACTGTGGTTTTCGTGGATTAATTTTGTGTTGGCTTTCTGGCGGCGGCACTATGCACAGTGTACCTGTGCGGGCTGTTGGATTGCCAAGACTCCTGCCTATTCCACTTTTCACATTGGACAGTGGGGAGCATTTTGTGTGATATTCACTGGCACAGGAACGGGGCATAATGGGGACGACCCGTTGCCGTGAAGTTGGAACCTCGACTAACTAACTAACTAACTAACTAACTAACTAACTAACTAACTAACTAACTAACTAACTAACTAACTAACTAAACTAACTAACTAACTAACTAACTAGCTAGCTAACTAACTAACTAACTAACTAACTAATTAACTAACTAACTAATTAACTAACTAACTAATTGCCTCTATATCCCTCCCCCAACCCCCACAGCCGGTTTTTTTTTTCTTAATTGTATCTACATTTTTTTGTTTTGTTTCCTCGTCCTACACGGGAACATTTCAGCCCATGTCATCCAGCCAGGTCATTTTGGGTGCGGTTAATGCTTTAATTTTCATGTTTGTGTTTTTGGACCACATGACCTGATCGCAGAACATTACTGTGGTTTCATCGTAGCTAAAGGACGGAGAAGCGATTCATTGCTTTGACTTACTCCCAGTAAATATCCTTATTCAGCGACCGATGGCTTAAGGGATAGTGAGATGCGAAGTTTCATAATACCTGTCAGAGCCTAACATGGGATAGCTATGCAGCAACATCGTTACGACACCCGGCGGACAAGAATTGTCGGCTGGCAAGATTGTTACCTGACACGCGACCAGCGGTCAGGCTGACGACAAGACGCACGCATGCCACGTGACGCCACTAGAGGTGGTCAGCAAGTTGCGCGCTAGCGACAGACCGAGCTGGGACTTGAGACTGGAAGGACGTGTGCGGTGAAAGCAAGGCGTTTGTGTGGATCTCTGTGGGTGAAAGCCGAACGTCTGTCACCTTGAGCGTCAGACTTGTGAGCTGTATTGTGGTTGTGAGCGTCGTGAGTTATATATTGTATATTGTTGTAATTATCGTTCTGTATTTAATATGGCAATAAATCCATAAAACGTTGTGTCGTTGAGTCTTACGTCGAATCATGTTATACTTGTACTGTCTCACACGTGTTAGCCCAACGAGCCAATTCTAAGGTCCTGACATGTGTGGACGTGGGTTGCTCGTCCTTGTTTAAGAACCTAATATATGTAGACGTGTGTTGCTCGTCTTTGTTTAAACCATACGTCATTAACGATTTAAAACTATAATTCTTGAACTTGTAAAATTTGTCAAGGTTATAGTTATGTAAATGTGATCGCAAAAGTCTCATTGTGATCCATTACTACATTGTTTAAATATGTGTAAAACCATTTGTAAACGTACAGTACATATTGTTTGATCCTGTAAGCGTGTAAAACATTTGTGATTTGTGAAACTTGTCACCGTTTGACCTTGTCGACATTGTGATTTTGTCGCCATTTTGACCTTGTCGCCATCTTGTAAACTTGATGTCTATGTCCTTACTGAATGTCATCGTGATGTAAGTGATGTGTCATCAATGTTATTGAGTGTTCAAATACAGATAAATTGTCTTTGTGCATTGAGTTTGTGGAACGCAAAAAGTTTTGGAAAGAGTGTAACTTCTGTTGAGAAAAACACTGTTGACGGACAAACTTACGACATACAATTATACTTGACGCCATCCAAACCTAATCAACACTTAGTGACTTGCAGGCACACACCAACAAATAGACGCTAACTTATTTTCTTCCAAAAACAAAGCAGGTTTTTTCCGTACCATCCATAACCTTGCCGTAGAGGTCATTAGTGGTTCCGAAGTAACGACCCTACAGTTTCTAGCCCGATTGTACAACCATTCTTCACCGTATCCAGGGCACTTGAGTATATTTTTCTATACTTTAACTTTACGTATGCAATAGTAGGCACGCATCGTATAGTAAAATAAATTGTAAATTGTTTACTACTAACCATTTATAACATATTTTGTGTGGTTGAGTGTCATTGACGTATTTTCTCCATCATGTCGTCATTGTTTGATTTCATCGATATGGGTATTAAATTACATCTTACAGGTGATGAATTAACAAAATGGAGTGAGAACAAATACGCTGAGTATCTCCTGGTACAAGAGAAAAACAATGAACGCGAAGAAAGAGCAGCTGAAAGAGCCTTGAAGCAAGCAGAGATTGAAACAGCATTAAAGCAAGCCGAAGTAGAAATGGCTGCAAAGACAAAACAAGCTGAGATAGACAGTGAACTTAAGAAAGCAGAAATAGCAGCTCAGAGTAAGAAAGAAGAACTAGAGTTACAGTTGAAAATGAAACAACTTGACACTGAGACTGCGATGAATAAAGAGTCAAAAAAATCGGAAAGACTGGAAAAAGAAAACCAGTATAAGAAGTATCAAGGTATCGTACGTAACTATACCTCGGGTGACTGCATAGCAGCCTTTACCCAAAATTTTGAGACTTTAATGGAACATTACCAAGTTCCACTTTCTGAATGGAATATTCTATATATGAGGAGTCTATCTGGGGAACCTCTTAAAGTCATTGAAACCATCCCCAAAGACCTCAGAAAAGAGTACCATTATATTAAATCTAAGATAATGGCACATTTCATGTTAGACGAGGCAGGTTACAGAGAACAATTCAGTAAATTGAGTCCAAAATCAACTCAAACGTTCTCTGACTACTTCTGTTTAGTCCGAGATGTTTTCAGCAAATGGACTTCAGCAGCCAAAATTAACAAAAGTTATGATAGATTAGAAGATCTCATCATTCGAGATAAAATCATTTCTTCTATCCCATCATCGTTTTCTAAGTTCTTACAGGAGAATGAATGCACAAGTGTGGAAGAAATTGAAAGACGTGGGTCGGCCTATTACACGGCCAACAAACAGTGCTTTGCCACTGAAGCTACTGACAGTAACTGGGTAGCAGCGGCCAACTATGAGAAAAACTATAGTAGGCAAAAACCAAACAGGCCTACCTCTGAGAAATTTAGACATTGCATTCACTGTAAATTTTCTCACCATTTGAACGAGATGTGCGATAAAAACCCAGGGTACCAAACATACTTGCAAAATATGGTAAACAGACAAGACAAAGAGCGTAAATCGTTCAAAAGTTTACGTAAATGTTTTCTCTGCAAGGCTTACGGGCACCATCGCATGGATTGTAGAGGCAGGCATATGACCAACAAAGCCAATGCCGCCTTGTTCGATAGCTCAGCGTCAGAAGACGAAAATCCAGCGAAACATCCTGTGAATGCAGCACAGGCTTGTGATGTATTTAGTGCTAACAAATGCACTGTCTGTAACACCTTCTATGAAGATGGTATCTTAACATGCGGGCACGCCATCCCTATTGCCAATGAGGAAGCTAACTTGGTAATAGACTCAAAAGGCAGATTAGACATCCATCACGGGTATGTTAATGGCAAGTTTGCTACAGTACTTCGCGACACCGGAAGTACACTTATTGGCCTGAAAACAACATTCATAACGCCTACAGACTATACAGGCAGGCACATTACATGTAGAACATTTTCAGGCAATATTGAGAAATATCCATTAGCATGGGCATACATTGAAACACCTTTCCTCACCGGGAAAGTAAAGTGCGCCGCACTTACAAACCCAGTGTGCGATATAATCATAGGAAACTTACCTGAGGTGAATGACAAACCTCATAATCATGACATAACATCACTATGTATTGATGATAACACGACATCACCACCAAATGTCATATCACCTATTGAATGTATGTTAGCTAATGCAGCACTAAGTTCTCATCACATCATTAACGATATCATTCCATCATCATCTGATGTCATTGAGTGTGTGAACGCAGTAACAAGAGCTACTGCTAGAGTGCAAGATGAAAGTAACCAAACTGAGGCTATACGAATGCTTAGCCCAGAATTACCACCTAGTGACTCTATGAAGGAAGCATTCATAACAGCTCAAAAAGCTGATCCTTCACTGTCAAAGTACTTTGACCTGATCTCTCCTTTTGAACTAATTTATGGTGCCAAACCACGAGGCCCATTAACAATTCATCACCAAATGTTAACTGACTCTACTCCAGTACTTAAACCCATATCATCATTCTTATATGTAACATCATTGCGTGAAAGGATTATTAAATCATGTGAAATTGCTAAAAATGCACTAAAACTATCTGGTGCTACTTACAAACAGTACGCAGACAAAGGTAACAGGACTATAACATTGACACCTGGACAGGACGTTCTACTACTACTACCTAGTGACAGACAGCTACTGATTGATTCTTGGCAGGGACCTTTTAAAGTGACAAGACAAATCTCACCTGTAGACTACGAAATCCTAATAAAAGACAAACACAAAATATTTCACATAAATATGCTAAGACCATACCACAACAGAGACAACGAACAAGACGATACGACAGCTTGCACCGTGATAATAGATCACGAAGATGACGATTCTAGCGACGAGATTCCAACACCTACATTAGACACGACAAACTGCTTGAATGAGATCAAGATCAATCCAAACTTAAGTCAAGCAGAGACAAACAGTTGCAAACAGTTGATACAACAGTACAACACCATCTTTTCCGACAACCCAGGACAAACAGAATTAGTACAGCATCACATCACACTCACATCAAACACACCCATAAGATGCAGACCATACACAATACCATTACATTACAAAGAACAATTACATCAAGAAATCATCAACTTAGAAAAAAACAACATCATCAGACGATCCTTATCAGACTTCTCTTCACCCATGGTCATTGTACGCAAAAAGGACAACACAATACGACTTTGCATCGACTACCGAAAACTAAACAAAATAACTGTTTTAGATCTTGAACCAATGGCAAACACTGACGATCTTCTGACAGAACTGACTGACGCTAAGTTCTTTACGACGCTTGACATGTCTAAAGGTTATTGGCAGATAGCTGTACATGAAGACAGCAGACATCTAACAGCATTCGCCACGCCTTGGGGACTGTACGAATGGTGCAAACTTCCATTTGGGCTAGTCAATGCCCCAGCCACATTCGTACGCATGACACGACTCCTCCTAGCTGACATTCCTAATATTATTTGCTATATCGACGACATCTGTGTCCATACAGAGACAATGACGGAACATATAAAGACACTAGAACAGACACTAGAACGTATCAGACAGCACGGACTGACAGTGAAGCCTTCAAAGGTGAGCATGGCTTACCAAGAGATATCATTTTTGGGGTACAGAATATCCAATGGCTTTGTCAGGACAGACAACAAAATTGTCTCCAAAATTCTAAGACTGTCACTCCCGACTAATAAGAAACAAGTCCGGAGTTTGTTGGGACTGATCAATTATTACAGGCAATTCATTCCTGGTTTTTCAGAACTGACCGAGGTTTTTACTAATTTACTAACTAAGGATAAGCCTGAAAAAGTTGTACACGATGAATGCCTACGAAATGCATTTCATAAAGTTTTGGCATACTTTTCTGATAAGAACGCGAATAATCTCATCCTTAAATTGCCCAACATCCATTTACCTTTCAGATTGAGAACAGATGCTAGCTCCGTTGCGATTGGGGCAGTCCTGTTGCAGGAATACAACAACATCCTGCATCCCGTTTGTTTTATATCAAGAAAACTAAGGCCTCGAGAGCGTGCATGGTCCATTCCACAATTAGAGGCACTTGCCTTAGTAGAAAGTGTGACGAAACTATCCAGATACCTTCTAGGACGTCACTTTATCATCGAAACTGACAACAGTCCATTACGGTATATAAATGCCGGAGTACCATCCAACAATATGATTGCTCGCTGGTCCTTGAAGCTTCAAAATTACAGTTTCGAGATTCGACATATTCCAGGCAGAATCAATACAATTGCCGATCTTTTGTCCCGTTGTCCGACCGACCCAGTAAGCAATGTCTGAGTGCAGAGTGTACTAATACACTCAGACTAACACAGCCACCAATGAGTGAAATTTGTTTCTATTCACCTACTGTGTAAGGTCTATAATTGTAATTGTGATACGGTTAAAAACCGACATGTATAATATACTTATTTTAATTAAGTCTTGTAATGAGTGTAGTATAATTGTGTAGTGTGTGTTAGAAAGAGAACATTATTAACTGTAAATATACAACAAGAACAGTGTCACAGACGCTTAACCACTTACCAGAAGCGAACTTTGCGGGTTAACAGTGACAGCTGTGTGTGGATTTCTTCACCGTGATATTTTAACGACGTGTGCAAATGTGGACTGAACAGTGACTTCTACAAGCGAACTTAATCCAAAAGGTTCGACACTCAAACATCAGAAATAAGAACAGTCGATCATTATCCATAAGTTGTGAACACATCGGAAATAAGAACATTCCATCATAATCCGAAAGTTGTGATACTATAACATCAGACACGAACTTTGAGAACATTTTACTATCCGTTATAAAATAACACCTGAGCAGTTGTGTTCAGACAGTGTAACAGCAACTAAATTTTGAGTTTCGTGTGTACTTCCTGTGTAATTTAAAAAGTACACCAAAATTAGCAGACGATATACAAATATTCAAAAACTTATGACGATTGTAAAATCCTTTTGAATCTATAAAATATAATACACCAATTGGGTACTTATTTATTTTGATTAGTGTAATCTTAGAATCATATCTTGATTAATGTATTCATATTACCGACTTTTTCTCGTTAATATGAAGAAACGTCAAGCAATGACGCTAAGAAATTAAATAATTATTGTAATTTATTGTATTGCTTGAATGTCAAAATTACTTCCCTTGCATTTATGAATTACACCAAGGGCCATAATTTGAAACATATTCAATAGTGTGTATTGTATAAATAGACATTTTGTTGCTCAAATGGCTAACACACCGGGTAGGCGTCCACCAAGCATGGCAGAGAGCTGCCAACATTGCAAACCAACATAAGAGCTCCTGGCCAAATGAGGTCAGAGTTTGAGTGTTTAATACGACTCATATAAAGCCGTATTTCAGTCTGGCTAGATGGCTGTTGCAAAACAACCATATTATTACGTTTTTTTTTCAAATTGCTGCGAGGTAGATGCGAGAAGCTGGTACTACTGATCTGACTGGGTATTATTGCAATTGAGGTAACCAGCCATCAGGGGGATGAAACCTGATTTGTGTTAAAAGTTGAACTTCATTTGTCATTTCAATGCAACTTACATTTATCGTATATATTTCTATGCCATATATGTATTTTCATGCATAACACAGGGAAAGGGTAGACTCTGACATGAAGTTAACACTACCCCAGTATATACATACATCATGAATGAAAGATGGCATCTTTCATTGAGGTACCCGGGGAGGATGTCAGAGCCTAACATGGGATAGCTATGCAGCAACATCGTTACGACACCCGGCGGACAAGAATTGTCGGCTGGCAAGATTGTTACCTGACACGCGACCAGCGGTCAGGCTGACGACAAGACGCACGCATGCCCCGTGACGCCACTAGAGGCGGTCAGCAAGTTGCGCGCTAGCGACAGACCGAGCTGGGACTTGAGACTGGAAGGACGTGTGCGGTGAAAGCAAGGCGTTTGTGTGGATCTCTGTGGGTGAAAGCCGAACGACTGTCATCTTGAGCGTCAGACTTGTGAGCTGTATTGTGGTTGTGAGCGTCGTGAGTTATATATTGTATATTATTGTAATTATCGTTCTGTATTTAATATGGCAATAAATCCATAAAACGTTGTGTCGTTGAGTCTTACGTCGAATCATGTTATACTTGTACTGTCTCACACGTGTTAGCCCAACGAGCCAATTCTAAGGTCCTGACAATACCCCAACATGCCGAGCCAGTATTTGAAAATGGCGGGGGAGATCTGAAAGCAGACAGCTCTGCGTTGTTTTCTATGATATGATTCGTCGGCCGTTCATAGAGAAATGGCAGACTACTGAAATAAGTTACCAAGAAAGTCACAACTAGCCAATAAATACTGAGTTTGATTTCAACATCGCTCAAAAAACAAGACATTGACATGTTTATAATTTCCTTCACCTTTAACATCCTGCAACTTTTTGATAATTTCATATCATTCAATTGTGTCAAATGCGGAGTAAAATGTGTGACTTGTTTTATTTTTCTAGATAATTTCACCGTTAGATCTGACCTAGAGAGACAACAGTGGAAGATAAACTCTATGGACCGCTGAGTGAACTAAAAGAGACTGTTAGATTCATACAAGAGACAACACTGCAGTTATAGGCATATTTTAAGCGAACGAAAGAAGAAGAAATTACAATCCATTTTATCAAATACTGACTAAAATGTGTGACAAGATTTATGTTTGTAGATTGTTTCAGCGTTACATCCAGCAAGTACGGATCTGGTATTGACAAGTGCAACCTGTGGCAATGTCAGACAGCTACTTTCGTTAACGAGGTTCTGGGTGTTTTTTTTCCCCTGGATATTGACACTTTGACCAATTGAGACTTCCTAACGACCTCAAGATGTAATTTTCAAAGGAACCATTCAAATAAAAGCAGATACGTCACCGCTTATGTCTGGCTTAATTTTCTGAATAGTTAACTACACGTCTTTTAAGGACGTCGCAATCAAGCTCAGCATTAGTGATTGTTTGTCAAACTCAACCCTAAGCACTTATGGACTAACAGTTTGTCGGGCAATGAGGATGACCTGTTGACAAGCTAACTAACTAACGACCTAACAAATTAACTAAGAAACTAACTAACTAACTACATAACAAATTAACTAAGTAACTAACTAATAAACTAACTAATTACCTAATTAATAAAATAACTACTTAGCTAATTAACTAAGTAATAACCAATTAATTAACTAACTAACTAATTAACAAACTAAGTAACTAAGTGAGTAACTAATTAACTAATTAACTAACTTATTAATTAACTAACTTTTATTGTAGTTGCATCTCCTTCACAGGATGTAGTAGTCAACCCCAGAATTTTGGCTGTTCGTGAGTCCTGGGGAAGTTTTACGTTCAATAGTTTGCCATTGTTTTCTGAACGACCGGAACCTATACCTTTTTTCGAAAAAACCAGCATCCCTGTGTTTCGAACCCAGTTATACGGGTTTACAGTCTAATAAATTAACTAATTAATTAACAACTTTGTATAAGTGTTTCTCAGCTTTTAATGATTATAAACTCATAACATATGTGTGTGTGTGTGTGTGTGTGTGTGTGTGTGTGTGTGTGTGTGTGTATGTGTGTGTGTGTGTGTGTATACACACATGCAGTTGATGTGCATTCCTAACAAGAGTGTGTTGTGTCTTGTTTTATCTGTTCATAATTGCCCATGACTTCCAGTCACCAACATGGCGGTTAGGCGTCGAATGGTTAAGACCTGTGGCGTGTTTATGCCTGCAGTTACGGTTTGCAATCGCATTTTCCTCATGTGGGACTGGTAGTACATGGTTCCGTCGCCCTGCTACTGAGTGAGTGCGTGGGCGACATTGTGAGCTGTGAAATTCGCGGGGAATGCTTTTACATCTGTCCTGTACAGTGACCCGCATGTTCTGAACAATGGCTACCGGCTTTTGCTGAATAAACTGGTTTGCCTTTTCGGTTCACGAGTGCATTTTTCAGGAGATTCCCGGGGGTCGGCAATGAAGCTGCGGAGTTCGTGCTTTATGCGACACTTTCGGCGGGTGGCCCTGCGGTAAAAGATCGAGCCTTGTGAGAAAACCCGGGTCAACGAGGTCTTTCTGGTGACTGCCGAGTCCATCGACGATGAACTGTGGTTTTCGTGGATTAATTTTGTGTTGGCTTTTTGGCGGCGGCACTATGCACAGTGTACCTGTGCGGGCTGTTGGATTGCCAAGACTCCTGCCTATTCCACTTTTCACATTGGACAGTGGGGAGCATTTTGTGTGATATTCACTGGCACAGGAACGGAGCATAATGAGGACGACCCGTTGCAGTGAAATTGGAACCTCAACTAACTAACTAACTAACTAATTGCCCATATCCCCCATACCCCCGTGTTTGTTTTTTTCTTAACTGTATCTACATTTTTTTTGTTTTGTTTCTTCGTCCTACACGTGGACATTTCTTGACTCTTGGTCCTACACGAGAACATTTCAGCCCATGTCATCCAGCCAGGTTATTCTGGGTGCGGTTAATGCTTTAATTTTCATGTTTGTGTTTTTGGACCACATGACCTGATTGCAGAACATTACTGTGGTTTCATCGTAGCCAAAGGACGGAGAAGCGATTCATTGCTTTGACTTACTCCCAGTAAATATCCTTATTCAGAGACCGATGGCTTAAGGGATAGTGAGACGCGCTGTTTGATAATACCCCAACATACCGAGTCAGTGTTCGAAAATGGCGGGGGAGATCTGAAAGCAGATAGCTAGCTCTGCGTTGCTTTCGATGATATGATTAGTCGGCCGTTCTTAGAGAAATGGCAGACTA
Organism: Cepaea hortensis; assembly: GCA_963921405.1. NCBI lineage: Eukaryota > Metazoa > Mollusca > Gastropoda > Stylommatophora > Helicidae > Cepaea > Cepaea hortensis. The sequence goes on along the minus strand of CAWUFQ010000064.1, from coordinate 23,471 downwards.
CTGAAATAAATTACCAAGAAAGTCACAAATAGCCAATAAATGCTGAATTTGATTGCAACATCGCTCACAAGACAATACAATGACTTGTTTATAATTTCCTTCACCTTCAACATCCTGCAACTTTTTGATAATTTCATATCATTCAATTCTGGCAAATGCGGAGGAAAATATGTAACTTGTTTTATTTTCCTAGATAATTTCACCGTTAGATCCAGCTGGTGTGTCTCAGGAATTGACAATTGCATTCGATGGCAATATAATTACGTTAGCGATTGCTTAGTTCGATGACAGAGCACTCTTTCAACGAATATAACCTTTCTAACGGCCTCAAGATGTGATTACCGACGGAACCATTCAAATAAAAGTCGATACGTCACCTCTCTCAAGTCTGGCTTACTTTTATGAAATGTTGGTTACATGTCCTGTATGGACGTCGCAATAACTTCACCATGCTTGACTGTTTGTCAACTCAACTCTGAGCAATTATGGGCTAATAATTTGTTGGGCAATGAGGATGACCTGTTGACAAGCTAGTTAGCTAGCTAGCTAACTAACTAACTAACTAACTAACTAACTAACTAACTAACTAACTAACTAACTAACTAACTAACTAACTAATTAAATAACTAATTAACTAAGTAACTAACAAATTAACTAACTACCAAATTAACTAATTAAAAAACTGACTAATTAACTAACTAATAAATTAACTACCTAATGAAGTACCTAACTAACTAACTACCTAACTAATTAAATAACTAACTAACTAAGTAACTAACTAACTACTTAACTAATTAACTAATTAATTATTTAATTATCCAATTAACTAACTAACGTACTAAGTAACTAATTCACGACTTTTTTTATAAGTGTATCTCAGCGTTTAATGACTATAAACTCATTACATATATATCTGTGTATCTCTCACTCTATCAACGTTTTTCTAAATCAATCGAAATGCTGTGTATATGATTGTGTTCACTTCGAAACTGGATTTAAAGAATTTTATATTTATGTGAATATGTTTATTTGGTGAAAAGATTATTTCTTTGTGAAATGAGACGGTAAGGACATTCATTGTTTAACGTTACCAGTTATCGATTCACGACGACGTGATAATTTGCCATGCAGGATTAGTGAGACGCACTCTTTACACAAAGGTCTGCACTTTTTACTTTGTTTATGCTGTGCCTATTGGAGCTGTCTATTTATCAAAGTTGTACTTTAATCAATGGAGATGATGTGTATCTAATTGTGTCCGTTTAGAAACTGGTCTTACATACAACTCAAGTTGTCAAGTTTATGTGACTGTTTATTTATTGAAACGAGCATTTCTCGCAAATTGTGATGGTAAGAGCAGCATTCATTTTGAATTTCACCAGTTATCGTCTATCGGCAAAGTGTGATTTACCAATGCGTGACTAGAGTGATAAATCGCCAAGCACGCTTTATTTAAGCACGCCGAACCTTTTTTACTAGTTGCCTAAAGCTAAATGTCACCCGCCTAAAAAGCAAGAAAATGCAGCAGTCGTTTGAAAATATGCTGGAAGACCGCCTCAAGCCCAATGCTGAAGCTAAACAGGATACAGAAACAGAATGGAGAGCCCTAAAGGACACAATTTACAACACTGCTATGGAAATCCTGGGTCCAGCCCCCCGAAAGCATAAAGACTGGTTTGATGAAAATTCCGAAGACATCAACCAATTGCTGGCCGAGAAACATCTTCTCCTCAAGGCACATTTGAATGACCCAAAGTCAACATCAAAAAAAGATGCTTTCAAGAACATTCAGAGAGTAGTGCAGCAGAAACTTCGGCACATGCGGGACTCCTGGCTGAGCAGCAAAGCTGATGAAATTCAGGGCTTTGCTGACAGACATGATATGAAAAACTTCTACGACTCACTGAAAGCGGTCTATGGTCCTTCATCACCAGGCATAGTTCCCCTCCTCAGTGCAGACGGGGGAACATTGGTCACCGATAAGAAAGAAATCCTCCAACGCTGGGCAGAGCATTTCAGCAAAATCTTAAATGCAACTTCCTTCTTCGATGATGAAACCATCAACTGCCTTCCTCAAGTTCCCACCAATGAGACACTTGGTGACCTGCCAACCATAGTGGAAATAAACAAAGCCATCCAGCAGCTCTCCAGCGGCAAGGCACCTGGTCCTGACTCCATCCCAGCAGAGATATACAAGGCAGGTGGGCCGGTCCTAACAGAGCAGCTTCACCAAGTCTTCACAAACATATGGATGAACGAGACCATGCCACAAGATTTTAAGGACGCGTCAATAGTCCACCTTTACAAACGTAAAGGAAACCGCCAATCCTGTGACAACCACCGAGGCATCTCCTTGCTTTCAATTGCAGGGAAGATACTCGCCAGAATTCTTCTCAATCGCCTCACAGCCCATCTCGATCAAGGTCTTCTTCCTGAGAGTCAATGTGGCTTCAGAAAAGAACGTGGAACTGTTGACATGATTTTCGCTGCAAGGCAGCTGCAAGAGAAATGTCAGGAACAGAACTGCGAAATGTTCTCCACTTTCATTGACCTTACCAAGGCTTTTGATACAGTCAGCAGAGAAGGACTGTGGAAGATTATGGCAAAATATGGCTGTCCACGAAAGTTTGTCCAAATAGTGCGGCTATTTCATGACGGCATGCAGGCAAGAGTACAGGAAAATGGTGAACTGTCTGAACCCTTTCCTGTAACCAATGGAGTGAAGCAAGGATGTGTCCTGGCACCAACACTGTTCAGCCTCATGTTTTCAGCCATGTTGATGAATGCCTTCGAGAACGACGACATTGGAATAGACATCAACTACCGTATGGATGGAAAGTTATTCAATCTCAGAAGGCTGAAAGCTAAAACCAAAATTGACAGCGGCACCGTCAGATAGCTCCTGTTTGCTGATGATTGCGCTCTATACGCCAACTCAGAGGCGGACATGCAACATAATGTTTCAGCTTTCTCACATGCCTGTGCCAACTTTGGGCTCAATATCAACTTGGAGAAGACTGTAGTTATGTACCAGCCAGCTCCAGGGAATAATCACACTGTGCCGAATATCAAAGTGAATGACCATAGACTAAGTGTTGTGGACAAATTCACCTATCTTGGCAGCACTGTGTCACAAGCTGCCACAATCGATGACGAAGTGAATGCAAGAATCTCCAAGGCCAGTGCAGCCTTTGGCAGACTGTACAAGAATGTATGGGACAGAACTGGAATAAGCCTGCAAACAAAGCTAAAAGTCTACAAAGCAGTTGTATTATCCACACTGCTATATGCTTGTGAAACCTGGACTGTTTATCAGCGACACGCTAGGAAATTAAACCACTTCCACACAGTCTGCCTAAGAAAGCTACTGAAGATTAAATGGCAAGACAAGATTCCAGACACTGAAGTCCTAGAAAGAGCATCCATGCCCAGTATCCACACTCTACTGATGAAGAATCAGATTCGCTGGGCTGGTCACTTGACCCGCATGCCAGATCACAGGCTCCCTAAACGAATTTTCTACAGCGAACTGCGTTGTGGTAAACGCTCCCAAGGTGGCCAGAGGAAACGTTTTAAAGACACTCTGAAAATTTCACTGAATGCTTTTGGAATTCGTCATGACACCTGGGAGGCTGCAGCCAGAGACCGAAATTCATGGCGTGCATCATTGCGCAAAGGTGCAGTCATATGTGAGGCAACCAGGACTGCAAGAGCTGTGAAGAAAAGGCAGGACAGAAAAACCACTGCAGGAAATCCTCCTCCAGAGACGTCAAGCATTCTTTGCCCACATTGTCAAAGAACATTTCGAGCCAAAATAGGCCTTATCAGCCATCTTAGAACGCACGTCTCCACACCTTCAACCCCACTGGATGAAATGAATGGTCATCATCATTCTTGATGGACAAACAACAACTAGTTGCCTGTTTGAGCTCCATATATTGCTAAAATGGCTTCCAACTTGCGGCATAAGCGCCATGAAAATACAAACAAAGACAAGGCGGGACAAAAGTTAACGATCACGCCACCTAAAAGTCGGAATTCTTCAACGCCATCTTCAAACATGCGACTTGATGAACAAGCAGCCACTGAACTCACGCTGGACGAGCATCAGAGTTCACTAGCCCAATCTAACCAGACTAACATATCACCTTTAGACAATCTTTCTTCGGCCGAACCACACAACAACAATGCCTGTCATGAACTCTTCCAGGCTTTGGAGGACAGGCTAAAAGATTTCATTTCCATCAACACAGCTAATATTATTGCCGTGTTTAAAGGAGAAAACGCTCGTCTTCAACAAGAAATCCGCCTCCTTAAAGAAGAAAAGGACACCTTTAAAACAACAATCCATGCCTTAAAAGTAAAGTGTGCACAGTCAGTTGACAAAAGTGCACAAACAGAAAGTATCCATGGTGCTTCAGAGATGTGTATGACAAGTGAAGGTTCTTCGCAAAATGACATACATAACATGCCCAAAAAATTTTGACTGTCTACGTCTAATTTCTCTAATCAATTTACGATCTTCATTTGTTTCTTGAAGGACTTGTTCATTGGTCTTTCTGGCTGTCCATGGTATTCTTTGCATTTTCCTCAGAAACCACTACCCACTACCAGGCGCTGACATTGATAGGCTGACCGCTACATTGCGAAAATGCATAGTTAACGACAGAATTACAAAAGCAAGAGTCCATATTGGTGGCAACGATGTAATTGACAGTAAAATCATAAGCACCTCACAGCTAGCTACTTTGGAGGTGTTGTTGCGCAATAAATTTGATAAATCATCCATGTTCATTTCATCAATAATTCCACCATGTTACGGGTTCCAGCGTCATACTGCATATGCTGCCAATCTAACTCTATATAAATTGTGTAACAATAACAACATGAATTTCATTAATAATACCTCATACTTTACATCGATGTCCTGGGCTCCTCAGAAAAAAGTATCATTGGCACCTTGCCGTCTTGACAGACGATAGTTTGTGCTTCAAAAAGGCATAACTACTACCCATGGCGGTAGCGAATGTGACTGATAAGGCCAAATCGCGCTGTAAATATACGTCCACAGTGGGTGCATGTGAACACATGGTCATTTCCACCAACCTGCACCATCTTACGTCTCTCACGCTCGGCGTTTGACACATCTGCAATAATTTTCTCCTTTGTCTTTATTCCATTTCTGATATTTGCCCTCCATGCAACACGTACAGATGCGACTTGCTACCAATGTGCATTATCAATGCCTGTATCAATCATGTCCCGCTTACACACATCTTTAAATCGTAGTAGAGGCCGATCCTGAGATCTCTTACACATCTGTAATTCACCGAAAAAGATGTCTTTTGGTATTCTACCATCATCCATGCTCCTAACATGTCCTATCCATCTAAGTCTTCGAAGACTGGGCATGGAATAAACCGTAACACAATCTGATTTTTCCAGTACTTCAGTATTTGTGATGTTGTCTTGCCACTTAATACCAAGTATTCTTCGCAGTCACCGCATATGAAAGTTGTTTAAACGTTTCTCTTGGTGTGAGTAAGTTGTCCAGGCTTCACTGCCATAAAGATGAGTACTAAGGACACAGGCTTGATAGAGAAGTTCTTTTGTTTTGGCAGTAAGCTTCCTGTTCTAACAGACTCTTTTTCTTAACCTGTTCATTGTTGTTGCTGCCTTACCAATCCGGATGTTTATTTCCTGATCTAGGGATAATTTGCTATTTAATACTGATCCTAGATATGTAAAATGGTCTACTGTCTCTAGTTCGGCGTCGTTAATAAAGATTGATGGTACCCCATGTGCACCTTGTGACATAATCTGTGTCTTCTTTTTGCAAATTGTTAAACCAAATTCAGAACAAGCATTGGAGAATGCAGATAGTAGACATAGCAATTCTTCCTCAGGGTGTGTCGTAACTGCAGCATCATCTGCAAAAAGGAACTCTCTGATAAGTACCCTCCTAATTTTGGTCTTGGCCTTCAATCTCTGAGCATTGTAGAGGCCGCCATCTCAGCATGAGTGAATGTATATACCACCATCCTGATCACGAAAGGCATATTTCAGTAGAAGTGAAACCTATATTCCAAAGAGGGTGGGAGGTAATATACAACCTTGCTTAACCCCAACCTTCTGAAGTTGCACTATCAAACTTGATTATACCCTTCATGCCTGTGTGGAACGATCCACACAGGTGGGCAGCCAAATCAAATGCCTTTGTGAGGTCGATGAAGGCAATAAACTGTGGTTGATTCTGTTGGCGGCATTTTTCTTGATTTGTCGCAATGAGAATATCATATCAATGGTAGACAGGTTCTGTCGAAAGCCACACTGTGATTCGGGGTAGACTTGATCTCCTAGGACTTGAAGTCTGCGCAGAACAATTCTGGCAAATACTTTTCCAACATTACACAGAAGTGAGATACCCCTATAGTTTTTGCAATCGCTCCGATCGCCCTTGTACTTATACAGTGTTATGATGCTTGAATCTTTGAAATAATGTGGGACTTGTCCTTCTCGCCAGCATAGCTCTATTAGCTGGTGGATCTGTAGAGTGAGTGTGTCTTGCCCATTCCTGATAACCTCTATTGGAATCCCATCCTTACCTGGAGCCTTGCCAGATGCAAGTTCATTTATAGCATACTTACCTTCTGTAATGGTGGAAAGTGTGTCTGTCAAAGAGCCATGTAAGAGCGCAGAGCTTAGGAGATTATAAATAGAGCTAAGGAAGATAGCGATCTAGGAAACCAGACAGAAGAGACACAAACACTATAAATAGTTCTACAACGGGACACACTCGTGTCAACAAGGAGGCCTGTCAGCGACTTGTTCGCTACAGAGTTCTCAGGACTCCCCTACTTTCGCACTGCACGAAATAATAACTCGTGACATTTGCAATTTATTTAGAGCTGATAATTCAATGGCTCTGCGAGCGTTATGCTTCATCATCATTACACAACACGAATGCAATGAAGTGGTGAAAAATGATGCTAATAATCACAATCTAGATCTACAGCCTAATGTTCGACTATTGCCTAGAAACTATAGCATTTGTCCAGGACACGTCTACTCTCTACCGTCTCCAGTCGGGTCTGTCCACACGCTACACATTGCGTGGTCAAGCACGGAGGCTGTCCTCTTCGTGCAGTAGCGGGCCTGGCGTGCATAGAGTCTCAAGCACGCTGGCTTGTGAGCTTGAGTAACCGGGCACTTCACGGTTACTCGCAAGGCCAAGCTTCCCAATGGCTTGGGGAAAGCCCTTGCTCACCTGTACGCATTGGCCCCTGGTCTGACACAAATGTGTCTCCTTGTGAGGCTATTTATAGAGCTGGTGTCTCTCCTGTCTGGTGTCTCCCTACTAGACTAGTATTAACTCTCTAACTCCTTATTGGGGATCCTGACAGGCTCCCCTCCTCTCTGTGAAGTGTTACTTCCCTTTTACTATTGTTTGTAACCCGTCTGGTCACAAAGAAAAATTGGTTGTTCCAATTTTGTCAGATCTCCAATAAGTTATAAATCTCTCGTTTGGGGATAGAACAACTCTCGTCTTCCTTTACTCACACTGTTCTATCTTTTCACTTGGCTAATTAAGTAGCCCATGTATCACTATAGTTGGTTCTATAGATATTTTTGAGAATTGTTTTGAACCGGAACCGTAGTCTTATGACTTATGTCCTGGCTTCCGTCGTTTGACCCTTTGTCTTTTGACTTTCACCTATTGACTTCTGTCTCGACCTGTCCTCCAATTGCCCGAAATGACAACCCAAATACAAGTTGACTCTGTTATGAGTGCAACACATGAGCATAAAATGTTCATGTTCCCATTAATATCCCCTCCAACTCATATACACACAGTTATACTTTTCACCTTCTCGCGTCCGCTTGTGAAAAGCTATTTTCAATGTTACATTAAAGTTTCTAAGACGTTATTGTGTCCCCTGAATTTAAAGTTGTAGTTCTTTGAACCAAAATAGTGTGTGCATCTTTATGTGTTTGTTTTCCTGTTTGTTTGTGTGTTTTCTAATAAACTACAGTGTACTTAAACTGCTAACATGTGTATGCGTTAGTGTACTAAATGTGTGTGTTCCTTCGAGCGCCGTAAATCGGTTTATTGTGGTTACAAACGTTTGTTATTCTTATTTGTGACCACAACTCCGTTTTCTGAAACTCGAAGTACATTCCCTATATACTCTATTAAAGTATGGCAGTAACACACATAAAAACTTGACAACACATTGGATACACAGATGACACAGACAAGTCAAAATAAGACGTTTCCAGCGGTGGAAAACTTTTCCGCTATCTTTCTCTCTCGCTCTCTTTCTTTCAACGTTTACTAATTTTTTCCATTCTCTCCTCGCAATCTTTCCTCTTGCATACATCTTTCACTCGCTTTCATACTCTCTTTTTGCTCACTCATTCACTCGTCATTAAAATATGTTTCATAGAATCAAATACATGAAAATTACATATTTACAATAAATAATTGGCTGAATTATAACAGTAATCACGCCAAATGACTGTGCGTTTTGTTTGCACGTGTCATGTCTATACACAATATACAAAGTTATGAGGATGGTTTGTTACCGATCCTGTCATAGTAACTAATTTGATTTGGTGTGCTGGCCTGAATTATCCCAAAGGGAAATAATCTAACTACTTACTTTCATTTAAGAGAATTGGGTTAACTACCTTAAAGTATTATTTGCAAAAATGATGTTAATTCCTAAATGATTGAGTTAGTTTCGAAATGATAGTTTAGATAAATGACTTTATAAATGGTTATGATTATGAGGTGATAAATTAATGTAATATCTAGCAATTGTATTTCTATAATTGGTGTTATCTTAAATGGTTTATTAACTAAATGATGGTGGTTTCTAACTATCACATAAAATAAATAAAGTTATATCTGCATTTGAACATTTTGCAATTCAATTATTCATAGAAAAATGAAGTTATGTGTACTGTTATTAAAATAATATATATATATATATATATATATATATATATATATATATATATATATATATATATATATATATATATATATATATATATATATATATATATATATATCACAGTTACATGTCTATCTCTAATTACACTAACTGAAGTCCTCCTTTCCAGTGTGAAGATGGAGCAATGTTCTTTGTAGACTATTACAACATAGTTCATTTCGGCAAAGTCTTCTATGCTCTCCGTCATGGGTCGTGTATAAATATAGTTCCCTATTAACATATGTAGGTTCATAGCTAACACTTCAATGTTCTCCTCGCTTATGTATGTGTCAGCGCATGTCACTTATGCGTCTGTTCGTTACACTTTTCATCGCACTGTTAATTTCATACAGTTACATGTTTGGCGATGATAACGCACTTACAGTGTATCTTATTCACCACATACGGCACTGAGTTACTTAATATTTACAGTGTCACTGTTTCTGGTGATGAGTGGTCGATCCCTTCGTGCCAATCAAGTACTTCAATGGTTGACGGTCGACTCAAAATGTCTGCAACAGTGTTCAATCTCCCCTTTAAGTGCTGAATGTTAAATGTGTAATTTTGGAGAATTAAAGCCCACCTGTAGACTCTGTTGTTGTGGGGAACGCCTGATTGCATCACTGACAACGGAGAATTATCGGTTTCGATTACAAACTGTGCTCCTGCCAAAAATCTATGAAATTTCTTAACACAATGATCAAACTGAGGCCCTCCAGTTCTGTTGCTGAGTATCTAGATTCAGCAGGGCTAATCTTGCGACTTACGTACATTACTGGGTGGAACTTCCCTTCGTAGAACTGTCCTAGTATCCAGAAATGGAGATGGCACTCGCATCTGTGCGTAAGAAATAGGTAAGTTTTGGATTAGGCATACGCAGGATAGGTGGAACGCTAAAAAGATGTTTTAATTTTGATAACGCAATAATTAATCCTGCATCTTGTACAGATAATTTAACCGAAGCTTTTAAGATGTTAGAAAAACCACTGGTAATTTCTGCCAGATTTGGAATAAATTTACTATAGTAGTTTACCAGACCCAGTAAACTTCGGACCTGTTTCTTGGTCGTTGGCATGGTCAAATTCAGAATCTTAGTGACGATTCTGTCGTCAGTTCTTAATTGACCTCTGCAGATGGTATGACCCAGAAAGTCAATTTGTTCCATGCCCAACTCTACTTTGGTCGGCTTCGCTGTGAGCCCGAATACTCGCAACCTGTCGAAGACTTGTCGCAGTTTCAGTAGGTGTGTTGTCCAGTCTTCCGTATGGATGCATATGTCGTCTATATATGTAGCAATATTAGTCATCCCATGGAGAAGATCCCTAGTTAGACGGACGAAAGTTGCTGGAGCGTTACGAAGGCCAAAATGAAGAAAGCGCCACTCATAGAGACCTAAAGGAGAGGAGAAAGCTGTTAAATGAATATAATTTACTTCCATCGGGACTTGCCAATAACCTTTCGTGAGGTCAATCTTGCTAAATATGCGAGATGTAGACATGTCCAAGATCAAATCCTCGCATGATGGAATCGGTTCAGCGTCAATTTTGGTTATTTTGTTTAAGCGGCGATAATCGACGCAGAGTCGAATAGTAGAGTCCTTTTTGGCGACACGGACAATAGGGAAAGAATACTCTGACTGAGATTTCTTAATAATTCCGCTCGACTCAAGAGATATAATTTCTTTGTCGAGGTTCGACCTATAGTTTAGAGGGATAGAATAAGGTCGACACTTGATTGGTGTGTTGTCAGTCAGAATGATAGAATGTTCTATTCTATCTGTCTTTCCTGGGATGTCGGAGAAAATGTCTCTGTATTCCGTTACTAGCTCTATGATTTGTCGTCTGTCAGTTTAGTTTCTATCTTTATACTGTCAATGGTCGCAGTCGTGTCTACAGTAGGGACTGGTAGTTCCATCTCGTCTTCGTCTGTCTCGTTCAATACTGTTGTGGTGCTAGCTGTGTGTGCTGTTACCTGGCTAAGTGTGTTTGCGTTGTCACTGTCGTGTGTCGCCCTATCTAGTGGAGTTGTGTTGTGTACGTCTGTCGTCTCATTACTTGGTGTTGGTGCAATTTGTTCGTCTGTCTGTTGTTCTTGTCGTGAAAAGTATGGTTTCAACATGTTGATATGAAATATCTTTAAGTGTCCTTTTATCGATATTTCATAATCCACATCTGATATTTTACGTTCAACGTTGAATGGCCCTTGCCAAGATGTTAGTAACAAATTTCGTTTATCAGGTAGTAGAAGCAAAACCTTCTGGTTTGGTTAAAGGTGGATAGTTTTAGCACCTTTATTTGCATAGCCGAGGTTTCCATTGCTCGACACCTGTTGTAGGGGTCCAGCAATATCGACCGCTATACTCTCATGTGGTATAGATGCTAATACTGACCTAACTTCGGCCGTCACATGCTTTCCTTTTCGTACAAGATGTTGACAAATAGTACAAGATCGACAGAAAAATTTTATGTCTGAACAGAATTTAGGCCAGTAAAATTATGACAGAACTCTGGCTTGTGTTTTATCATAGGCCAAATGTCCAGCAAACGGTGACTCATGTGCGATCTTTAGCACATTTTGTCGGTATGTTACAGGTAACACCGTCTGCTGAATTTCATGGTTATTATATGTGTAATAACGCATGAGAATTCCGTTAAATTTTTTAAAGTACCAAGATGCATTCTTAGTTACTTTCGCTCGTTCACCCACCAAATTAAAATAAGGTGTGATTGTTTGGTCGGTGCTTTGTGCCTCGATCAATTTTTGTCGAGTAGTGTTGGTATCTGCACCACTTGGTGTTAATAGCTGTAGCATTTCATTTTGTAAGTCAGTATAGTTTGTTTCTGTATCTGACTTTGTTACAGCGTTAGCCATATGTGTATGTTTCCAGGCTCTTATGTCGTCGTCTGTACATTCTTTCAATGAATCTAGGCATCCTAAAATGAGATCCGTGCATGGATCTTGCAGGATTGCGCAAGTAAATGTGCCGGTAAGGAACGGGGTATTGATATGCGCTTTTGCCAGTGGATATTTCTCAATGGTTCCAGAGAAAGTACGGCATTTGACAAATTCACCCGTATAATCTTCTGGTCTAGCAAGTTCTTTCCTTAAACCCAGCTCCCGCTATCGAGCAAACATTGGCATGGCTGATCGTTGACCAGTGCATCGTAGAACTTAAGTTTATCTCTGGAGGCACACGCTGCGTTAGCATTTTCATTTGAACATGGTATTACGTGCCCACATTCTAATTTACCAGTCACATGAAATTGGTGGCATACATTACATTTCTTAAAGTCTAAAATATCTGTTACTAATGCTACACTCTCACATTCACTCGTTGGCAACACATTCACAAGTTCCGGATCCATGTCACTCTCATCGTCTGATGATGTATCGATGAGTGCTGCATTATTTGCCTTCATTCGTTGTCTACCAATACATTTATTGCTATAGTGGCCATAACTGGAACAAAAATAACATTTAACAGCACGTTTGAATGATGATCTTCTGCTTTCTTGCTTCTTTAACACTGCTTCTAAGTGTGACGGATATGCGGGGTTCTTATCACACATCGAGTAAGTCGGGTGAAAAAGACTACAATAGCTACATCGAGGTGGTTTTTGATATGGTTTGTCCTTCTTACGGTAATCTTTCTGGTTGTAAGATCTATCGGGAACTTTGTTTGCAAAAGCAGTAATTTCTGTATCATGTGTTGTAGATTTAAATATGTCCCTATTAGATGAAAAATATGCTGATCCCCGTTTCTCTAATTGCTGAATGGACTCAATATCTGACTGTTGTAAAAACTTCGCAAAAGGGGTAGGAACGGTAGATATCACCTTGTCCATTACCATAAGTTCTTCTAGTTTTTCATAGTTGTTACCCACTTTCGCTGCCCTAGTCCACTTTTTGAATGTGCTCTGCACGTTAGAGATGTAGTCTAAGAAGGTTTCAGTTGCTTTTTGCTTAATTTGGGAGAATTGAATTTGGTACCCAGTAGCGTCTAAAAGAAAATGTTGCATTATCCTATCGTGTATGTACTGATAATTGTTCCTTAGCTCTGTAGGTATGGATTCTATTACTTTTAACGGCTCCCCACTGAGGTTCCTAATGTAGATCATTGCCCAGTCATCCAAAGATATTTTCTGCGTTTTTAGTTGGAATTCTATGTTCTCAGTCCATTCGCTAATTGAATCCCCTACGCTATATGGTTTTATAAGGCCTTTGTACTTACTAAATCTGTTCTGTTCTTCTTGGCTCTTTTGTTTGCTAGAGGCTATTTGTATGTTAGAATCTACCTCCATTTCCTTCATCTTTAGTTTAGTCTCTGACTGTACTTGTATCTGCTTTTGTTTGGTAGCCTCTTCGATCTCTTTCATTTCTTTTTGGTGTTGTCTTTCTAGTGCTCTTTCGTCTCTCTATAGAGCAGCTTTTCTCTCTGTCTCTTCTCTCTGTAGAGCGGTTTTTCTTTCTGTTTCTTCTTTGTATTTTTGATCTACTCATTTTTCTAATTTTTCACCAGTATGGCCCATTTCCTTGCCTGCCTGGATACAATCATTTAGTGACGCCATTTTATGGCTTTATGTTAGTTCAATATGGTCTCACAATAATATTCACACAATAGTTTGTAATAATGTGTTAGTAAATATACATCTTTACTGAAAAAGAAGATGCATGATTAATTTAGAGCATACCAAAATATTCTGAAAATATACTCATCTAATTCTTTGGAAAATACGGTTCTTGGGGTGTTCCACCGCTGTCTTCCACACTCACAAAATGTTTGACTTGATAACACAATGACTGCTTATGTTTAGTAGAGCATCAAAAATTAGACACACGCTTATGTTGTAAATACAAGCTTATCTTTCATGCGAATGATGAATGAAAAAAATGTGATAGATAGTGATAAATGGTGTTAATGAATTAATGATATGATCCACTGAATGATATGTTAGATGATATGTGAGATGATTCGTCGTATGGCAGTCAATGTCGTCTTGTCTTCACTTTCTGACTATGGTGTAACTTCGTTCTAGGCTTCAGTTCAGTCGCTAATCTATTTACTGACTTCGTAGAATGGTGACATTGATGGCTGTATCACACAAAATGAAATGTACACGATGGTTACGTTGGTAATATTCACTGATGATTGTATAAATTTCTATTGATTTCTTTATAATAACACACTTTCAAAATTAATTTCCGTAGAATTTCACAATTTATCGATTTAATTTGGCTTTATTGTGGTATACGAACCACAAATGGTACGATCGTATAATTCACCACAGAAAATTATTTATGCCATGTATGGGAACAAATTTACATTACTTTCACATAATTAACACAGCAATGATATTGAATCGTGCAATTCACTGATGCTGGTTCAGAACTTCCTGATACCAATTGATAGGTGGCGTTGGTTTAGTGGTGTATAACACCACTTGCCTACTGGCGTTGGTTCACTGGTTTCTGACACCAATTGGGGTCCTGCCTGTCAGCGACTTGTTCGCTACAGAGTTCTCAGGACTCCCCTACTTTCGCACTGCACGAAATAATAACTCGTGACATTTGCAAAAGGAATACAATTTATTTAGAGCTGATAATTCAATGGCTCTGCGAGCGTTATGCTTCATCATCATTACACAACACGAATGCAATGAAGTGGTGAAAAATGATGCTAATAATCACAATCTAGATCTACAGCCTAATGTTCGACTATTGCCTAGAAACTATAGCATTTGTCCAGGACACGTCTACTCTCTACCGTCTCCAGTCGGGTCTGTCCACACGCTACACATTGCGTGGTCAAGCACGGAGGCTGTCCTCTTCGTGCAGTAGCGGGTCTGGCGTGCATAGAGTCTCAAGCACGCTGGCTTGTGAGCTTGAGTAACCGGGCACTTCACGGTTACTCGCAAGGCCAAGCTTCCCAATGGCTTGGGGAAAGCCCTTGCTCACCTGTACGCATTGGCCCCTGGTCTGACACAAATGTGTCTCCTTGTGAGGCTATTTATAGCGCTGGTGTCTCTCCTGTCTGGTGTCTCCCTACTAGACTAGTATTAACTCTCTAACTCATTATTGGGGATCCTGACAAGGGCAATGAGTGTGCGTGAGCTGGGGTTACCCAAGAGACTGGGAAACCCGCAGCACGAGAAGTGAGCATGTAATACTGGTTACTATAACCAAGTGACCAGCGTGCTGGAACTCCAAGCACGCAAATGCACGGAGCGGATGCACGCAGCGCCAATTGCTCGTGGCTGAACACGCCACAGGGAGCTTGGGCCAGACAAAGACTGGACGGCGTAGGGAACATACTGTATATCCGCTGTGGATACTTTGTTGTTAAAGGATAGTATCAATAGTTAGAGCTTAAGCTTAGCT
This sequence comes from Cepaea hortensis, assembly GCA_963921405.1. Lineage (NCBI taxonomy): Eukaryota > Metazoa > Mollusca > Gastropoda > Stylommatophora > Helicidae > Cepaea > Cepaea hortensis. The sequence goes on along the minus strand of CAWUFQ010000064.1, from coordinate 8,094 downwards.
TCAGTAGTTATTATCAGTAACATCATCTCCTCATTACATCTTCATAACATACTATGATGTTTAATACCGATGTGGTATTCCGCTCGTGGAGCTCATGTACGATCAGCTCCAAATAAAATGTATCCTTTTGCAAACAATACGAGTTGTCACTTTCGTGTGGTGCAAAAGTAGGGAATCCTTGTATGCCTGTCGCAAGTGAGTTGCTCACAGGCAGGATACCATTTGGTGTCAGAAGTGCTTGAACCTACCATTTAATAAACATTAGGATACCATTTGGTGTCAGAAGTGCTTGAACCTACCATTTAATAAACAATAGGATACCATTTGGTGTCAGAAGTACTTGAACCACCGTCAATAAACATTTAGGATACCAATGGATTTCAGAAGTATTTGAAATTTACCATTTGATCACCATTTGATTACCATTTGTGGGGCTTGAACCACACTCAAGCACTTTAATCTACTATTTTCGGAAATCCTACAAAACGTTATTTAGGATATTTGTGTAAATTCTTTTGATGGAAATGTGTGAAATTTAAACTGTGATTGTGTGCCAATTGCAAACATGTATCGAAATTACAAATTTAATCATCATTTGTCAAACATTTCTTGTGATACAGTCATAATGTCAACATTCATCACATTCACGTATGTACTTGTGCAAAAGCAAATTCTGTTTGCACAAGAGAAATAAATTAGAGGTTAAGCTAAAGTCATATAACGCAGCTCAGTCAGTGACGATAGAAAGTGAAGACAAGACGACATTGACATTCATTTGACGAATCATCTTACAATTCATTGACGATCATTTATACTATCATAACATTCATTCAATTACATCATTCATCATTATTTATATCACATTTACAAGTTACCAACCGCATAAACTGTATTATGTAAATTGATAACAGCCATGTATTTATATCACATGCATTTTTTCTAAAGTGTTGATGTTCTATTAAACAGAGACGTCAGTTGTACAAGCAAGTCTATCAGTTGTTTGTACGAAAGGCAACGGTGGAACATCCCGAGTGCCGTAATTTTCAGAAGAATAGATGAGTATATTTTCCACTAATTTTGATAACCATCATTAACCGTGCACCTTCTTTTTCAGTGAAGAATGTAATTGTCTAACACATAATAACTATAAAATTATATTGTAAAGAGTATATTGTTATCAGTGGTGAAATAACAGAAAGCCATATTATGTCATTATTAAATGACTGCATCCAGGCTGGCAAAGAACTAGGCCATACTGGAGAGAAATTAGAGAAATGGGTAGAGCAGAAATACAAAGAAGAAACAGAAAGAAAGGCTGCTCTAGAGAAAGAGGAAAGAGCATTGGAAAGACAGCATCAGAAAAAGATGAAAGTGTTAGAGGAAGCCACTAAACAGAGGGATCTGGAGATGAAACTAAAGCAGATAGAGATAAAGTCACAAACGAAGTTAAAGATGAAAGAGATGGAGATTGACTCAAACATCCAGATAGCCTCTACCAAACAGAAGAGTCAGGAAGAGCAAAATAAATTCTCTAAATATAAGGGGATCATCAAGCTTTTCAGTAAAGGCGATTCGATCTCAGCCTGGACTGAGAATATAGAATTCCAGCTTAAAAGTCAGAAAATACCATTAGAAGATTGGGCGATGATCTACATGAGAAATCTCAGTGGGGAGCCATTAAAGGTTATAGAGTCGATACCATCAGAACTAAGAAATAACTATCAGTATATCCATGATAGGATTATGCAGCATGTTCTACTCGATGCTCCTGGATATCAGATCCAGTATTCACAGATAAAACCAAAGCCAACTGAAACGTACTTAGACTACGTTTCAAACGTCCAGAGTATATTCGATAAATGGCTTAAGGAGGCAAAAGTAGGGAAGAATTTTGATAAATTACAGGACTTAATGGTGATGGATAAAGTCATATCCACAGTTCCTACTCCCTTTGCTAAGTTCCTTCAACAAGCAGACATTGAATCTATTGAACAACTTGAAAAACGTGGCTCAGTTTATTTTTCCTCAAACCACGACATATTCAAAACATCAATACATTATACTGAGATTACTGCTTTTGTTAAGAACGTACCAAGCAGGTCTTACAACCAAAAGGAGTATCAGAAGAAAGACAAACCTTATCAGAAGCCACCACAGTGTGTATACTGCAAATTATTTCATCCGCAGTACTCCATGTGTGATAAAAGTCCATCATACCCTGCTCATCTAGAAATGATGATGAAAAAGCAGGAAAACAAACGAAACTCATACAAACGTGCGGTTAAATGCTTCTTTTGTTCAAGTTATGGCCATTATTCTTCTAAATGTTTGGGCAGGCAAAGAATGAAGGCTAGCAATGCTGTGCCCATAGATACATCATCTGACGATGATAGTGTGATTGATTCTGAGCTAGAAAATGTATTACCATTCAATGAGTGTGAGAGTGTGGCTGTAGTTACTGATATATTAGACTTTAGTAAATGTGACGCTTGTCACCAGTTTCATGCGGACGGAAAACTCCAATGTGGTCATGTTGTACCATGTTCCAACGAAGATGCTAATTCAGCGTTAACCTCCAGAGGTAACTTAAAGTTCCACGATGCACTGGTCAACGAACAACCATGCCAATATTTGCTTGATGGCGGAAGCACTGTACTCGGGATAAGGAGAGAGCTAGTTAACCCAGAGGATTATACGGGAGAGTTTGTTAAATGCCGCACTTTCTCTGGTAACATTGAAGAATACCCGCTGGCAAAAGTCCGTATAAACACCCCGTTCCTTTCCGGCACATTTACATGCTCAACTTTGCAAAATCCCTCTACGGACCTGATTTTGGGTTGCTTGCCATCATTAAAACACTGTACTGATGACGAGATATTAGCCTGGAAACAAACAAACACGACTAATGCTGTAACTAGGTCAGATACCCAAACACATTACACTAACCTACAAGATGAAATGTTACAGTTGTTAACACCAAGCGGTGCTAGTGACAATACCACTCGTCAAGAGTTTATCGAAGCACAACGCACCGATCAAACTATCACACCTTATTTTAAATTGTTAGGTGAGCGAGTGAAAGTAACTAAAAATGCATCTTGGTATTTCAAAATGCATAATGGAATTCTCATGCGTTATTATACCACCAATAACCATGAAATTCAGCAGACGGTGTTACCTGTAAAACACCGACCAAATGTGCTAAAGATTGCGCATGAGTCACCGTTTGCTGAACATTTGGGGTATAACAAAATGAGAGACAAAATTTTATCATACTTCTATTGGCCTAAATTTGGTAACGATATTAAATCGTTTTGTCGGTCATGTACCATTTGTCATCATGTAATAGATAAGGGAAAGCATGTAACAGCCAAGGTCCAAGGTTTAATATTGGCTTCTCGAAAGAGACGGTTCAAAAGTTAGCCCAATAGGGGTGCCAAAACCCTACACCTTGAACCCAATCAAGAGGTGCTGCTTTTACTACCAGATAAACGTAACTTGTGAGTAATGTCATGGCAAGGGCCATTCAGAGTGGTACGACAGATATCAGATGTCGATTATGAAATATCGATAAACCGAAAATTAAAGATATTTCATATCAACATGCTGAAGCCTTATTTTTCACGACAAGAACTGGTGACAGACGAACAGAATGCACCTACACCAACCAACCGGACTACAGACGTACACAACACAACTACACTAGGTAGGGCGACAGGTGACGACGACAACGCAAACACACCTAGTTAGGAAACAGAACACACAGGTAGTACAACGACAGTACTTAATCAGACAGATGACTATGAAATAGAATGACCAGTCCCGACAGTAGACATGGCTGGGACAATTGATAGCATACGGTTAGAAACGAAACTAACAGACGAGCAACGACGACAAATCATATAGCTAGTAACAGAGTACAAGGACATTTTTTCCTACATCCCTGTTGGCCTTTGTAGTGCTCCAGCCACTTTTGTTCGACTCACTAGGGACCTTTTGCACGGAGTGACAAATACGTCGACTTATAGTGATGACATATATATCCATACTGCAGACTGGACATTACATTTACAGAAACTGCGACATGTCTTCGATAGATTGCGATTATTCGGTCTTACAGTAAAACCAACCAAAGTGGAGTTGGGAATGGAAGAAATTGACTTCCTAGGCCATACGATCAGCAGAGGCCAGCTTAGAACAGATGTGAGAATTTTGACCAAGATTCTCAATTTAACTATGCCAACGACCAAGAAACAGGTCCGAAGTTTGCTTGGTCTGGTTAATTATTACAGCAAATTTATACCCAATTTGGCTGAAATCACCAGCGTTTTTTCTAATATTTTGAAAGCATCTGTAAAATTAAATGTTCAAGATGCACAGTTAATTGATGCTTTATCAAAACTGAAACGTATGTTTAGCGTTTCACTTATTTTGCGCTTGCCTAACAAAGATCTTACCTATTTTCTTCATACAGACGCAAGTGCCATTTCCATTTCTGGCGTCCTAGGCCAGTTCTATGAAGGAATGTTCCACCCGATAATGTATGTAAGCCGTAAAATCACTCCGGCTGAAGCAAGATACTCAGCCTCTGAATTGGAAGCTTTAAGCGTGATCTATTGTATCAGGAAACTTCATAGATTCCTAGCGCGTACAGAGTTTGTTATGGAAACCGATAATTCGCGCTAACTGTCATGCAGTCTGGGGTCCATTGCAATAACAGAATCTACAGGTGGTCCTTGATATTGCAAAATTATGCTTTCACTATTAAGCATTTGAAGGGGAGCATGAACTCTCTGGCTGACACATTGAGCCGACCTTCTCCAATTGAGATACCTGAAATACGAGAAGAGAGCGATCTGACATCACCAGAAACATTGACACTGTAATTACCTAGTGCCCTATGTGGTGATTGTGAACACTGTAAGTGAGTTATCATCGCCAGTCGTCTAAACTTGTGTAATATTAACTGTGTCAGGATAAGTGAAATGAACAGACACGGTATGAGTTGTTTTTGAACCTACATAAATCGGTAGGATCCGAGGATTCGCGTACACCACCACCATATATGCAACCGGTGAGTGGATCGAAGTATGAACGTTACCCAGGATGAGAGCGTAAATCAGACTTTGTCTACCTGAACTCTATTTTGTGAGTACATCCTACAGAGAACGCTGCTCCAACATCACACCTGGATGTAATTAGTAGTTTAGTTAAGTAGAAATTAAATGTAATATGTATATAACATGTTTTTATAACAGTTGCTTATAACATTATATTTTTGTAGTGATAATAGAATGTATGAATGTAGAATTACCTATATAACTTTATTTTTGTCATTTCAGCGTTATAAGTCACCTACATTTAGTTAAGAACTCATTTATGTTAACACCTACATCATATTTTCAATTATCAAACATTACTTTAGTTTATCACCAGTTAAATATAGTTAATTAGATATTTAGTTAAGTAAAACATCACTTACAAATTAACCCGATCATTTAGTAAGTTATATCATTCTATGTACTAATAAAACTTTAAGGTAACTAACCCACTTTTCCCAAATTTAATTAGTTAGTTAGATTAGTTCAATTAGATTAATTTAGAACAGTACACCAAATTACAATAGATTAGTTATGTCAGTCATTACCATAGGATTGGCAGTAAACAATCCTCGCAAAAATGTATATTTTTGTATAGATATGACGAGTGCAGAAATACAGCACAGTCATCTGGCTTGAAAACTTGTTTAAATTCAGCCAACAATTTAATGTATATATTTGTTGTTCATCCAGTTATTATTTCTTGAACCATATTTTAACGACGAACCAATTTTTTAAAACCACTGTTTGAATGAAAGATGAACGAAAGATGTGTGAATGGGAGAGAGAATGAATTAAATAAGGAGAGTGAAAGATTTAGCGGTAATTTTTTTCGCCGCACAATGCGACTTGTTGTAGCTTGTCTGTGTCAATCTGTGTAAGCAATGTGTTGTTAGATTTTTTGTCTGTGTAGTTGCCATACTTTAGTGATAGATATAGAAAACATATTTTGAGCATCTGAAAACGGGACTGTAGTCATGAATCAGCATAACACACTCGTTTGTGGCTACAACAAACCGCTTTACGGCGCTCGAAAAAGTGCATACACATAGATTATAAACGCATACACATATTAATAAATTAAATACACTTTAATTTAATAGAAAACACGCAACCAACCAGGAAAACAAACATATACAGTTGCATACATCATTTCATTTTCTGCAAAGAACGATAACTACTCCAACAGGGGACACAATAACATCTCGAAAACCTTAGTGTTACACTTAAATATTTCTTCACAAGCGGAAGCTAAAAATGTGAAGAGTGGCACATAAGCATGTATACTAATTGGGGCAAATATTATATGGGAACATGGACATTCATTGTTCATGTGTTGTACTCGTAACAGAGGCAACTTGTATGGGTTGTCAATTTTGGAAAATTGGAGGACAGGTCTTATGGCATGGATCCGGATCACACAATTCCCAGAAATATAATGGAAGTCTATAGCCAACTGTACTAGTGTGGTGAGCTACTCAATTAGCCAAGTGAACGAATACAACAGTGTGACGGAGGAAAGGAGAAATCTTGTCCTATCCCCAGAAGAGAAGTATAGAACTTACGAAGTCTTTGACAAAATTAGACATCCAATTTTTGTTGAGATTATGACTTGTGTTAACCCCACAACTTAAAAGTTTGTAACACAACAGGGGATGAAGGAGCGCCGGTCAAAGAGCTACGTAAGAGCGCAGAGCTTAGGAGATTATAAATAGAGCTAAGGAAGATAGCGATCTAGGAAACCAGACAGAAGAGACACAAACACTATAAATAGTTCTACAACGGGACACACTCGTGTCAACAAGGAGGGCAATGAGTGTGCGTGAGCTGGGGTTACCCAAGAGACTGGGAAACCCGCAGCACGAGAAGTGAGCATGTAATACTGGTTACTATAACCAAGTGACCAGCGTGCTGGAACTCCAAGCACGCAAATGCACGGAGCGGATGCACGCAGCGCCAATTGCTCGTGGCTGAACACGCCACAGGGAGCTTGGGCCAGACAGAGACTGGACGGCGTAGGGAACATACTGTATATCTGCTGTGGATACTTTGTTGTTAAAGGATAGTATCAATAGTTAGAGCTTAAGCTTAGCTTCAGTAGTTATTATCAGTAACATCATCTCCTCATTACATCTTCATAACATACTATGATGTTTAATACCGATGTGGTATTCCGCTCGTGGAGCTCATGTACGATCAGCTCCAAATAAAATGTATCCTTTTGCAAACAATACGAGTTATCACTTTCGTGTGGTGCAAAAGTAGGGAATCCTTGTATGCCTGTCGCAAGTGAGTTGCTGACAGTGTCCAGGTGGTCAAGAGTTGGTAAGACCTCTATGGCATTGAGGGCATCATCCGCTAGTTTGGTCTCACTTGAGTAAAATTCCAAATAATGCTCTACCCATCTATCCATCTGCTGTTTTTTATCAGTGATGATTTCTCCAGTCAAGGTTTTCAATGATGCACTTCTTTTGATCATTGGACCACAGGCTTTCTTTATCTCTTCATACATGCTTCTGATGTTTCCCTTATCACTTGCATTTTGAATGGACTCACATAACTTGATCCAATAGTCATTTGCACACTGCCTGGCCGCCTTTTGCATATCCTTCCTAGCTTGTTTCAGCTCACTCAGAGTGTTACGCGTTCTTTCCTTGTTTCTTAAGATAGCTATCTTCTTCTTATCAATCAAGGGCTGCAGTATCTGGCTGTTTGCCGCAAACCAGTCCTGCCTCTTATGGTCCACAGTGCCGTAAACCCCTACGGCAGTTTTATAAAGAGGTTCCTTAAGTTTACCCCACTTTTCATTTACTGTACAATTCACTGATGTATCAGCGAAAGCGTCTTCAAGTTGCTGTTGAAACTCAAAGCACTTTTCAGGATCGCGAGTGTAAATAATATTAATCCTGGGGCTAGATTTCTGTTTGGCTGTGTAGATTATCTTTGGTCTCAGTCTAACCCTTGCAACAACCAAAGAATGATCCGTATCACAGTC
>CAWUFQ010000063.1:605000-664989 GCA_963921405.1 Cepaea hortensis | reverse complement strand
CTCAGTCATGGAACATTTAGCAACCACTAAATTAGAAAATGTGGGCTTCTGAGCTTTACTGTTAAGAAAATTCTTAGAACACTGTGAACCAGGAAAAATAAAAATACTGAATTTCTATCAGATCTGAACATCGAAGAAAACTTGATCATTCACAATATCGTGTCTCGCAAAATAAAACACTTTGGGTCTATTAAACATCACAATGGTGTGGAAAGAACAATGATGGAAGGCATGGTTCCTGAAAGAAAATACAGGGATCGTCCAGCACAAATATGGACACATGACATATCAGACATCTTGAGCACGAGGGTGAGGGTGGGAGTTTGTGAAGAGGAAGAAATGGCAAAAGACTGGGAAACTTTTAGGCGGTCCCAGATGACAAAAACGTTCTGGAAAAGACCTGTTACATAATGATAATGATGACTAGAATACAGAAACTTTTCGGCGGCTTTCGAAGAGGGTTGCAGAATACGTGTACCCAGAGTGCAGCGATGTCGATGCTCTAAGTATTGAGTACTTGTGCCTGCAAAAACAATCTGATATCTTCGTGTTTCACATGAGTACAAAAGGATAGTCCGCCTATAGCACGTTGCGGAGCTACGGAAGTCTAGTGGTTGGATGCTAGCTTGACAACCTGGTGGTCTGCTCAGTTCATTTCATTCCTCTTGTACCTTGCAGTGTTGATGTGAATGTATAAGCAACGGGAGAGTATGTGCCCGTTTACAGGCTTCATGTGTCGAGATTCCCATGGACTCTGCTATTCCCTCTGTCCATACGTTGTCGCCCCTCCTTCTGCTTCCAATTGGTCTGTACATCATTGCTTGTTGTGGTATACTGTTAGTTGGTAACCTAGTTATATGGCCAAACCATTTGACTTGCTGCCTTCTAATAAAATCTAGCGGTGCTATAACCCCCACTTTAGTCAAGATTTCTTTATTTCTGAATTTCACTCTTCTTGATACATTGCATATTCTTCTAAGAAATCTAATTTCTGTTGTTGTGATTTTTCTTTTCTCTTTTTTTTTCTGTCACTGTCCAGGTTTAGCATTGGTATCATAGAGTTGGCAGGAAGATTGTATTGTAAAGTGCTTAGATATCAGGTCTGCGTCAGTGTTGTAAAGTGCTTAGATCTCCGGTATACATCAGTGTTGTAGAGTGCTTAGATCTCCGGTCTACATCAGTGTTGTAGAGTGCTTAGATCCCCGGCAAGCATCAGCATAGAGTTGGTAGGAAGATTGTGATCTAGAGTGCTTAGATCTCCTGTCTGCATCAGCACGATGTTAAATCTTTAAAACTGACCAGGGCTGCCAAGTCGAGGCCGCCTAAAATGTTCCTGGAAATGCTTGGGGAGTAAAGGAGACCGGTGTTATACTGACCACATCACCCACCCACTGTCGATTGGTTTATAGAAATATGGGTTTACCACTATATACCCACGTTCGATTGCTTTATAGAAATATGGGTTTACCACTATATACCCACGTTCGATTTTTTTTTTTTTTTTTTTCCCGCGTTTCCATCCTATTTCAGGATATTGCGGTCAACACCAGCATCTTTCAGCTGTATGTTGATTCCTAGGCTAGATTACGCTCATCAGCACGCCACGACTTTCTGAGCGACCGGCTCCATACTCTCATAAGTCACTTTTGCGATTCGAACCACTGCTAATTCTCGTCGCGTCACGTGACGAGAGTATTCGGGGTTAGCGGAGAAAGCTGCTAACTCCTCGGCCACGGAGCCGGCCCCACGTTCGATTGCTTTATAGAAATATGGGTTTAGCACCTTATGCCTACTGAACCTTACAGTGTGTCGCAGGGTCCTTTACTTGACTACTTTAGCACGTTAACGCTCTTTTTGTCGGTTATTGACACGTGTGGTTTGGTAGGCACTGCGGTTCATTTTGCCGTATTTTAACAGACTATTTCTTGCTGTTACGTTCGGATATTTGTTTTCGTGTCTCAGATATGGGGACGGTAATCGTACTCATGATGTTAAATTCCACGATTATTTCAAGATCGAGTTAAAACAGACACTGATTACTTGATATAGTTTTCAACACCCCGTTATGCGTTCTGCATTTCTGGTGCGTAGGGAATCCTTGTTAAATCGAAGAACCAGGCTACCTAATCTGAGTGGTAAGTAAACCCGTACATACCGTTTTATGAGATATACTACATTGTTATTCTATGCATTATTAAATTTACCATCCATATCTACGCGTATGTTGTAATTTTCGACCATTTAAGTTGACAATCAATGTCACACTGAAATTATGAAGATCGCATGCTGTAATACAGTATTTAAATGGCGTAAGATGGCATATTTACTCTAGCAAGGAACATTTAATATTGTTATGGAATATTCAGTGCGACTGCAATGATAATGAATGCATTTTTACATTCAACACCCATTATTGTATGTATGTTTAAATTTTCATCACTCTACATGGACCATATCATTGTTAATTGTTCATCTTTCCAACGGAATATCTGTTGTCAAAATGCATCCATCTACGCTGGCTGACAAGACTCGCGCGGTCTGACGTCACACAAATGACGTGAAGATGTATATAACTGTCTGCGTGTGTATATATATGTAAACCGATAGAGTTATTTTTCCTTGAGTTAGACAGGCCGAGTGTTAATCTCCCTTGGCGACAGTGTAAACCGATAACTGTGTGAGTGTATGAGTTTTTTTGTTTTGTTTTTTGTTTTGCATATCCTTTACAGGACATCGCTGTCAACATTAGCATCTTTCAGCTGATTGTTGATTTCTTTGCAAGATTACGCTCAGTAGTTTGCCATTGCTTTCTGAGCGACCGGCTCCATACTCTCATATGTCACTGGTGCTACTCGAACCGCTTCCATTTCTCGTGCGCTCACGTCCGTCAACCACGAGAGTATTCGGGGTTACGGAGAAATCTGCTAACCTCTCGACCAGGGAGGGCGGCGAATGTATAGGTAGAGTTACAAAAAAGTGAAAGATCGAAATCGTTTTTCTTCTATATGTCCCTTTTAAAGGATAAACTTGCATACAAACATTAATATTTCGGCTTAAAATTAACCTAAAGACTTGAATAAGGTATCTTTAGATTTTTTTTTTCAAGAGCTATCCAAAAATGCAGGTTATATAATTAAAAAGCAATTTATAAAAAGTTACTAAAGTGGCTAGGTTTGGTGAGTTTTATTACAAAGTCAAAAGGCTACGTTGGCCATGACGATTGTGGTTCTATTCTCTACAAAGCATCTCACGCCAGACACTGTTTTCTGAGGTAGCTGTCTTGGTTCAACTGTTATGTGTAGCCCTATAACAGATATACAGAATATACTAAGGAATCTCAACACACTCTAGTCTGCATAATTTTCTAACGATCGTAAAGTTTACCTTGTTCGCTAATGTTAATGTGGATTACAAGTCAGTCTCGTTTCACAGATCACACAACGAGAGCCTCAACGCAGTGAACGAACTCTATAACATCACCGAGAATCTATGTGTGCCTTTATGGGAATTATAATATGATACAAATATAGATTAATGTCTATAGATTTTCTAATTATGAATATTGTCCTGACCAGCGGCCTTTTCGATCTGTCCTTTTTTCATTTCCGATTGCCCAAGGAGTGAGCAACGTGTCGTCTTAATTTCTTGCTTCATTTTCTGGGAAGACAACGAACATCCACTACCGTGGTGTCACTGACGCTTATAACATCTTCTAGTTTCAGTGGCATGGAAGGTGAGTAGTGGCTGACATAATTGATAACACAGAAAACAAATGTTAGTGTGAGGAACATAATCGCCTGTGCCGCTTGACATGGCAGCTGACGATGGTGATGTTAACATTTTCTGGTTTTGTATGCAAACATTCACGCCATGATTTCTACCATATGTTTCTGTGTAGATGTGGTCGCCATACCTCACAGCCACACCACCTTCATAATACGAGAGTGAACGATGTCGAACATGTAGTACTGCTGTATCACACTCCTGCCACAGATGTTTGTATCCTGCTGTGTCACCAGGTGTTAGCACCATGCAGTGTACACCAAGGCTGCTAATATAAACAAGACATCAATTCGAAATGGTGGTATCCTATAAATGCTACGGCACGTACATATATTGTTGCGATTGATTTAAAAAAAAACCAAAACTCATGCCATAAACAGGAATCGATTAAGCAAATAAAAAAAAAATAGGATGCTGAGAATATGATATGAGAAATAACTCACAGGCGTTAATCAAACAACACGCAGACAACTTGACAATTGAAATTCGTTGGAACAGCGTAATATGAATCTATCACTTCTAAATCACTACAACGACGGTGAGCAAGGGTTGAAATTTTTCACCTAGTTGTTGTTGCTGATATTGTTGTTGTTGTTGTTGTTGTTGAATGTCGTCAATGCCAGATGTTCACTCTATGGGATTTTGGGAACTGGAGACTGCTAATGACTTGGTCTATGCTACAAGGCAAGCAACAGAATCGCCCTGCATAAGAAATATCTTGAGTGAAGCACAATATGACAACTGCAAGTATACCCAGTGTTCTCCACGGTCAGTGTACGTTCTGATTATCTGTCATCATCGCGGGGCATACCTGTTACACTGTTGCAGTCTCGCAGCGTGCAAAGTTTGAGTCTTCGGCAGACTTCATCACAACGGAGGCCATGGTCGGTACTCCTCCCTTCATTCGTCAGACTAGTGTCTGCCCAGAAATCACTCATGTGAAGATGAAGAAAGGGCTTGCTTAGTCTAAATCCCAACCTTGGCATCTAACCCGTCTATTCATCACCTCAATGCCATATTGAATGCTAGCAAAGGATCTAAATACTGTTGATTGGAGATACTGATAAATGTGATCATGGAACTGGTAAAGTGACAGCTGAACATTTGTTACATTATTCTGAGAACATAAGAGGACAAACTTTATGGAGATATCAGGAAGTTCAGATTTACAGCTGCTGTCTTTGGATATATTCATGCTGCTCTGAAAAGGTGTACTAAGACGAAGACAAAGAAGTATAGGGAAGATAAAGGATGGACAAGAGAGGACAGTATAATTAGTAGGGAGGGGGGAAGGGAGAAGATAAAGCAGGGAAGAACTAGATGGAAAGAGGAGATAGATAATAAGGAGGAAGTAAAGGAATGAAGGAGAGAGCAAAGTAAGAAACTGGAAGGAAAAGAGAAAAGTAGGAAGAGGAAGTAAGAGACCGGAATATGCAAGAAGGAAAAGACGATGATTTCGCGAGAAGTAGTAAGAATGGGCGAGGAGCTGAAAGAATAAAAGAGAACAATAAGAGGGAAAAAAACCGCTTCAAATATAAATACATTCACAGCTAGATAAATTATGAACATACGAAGAGACCTGCTACTCATTTCTTCTTCACAAAAACAAGCAACACCAGGCATTTATTTCACTAAACTGGCTTCATTTGTTTTATACAGGATCGTGTACATTGAACATGGATATCTGCATAACGGTCCGAGTCTCCCCACGTAAAGAAGATAACCACATACATCAACTACTCTGTGGTAACTGACGACGAACCAAATGTGTGTACAAACTTACCGCGGCTGTAAATATATCGTCTGGGGTTAGCTTTCTTATTGGAAATAAAACGTGGCCAGCAAACTATTTGAAGTAACATTGTCGATATCCATGTGCGAAGTGCAGACCGGTTCTGTGACATCCATGGTGCAGACTGGTTCTGTGATATTGAAACAATACGAGCTAGGGTTCCTCGTTCTCTCCCTTTATACCAGCTCAATGCCTTACCGATTTTAAGGAAGTGAATCTTTTCTAGTAAGGCTTAAGTACAAGTGGCGTTCATTTGAAATCCGTTTGTGCATCACCCCACGTAATTGCGTACGTTGAACATGATCATGTCATAGTCATGTGATAAGTGCTGACCAATGAATAAAAGAGTACGTGCTTATCGTCCCATGATGCATAGGTTCTGTTTCTGACCGTTGAGAAAATCGCCGGGTTGATCCAAAATCCGTCCAAAGAAGATCAAAGAGCGTGATTCGGTTTCTTTTATTTGAAGGATATCGATCAGTGGACTTTCATCGAAGAATGCAGGCAGCGAACGGTAACAAATGTGTGTCGAAGACAACAATAACAGACTAGGCACGCATGTTTCGGAAAGGACGTCAGCTCACGACAGATCTTCGACGGCCCGGTCAAGCGCATATTGTTGCAACAGAAAACAACCATAGCCAACATTGATGCTACAGTACAGATGAACCGTTGTCGAAGCATACGTTCGCTAGCGAACTAATTTGATGTGTCAATTGAGACAATTCAAAAGGTCGTTCGTAAGAAACTGAAATATCGGAAAGTGTGTTCACAGTGGGTACCACGGATGTTGACCGACCACCAAAAAGAGGAACGCACGGGATGGTGTTTGAACCACTTGCTGCGTTACAGAGTGGAGGGTAATGTATTTCTCTTCCGCATAGTGGCAGGCGATGAATCATGGTGTCACCACCTTGAGTAGAACAGCAAAAGAGAGAGCATGCAATGGAAGCATGCTAGATCACCAAAAGCCTAAAAATTCAAGTTACAGGTTTCTGCTGGTAAGATTATGCTGAGCACATTTTATTAAACCATGAAGGGCTATTGTTGGCCGTCTTTAAAGAACCTGGTGTCAACATCAACGCTGCCCACTACTTGCAAACACTAGATAAGCTGCTAAAAAGAAATCAAGTATAAAAGATCCGGCATGCTTTCTCGCTGTGTGATTTTGTTGCACGATAATGCTCGTCCGCATATCGCAAACATGGTGCAGGAAGCATTAGCAAGGAAGAAGTGGGAAATTCTGCAACAACCAGCCTATAGTAATGATATGTCACCATGTGATTTGCATTTGTTCGGACCTCTAAAAAGAGCTCTCAAGGGGCAACGATTTCACACAGATGCAGACGTAATGAACGCGGTAATCACTTGGTTCAGTGAGATACCCCAATCCTTTTTTGCGGACGGCATTCGCCGCCTACCTAAGCAATGGAATGCTTTTCTGAATGCCTATGGCGACTTCTTCAGACCAACCCACGGTGCATAATTCATTCAAAATGAATGCGCTGTTTAATTCTACCACACTTGTTAATATTTCTTTCAGGCTTTTGTAATAAAGCGGAAGGAACGGGTTTCAAATGAACGTCCCTAATATATTATGTTAACACATAATTCTCCAACCCTCTAATAGAGACAATCAAATTGGGACTACCAACCACATATATAACTGAATTGTTGTTGTTTGTCCATCAAGAATGATGATGACCATTCATTTCATCCAGTGGGGTTGAAAGTATGGAGCCGTGAGTTCTAAGATGGCTGATAAGGCCTATTTTGGCTCGAAATGTTCTTTGACAATGTGGACAAAGAATGCTTGACGTTCCTGGAGGAGGATCTCCGACAGTGGTTTTTCTGCCCAGCCTTTTGTTCACAGCTTTTGCAGTCCTGGTTGCTTCACAAGTGACTGCACCCTTATGTAATGATGTACCCCACGAATTACGGTCTTTAGCAGCAGTCTCCCAGATGTCAAGATAAATTCCAAAAGCTTTTAGTGAGATTTTCAGTGTCTTTAAAGCGTTTCCTCTGGCCGCCTTGGGAGCGTTTACCACAATGCAGCTCGCCGTAAAAAAATTATTTAGGGAGCCTGTGATCTGGCATAAGAATTAAGTGACCAGCCCAACGAATCTGACTTTTCATTAGTAGAGTATGGAAACTGGGCAAGGACGCTCTTTCTAGGACTTCAGTGTCTGGAATCTTGTCTTGCCATTTAATCTTCAGTAGCTTCCTTAGGCAGACTGTGTGGAAGTGGTTTAATTTCCTTGCTTGTCGCTGATAAACAGTCCAGGTTTCACTAGTATATAGCAGTGTGGATAATACAACTGCTTTATAGACTTACAGCTTTGTTTGCAGGCTTATTCCAATTCTGTCCCATACATTCTTGTACAGTCTGCCAAAGACCGGGCTGGCCTTGGAGTTTCTTGCATTCACGTCGTCATCAATTGTGGCAGCTTGTGACACAGTACTGCCAAGATAGGTGAATTTGTCCACAACACTTAGTCTACGACTGTTCACCTTGATATTCGGCACTGTGTTATTATTCCCTGGAGCTGGCTGGTACATAACTACAGTCTTCTCCAAGTTGATATTGACCTCAAAGTTGGCACAGGCATATGAGAAAGCTGAAACATTGTGTTGCATGTCTGCCTCTGAGTTGACATATAGAACGCAGTCATCACCATACAGCAGTTCTCTGACGGTGCCGCTGTTAGTTTTCGTTTTGGCTTTTAGCCTTCTGAGATTGAGCAACTTTCCATCCATAACTGAGTATGATATAGCGCACAACATATATCTCACAAGACAATATCCATAATCGCTCACTGAAATAACAGAACTCTTCTTAACAAACACAAATATCATTTTATTTAGACAGCAATCACTCAGATATACAACATTTAAGGATTCAGTCTACGCTAAGAATTGTCACTGCCATGATTAGAGTTCTCATATAAACCACAGTAAGTCAGCAGTTCACTCTATGACGGCGCGGCTGATCTTTGTGCAAGAGCACCCAGTCTAAATTCTGCAGACAGGATGTGCAACGCGTCTCAAAATGGAGGATGCAGCTAAGAGGTTTCTTCGTCAGTTGTGTCAATAATTTACGTACATTGTTTTCTACATTGTGAACATGCCATTTGATCATACATCATTCTCTCACGGCATAACACAAACAAATCAAAACATCAACTAGTAAAATCATCATTATCCTTGCCATGGTCCAGTTGACATAGGCCTGGAGCATGGTATGACTTTGCAGTAGGTGCGGTCCGCATGAGGAGATCGTGAGAAGTAACCTACCACGGCATTGGTCGCAAAAGCATGAAAAGTGTACTGAACGTTTTGTGCGAAGACAAAACGTCATCTTAAATTAGTTGAACAAGAGCTGTCGGACCTAGTTCTTAGTTAACAGAGCATGGCTAAAATTATGCCGCTCTTTTATAGTTGAATGTTTAGACACTGTTATGTATACTTGTAACTTTTATGTGGAGTAAATGATCGTGTTAGCGATATGTCAAGTATAGAGTCTTAGTAAAATAAAGTATGTAAAAGCCATACCACTGTCGTGTTATGCAAGTTCGGTCTCAGTAGCTAACACATATAGACTGTACAAGTTTGAAAAACTCAAAGGCCATCAGAAGTTGAGTGAGAGATGTCTACAACATCAAGAGTAAGCATCTCTGGAGATATCAACAAAGCGCCAATACACCAGTACAGTGGTGACGCGTCAAGAACGAGAGTGTCGTCCAGTTATCTTAGCGCACATGGTCTATGAAATCTATGTGTTGTTCAACTAGGCCGTGTGTAAACTAGTGGGCGTTTCCCGCCATCAATCATCAGAATGACACGGGAGCTGTGATAAGCAGCGAGCATCAGTTTTACTCCCTGGTAATCATATTGTTCTAGGCACTTTACAACACAAGCTTCCTACTAACTTTATACTACCAATGCCAAACTGGACAATGACAGAAGAAGGGAAAAGAAAAATCACAACAACATAAATGAGATAGCTTAGAATAATACTAAATGTACCTTGTATCATGAAGAGAGAAAATCAGAAATGAAGAAATCAGGATTAAAATGAGGGATAAAACAGCGCTAGATTTTCTTAGAAGGCAGCAAGTCAATTGGTTTGTCAATATAACTAGCTTACCAACTAACAGTATACCACAACAAGCAATAATTTACAGACCAAATGGAAGCAGAAAAAGAGACCGACGATGTAAATGATGAACAGAGGGAATAGCAGAATCCATGAGAATATCGATAAATAAAGTCTGTAAACGGGAACGCACTCCCCGGCTGTTTATACTGCACCTCGACACCGCAAAGTACAATAGGAACGAGATGGGATGAGATGCGCAGACCTAACTAATGACCACCAGGCCGGCAAGCTAGCGTATAGAGACTATATTTTCGCAGCTTCTAAACGCGCTATAGAGGGACTATACTGTTGTACTCAT
The DNA here is from genome assembly GCA_963921405.1 of Cepaea hortensis. Taxonomy (NCBI): domain Eukaryota; kingdom Metazoa; phylum Mollusca; class Gastropoda; order Stylommatophora; family Helicidae; genus Cepaea; species Cepaea hortensis. The sequence goes on along the minus strand of CAWUFQ010000063.1, from coordinate 654,957 downwards.
GTGAAACATGAAGATATAAGATTGTGTGTGCAGGCATCAGTACTTAATACTTACTTATGGCATCGACATCGCTGCACTTGCGGCACAACAAGTAGTCTACAACCCTCTTCAAAAGCCGTTGAAGAGTTTCTGAAGTTTAGTCAGCATTATCATTATGTAGGAATCTTTTCCAGAACGTCGTTGTCATCAGGGACAGCCGAAAAGTTTTCAGATCTTTTGCAATTATTTCCTCTTTACACAAACACCCCCCCCCCCCCACCCTCATGTTCAAGATGTCTGATAATTCATGTGTCCATCAATGTGCTGGACGATCCCTGTATTTTCTTTCAGGAACTAAACCTTCTATCATTGTTCTTTCCAGACCATTGTGATATTTTATAGAACCAAAGTATTTTTTTTTCCGAGACACGATATTGTTTATGAGCAAGTTGTCTAAGATATTCAGATCTTGTAGAATTTCATTATTTTCCTTTTTCCTGGTCCACAGTGTTCTAAAAATTGTTTCATGCATGAAAGCTCAAAAGCCGAAATTTTCTTCTCGTGATTGCAAATTGTGCCATGACTCACATTCATGTCTTGCTATTTGAAAGAACCATGTTCTCTCTTCACCCTCTGTGCTGATGTTCTGCCATAGAATCTTATTACTGTTTAATCTCTACATTGCTATAGCCAGCCTGGATTACTCCAGTAGCAATCTGAGTAAAAGTCCATATGGTTTTTCCTCCATGGTTTGATCTTCAGTTAGTTAGTTAGTTAGTCGACAGATCATCCTCATTGCACATCGGACCATTCAGTCCATAAGTGCTCGGATCCCCTCCTCAGCAAATCCCGCAGCGTGTAGCGGCTAACGACACCAGTTCTGTGTTGGTTTATCAGTCTTCTTTGGCTTCCTGCGTAGTGTTCTTGTTTGGCCACCCCTCTTTTAATTTGCTGTTCTCGCAGTCTGGCCATGGTTGTAGATTCACAGTCATCACTTGGTTCTCGCAAAAGTCTTACTTCTCGTAGAGCATTCAGAATGTCAGCCTGGTCCATGGCGCGTCCGCCCTCCATAGTAGCCTCACCTGCGAGCTTGTCAGCCCGCTCATTTCCTTGTACTCCCGCATGCCCTGGCACGAAGATGAAACTAATCTTTGCCAGCCGAGACCGCTCCAGAGGCAGCAACCATTCTCTTCGGATCGACCCCTCCTCTATCCTCTTGATCATGTTCATTGAGTCGCTAAGGAAACATGCCCTAGTGAATGTCTGTGTCTCGAGCCATGTTATTGCTTTACTTACTGCCATGACTTCCATGGTCAGGCTACTTGTGGTTTCAGTGAAAGCACCAGAGTCCCCCTTCACAATTCTCCCTCCGGCCCGAGCTGTAAAGGCCCATGAGCTTCTCACATGTCAGACGACAGACCCATCTGTGTAGATGACCGCGTCACTGTATAGCGATTTCTCGAAAATCAACGCTTGTACTTCAGCCTCCACAGCAGCCGGATTTTCTTGTCTGCATTTCCTATCTAGTTGGATGCAAACTGAAAAGGATGTGCAGAAGTCTGTTGGCACTTGCACCCACTCCTCGCCAGGTTCTAAGTCCTCAAGTGAACACACCTTTTGAAGAATGTCTTCGGCTTGACCCATCCACGACCATCCTCTTTTTAACCTGCTGCCCTTCACCTTCCTAATTTCACTATGCAGTGAATGTTGTATGTTTGCGTTAACTCTGAGGTAGGCGCGTGCCCTGCAAACTTGTATTCTCTCTTCAATGGTTGGAAATTCAAGAAGGTAGCGCATCGCCCTGCTTACTGTATCTCGTGTACATCCAAGAATAATGCGCATAGCTTCATTCTGTATCCTTTCTATCTGCTTATGGCTGAGAGTCAGGATTGCCATTGCATACTCCAAAACAGACATGACCAGCCCCTCGTACAGAAGACATAGATGGCGCTGCTCACAGTTTACTGCCGCCATCACCCGCATCGCAGCCAAACCCCGCTTGGCCTTTGTTATCACCTGGTCTATGTGCACATTATAAGCACGGCTTCGATCAAACCGTATCCCTAGGTAATTCATTGCCTGAGTTCTTTCTACCGTCTCTGAACACAGCATTACAGTTGGTGTTGGAGTGTTGACAATATGATTATTCAACGAGAACCACGTCACTGTTGCCTTTGTTGGGTTGACCATTGCCCCAGCTTCATCACACCAAGTACTTATGCGATTGAGTTCGGTTTGTAGTTCCACAGCAACCTACTCTCTATCCTTACCCTGACGATACACTAAAACATCATCGGCATACGACAATGTCCTGCCAGGTCCAGTGATCTGCTCACTGGTGATTCTCACTGTGTAGGCGTTGAACAGTACCGGAGATAATGGTGATCCCTGTGGTAGGCCAGGATATATTGTTGTTGGTTCCGAAGTCCAACTGCCACATCTAAAAACTACTTTCCGTTGGAAGAGGGCTGCAGCGATCCAACTAAGGAGGAATGGACTTACTTTTAGTTCAAGAAGCTGAAACATTAAAAAATCCAATGGTACTCTGTTGTATGCGTCCTCAAGATCAATCGCTGCAGCAAAGGTTTCAATGCCTGAGTGGAAACCTTCATATACATCATGGGCAAAGACTACTGCATTGGTCCAGGTTTCTCTTTTTGGACGGTACCCACCCAGGGTAGGTGGGAAAACACCTTGCCTCTCTAGCTGGCTTGATATCTTCCTGGTAATTACCTTCTCCAGCAGCTTGCCTATTGTATTCTGCATGGTTATTATTCGATGTCCCTGAATTTTTTTTGTGGTCTTTGTCAGGCTTCGGCAAGGGAATCAGATAGCTGTGTAACCATTCCTCCTTGATGCTAGCACTCACTATACTGTTGTTGTACATGTCTGCTAGTTTCTCTAGCTCATTGTCGGTACACTTATTGATGTCGTCGTATCTTATGCCATCAGGACCTGGAGCGCTGTTTTTTGATCGTCGAAGTACAGCCTTGATTTCTTTCACTGTCACTGTGTCTTCATCCGAAGTGTTCTGGGCCTTGCATCTGTCTGAAGTGACCTCCTTGGCCAGATTTCGGCCTCCCATGTCTGTCTGGTTGCTCTGCTCAAGATAGGGTTCAAAGAGGGCTTTGCCCTAGTCCTCGTCAGTCCTCTGCCAGATGAGGTCAGCACCTTGGAAGTCAGAAATGCTCTTATTCTTGACTACACCACTCATGCTTTTATGTAGTCGCCAGAACAAGTTCAGTGACTTGTCTGTGCTTACTCTTTGACACACCTCTGCCCATTTTTCGCTTTTAACCACCTTGACCAGTTTCTTGAAATAGCTTACTTTTGTGTGCATCTCTCTTTCTAAGTGCATCCAGGGACTAGGATGACCAGCTCTGTTCTTCTTGGCATTTTGCCATCTCCTTACAGCACTACGCTTATCCACCCAAGCCTTCTCCACCTCGAAATTCCTCCACGGTGGCTGCTCCCAGCTTTTTTTTCCTGCCCTGAAACTTTCTGCGCTTGTCACGTCTTATTTTACTCACCACATCTTGCCCTGTACTGTCATACTGGAAAGTCTGTACCTTTAGCTTGTGCTGCCTGGTTCTGCCTTTCTCCACCAATATGATGCAAGGGTGGTGGTCGCTGCCGTGGTGTCCTAGGACACCCCATCTACACACTGTAGTGAGTAAAGGTGAAACTAGCGCCAGATCAATAGCACTGTCCTCATCGCCTGGACGGCTTGCTGTCCTGGTGACACAGCCACTGTTGATACTAACCAAGCCAATGGTTTCAAGTGCAGTCTCGAGCTCCTCCCCCTGTGTATTGCAGGAAATGTTTCCCCATGATCTGCCTTTAGCGTTGAAGTCACAACAGAAAATAACAATTCTCTCGTGGACTAATATGCCTTCTGGGCGTCCATACACCCATTGCGGGCATAAACATTAACCAACACGAATGGTATTCTGGAATGAACTCTCAACGCCTGTATTTGTATATCGTCACTGTCCCAACTGGATATGTCTAGCTCTGACGCCACCATGCTGTCGCGAACGAGAATCACCATTCCCAGATGTCGTCTGTTGTAGAAACATTTGAAGCCGGCAATTCGGAGTAGCTGATCGCCCAGTCTCGTCTCCTGGAGTGCTACAATGTCGTTCCTGTAAACTAGGGTTTCTAAAATAGAGCCCCGTTGTCTTACACTGGCACAGTTCCAATATAGAATACGGATATTCCTGAGTCTTAGACGGTGACACTTGAGTCTAAAACGTCTCAAACCACCACGCTTACCTAGCCTCTTTCTCCGTGCGCGGCTTCCACGCCGCTTCGTTATGTTGACTGCTGACTGCTCGAAAAACACATGTTGTTCCGCCATGTTGAAAAAACGAAACACAGAACCCACACACGCTGCTAAAGATTCACTCAAGGATGGCTTCGCTCGATGCACTAACTCCGTAGCACCCGCGCAGATCTTGAGTAGAAACTCCTGGTTTTACATCCTGGCACACCAAATACACGCAAGAGATGAATAAATCCACCCCCTACGCGAAAAAGTTAACGAACACAAAACAACCTGACCGTCCGTCGCCATCTTGAAACCGAAAAAAAAAAATCAGGCCATCTGCTTATTCCCTTTTGGGCCAGTCTTTATATATTGATACCTCGATACAGAAGAGAGTCCTCACTGCATCACCTTAATTATAGAGTAGCTCTCCACTCAGGGCGGGGGGCAGCAGTAGCTAATCAATCAGCATGTTCATTATTTCTTACACCCACATTCCTTTGGGATAAAATACACGATATGATCGCAAAATGTATGTGATATGAAGCTAACCATCGCACTCGGAACATACCAGCTTCCACTTTCCGAAGCACAATCTATGAGTTCATGACAATCAATATACATGGCTATGCTTCCCTCCAACTATCGGAAGGCTCCCGTCACAGCCTCAATTGTCAGTTCTCATGCTACATGTTATAGTAGCATATGACAAACTAATTCTTTTTAAACCGTTCATTTGTCTGTGCACTAAAATCTACTCGTCTTCTCTTACCTCAGACCACCCATTGTATATAATTACTCCGCCAGGGTGTGCGTTATCTTCTGTCAGCTGTTGAGGGACACATCTGTAACATCTGCTCCTATTCTCTGTTCCACGTTTCCACACGCCTGACGGATTGTGTCTTCAGTTTATGCCATTCCAAGACCTGTCTCTCTTCAATCTGACTCTTGGTATCTTCTAATACTTGGGCTTAATGGATGCTCTATGTCTGCTGCAAGCCGAGAAACACTTTGTGCCTTTCATAAATGGATCGCAGGACAATGTTTGTGCTGCATGCATAAAATTGGTCTATCGCTTGTGCAGCCGATAATGACCCGCATGCTCTCATTTTGAATGAGTTCTAGTTTCCTCACCTAAATATAAGGTACTGTAAGCAGTACCAATCCCTACTCCATCACTGAAATGATCATATTGCAGTTTGTAACATATTCTTTGTTCCACATTGGCCGCTACCATCACTTTCGGAGCATTGAGTACTTCTTGGTCCTTTCACTACATCGCACACATATTCGTATAGGATAAGCTTATCTCAAAAGTTATTCCTAGTACTTGAGTGTGTTCTCTCTAGTAATCATGCAACCATTTGGTGTGCTATGATACATCCTGCTTGTCATTCATGTTGTTCAGTTAACCCATAGTATGGATGCCTTGTCAGGGTTGATGACAGTCTATTTCCCAACACCACTCAACCACTTTATTTATAGCATCCCGCATGTCTATAAGTACTTCTGTCTTGTCTCCCTCTGTCTCTATACAAGTATGCTGATAGCAAATATTAATAATTTTCCAAATACTCGTTGCCTCTATTGTTGCAATATTTCTTCAGTGAATCTTGGAAAGTAAATGAACAAATTAGGAAGAACTTGGAAGCAACAGAGATGTGGTTCCTGAGACGAATGTTGCGAATTCCTTGGACTACCAAAGTCAATAACAACTGCCTGAATGAGAACATTATATACAACAATAATAAAGAGACAAACAGCTTTCTTTTATCATGTGATGACAAGAGAGGCATTGAAGAAAATCATGACAACGGGAGAGATCGAGAGGAAGAGAGGCAGAGGCAGACCAAGAGAAATGATGCTGAATGGATTGGGACTATTGCATGGAGGAATATCATCAGCAAAGTTGATCCAGAAAACCTAAGACCGAGATCTGTGGAGAGTCTTCTTCCTCCTCCTCAACCCCGGGGTTATACCTTTTAAGTTCTCTCTCTCTCTCTCTCTCTCTCTCTCTCTCTCTCTCTCTCTCTCTCTGAGTGTGTGTAGGTTGGGGTGGGTAGGGGATGTGTGTGTGTGGGTGCGGGATGTGTGGGTGGGGGAGATTGTGTGGGTGGGAGATGTGTGTAAGTGGGGGATGTGTGTGTTGCTGCGGGTTTTGTTTGTGGGTAGGTGCGGGATATGTGAGTTGGCGGGAATATGTGTGTGTGGGTTTTAGATATGTGGTTGCGGTATGTGTGTTTGGCTGAGTGGTTGGGAGTGTGTGGGTGGGTGGTGGAGGATACGTGGGCGGGTGAGTGTTGGTAGGTTATGGGATGGGTGGAGGATGTGTGCGTGTGCGTGGGAAAATGTGTGAAGGTGGGGGATTTGTAGGTGGGTGATGGATAGGTGGATACATGCATGTGTGTCTGGGTTTGTGTGTGGGTGGGTGGGGTGTGTGTGTGGGGGTATGTGTGGTGGGTGGGAGATGTGAGTGTGTGTGTGGATGGGGAGCAGTATATATCATCAGCAAAGTTGATCCAGAAAACCAAAGACCGAGATCTGTGGAGAGTCTTCTTCCTCTTCCTCAACCCCGGCATTATACCCTTTAAGTTCTCTCTCTCTCTCTCTCTCTCTCTCTCTCTCTCTCTCTCTCTCTTTCTGTCTGAGTGTGTGTAGGTTGGGGGATGGGTGGATGGATGGGGGAATGTATGTTCCTGTGGGTATGTGTGTGGTTGGGTGGTAGATGTGTGTGTGGGGGACACGCGGGTGGATAGGAGATGGTTGGGTGGGTGGGTGGGGGAATTTGTCTCATAACATGGTAACATGCATTGTTTATGTTTACAACATTCATTTGACAATGTTTTCATTTCCCTATGTGAATGCACTTTGCACTGATGGACGAAAGATGAGTGATTGGAAGGGCCGAATGTAAGACGGGCCTGCGTGCCCAATTTGTTACCCTTTGAAAATAAAGTGTGTTCGTTCGTTCGTTTCGTTCGTTCATTCTCCCTCTCTCTAACTCTCCCCTGCTTAAACTTCCTCCTTATTAAGACCCCACCAACACCGAGCTGCCTCTTTGGAAGCGTTTATAGATTAAAGCCAAATTTCCATTCGATGAGCGTAACGTGCAGATTTGGTAAAACTACAGGCTTTAAGTTGATCAGTACTGGTTTTCTTATGTCTTCCACGTGGCAGTTTGCCTTCATGATTCCTGGAGATTGTTTCTATAAAAGGAATCATGGCGCTCTGCACGGCCAAACCATGTAAGAAGTTTGAAATAAATGACCCCTTCGCCAAAGTGTCGGCAATAGGAAATGAAGACTTAATAATCACATGTAAGCAGATGGATGCCTGTATCCCTGGCCAAGGAGTTAAGGACGCGTTTGTAATATCGTAAACCCACGTACGAAACACAGCAATGCGAGATTCGGCAGCGGATCGCGTCGCGTTGGTTTCTTAAGGAAAGGTATATGAGCCGGTTGTTCAGAAAGCAATGGCATACTGCGTAAAACGTGCCAAGTCATCAACAGCAGCTGAAACATGCTGGTGCTGACTGCAACGTCCTGTAAATAGGATGTGAAAAAAAAAGAATATTAAAAAATAAAAAGTAAAAAGGCAGGTGGATAGAGCAGTCAGGATACGTTGTGCAAAAACAAATTTGCAAATTACAAATCCCATAATAATGGGACACATAGCGCGACTTCTAGCGCATAGACAGATACCTATAAGTGCTAAAGTAAATATCATAAGAACTATTTGTTTTGTCCGACATTATGCTACCAATGTCAAATACAAACGATTACCACAACCAAGTAGTACTAATAATAACAACAGACAGAAACGCCTTAGAAGAGTTGCGGGGGTAACTGTGAGAGATAGAATTAGGAACGATGAAATTATAAAATGACTGGGTGTGAAACCAATCACACAATTTATTAAAGAACAACAGATTAAATGGTTTGGCCATCTTATAAGCTTGTCCTGGTACCACATGCCACAAACTGCCACACAGGCCACATATGATGGGTACAGAGCTAAGGGAAAGACCACGCTGAAGCTGGAGAGATGGTATCAAGAACAATCTTAGAGAAATGAAGACCAACCTACTACAAAAATTAGAAAGAGCTCTTTCCTTTCATCTCACCATAACACTTCCTGGAGCAACGAAGGCAGTGAAATGAAGAAGAAGAAGACGACGACGACGACGAAGAAGAAGAAGAAGAAGAAGAAGAAGAAGAAGAAGAAGAAGAAGAAGAAGAAGAAGAAGAAGAAGAAGAAGAAGAAGAAGAAGAACAACAACAACAACAACAACAACAACAACATCAACAACAAAAACAACAGCAGCAAAAATAAGAACAAGATAAACAACAAAAACAAGAACACAAAATAGCAGCAGAGGCCGCTGCAGCAGCAGCAGCAGCAACAGTAGTAGTAGTAGTAGTAGTAGTAGTAGTAGTAGTAGTAGTAGTAGTAGTAGTAGTAGTAATAGTATTAGTAGTAGTAGTAGTAGTAATAATAGTAGTAGTAGTAGTAGTAGTAGTAGTAGTAGTAGTAGTAGTAGTAGTAGTAGTAGTAGTAGTAGTAGAAGTAGTAGTAGTAGTAGTAGTAGTAGTAGTAGTAGTAGTAGTAGTAATAGTAGTAGTAGTAGAAGTAGTAGTAGTAGTAGTAGCAGCACTGGCAGTAGCAGTAGTAGTAGTAGTAGCAGGGTAGGGGTACACCCTACCAAAGGAGAAGTAAGGTGCCTCATTCCCTCTGCTAGCCTACGGGACACCATTGGGCAAGGTGGAGTACCCGTTTAGCCCCCCCCCCCCCCACAACAGGGTAACGTGAAGCCATGGAAGTAGGTGGTAGATTGGACTTGGGAGCAGCTGACAGATAGTCGTTGGTTATGGTTTCAAGTCGGTGACGGTGGGCAGAGGATCTCTCAGTAGAGACAATGGCTACGGTCATCCGATCAGTATGGTCACTGCCAGGAAGGAAGAATAGTAGACTTTCTTCCTTATTGATTCCCGGGAAGAGGAGGCTCGTCAGCCTTGGTTGGTATCTCTTCTAAGAGAAGGAACTCCAAATCTCAAACCTCCGCTGCCTTGCGGATATACCCATATGGGAAAGGCTTCGGGAGTAAACCCTGAGGACAAATCCGGAGATGGAGTCCCTAAGGCAGTTCCATGTTGTAAACAACATAGTTCTGGCAACTCCTGCGACGGCACCGATGCCAAGTTGCATTGGCTACTGCCTTTCCCTTGGTCAACAAGGGCGACGTGGAGAGGGGGAACTTGCTACTGGGCAACAGCTGGTTCTCCGATTTCCATTGCCCAGGCTTGTGCCCTGAAGAGGTCACTTCAGCACCGTGTAAAGCGGTGACACAACACGGGAAGCAGCATTTGCCGGTTATAAGTCTTAATGCTCGATTGGCGTAGAGCAAGGCGCCAGGGGCTACTTCCGACGGTGGGAGAGATCATCGTATCTCACTAGACAGCTACCGCCCGCCTAAGCTGGGCATCCTCCAGTCAATAAGGTGTTGTCTATCCACGGTTCATCTGCTCCTGAGGGTGTGTGGAGCTTAGGGGAAAATCCTGACACATGGACCGCAATCTATACACCTAGCAACAAGAAAAAAACAAAACAACCGGCCCTAAGGCTGGGAACATGGAACGTAAGAACCATGACCCCTGGCATCTCAGCCGATCTAAATGAGATTGTGGATGCCCGCAAAACTGCAGTGATAAACAACGAACTACTAAGGAGAGGGACTTCACTTTCTACTGGCATGGCAAGCCGTGCGGAGAGACCAGGGAGCATGGAGTTGGCTTCGCTATCAGAAACAAGCTGCTTAATTCCATCATACCACCAAGTGATGGCACTGAAAGAATACTGAAGCTCCAACTCCAGACAAAGGCAGGCCCAGTTAGTATTATAAGCGTTTCCGCCCCAACACTAACTGCAGAATCAGAATCTAAAGACAAGTTCTATGACGACATTAGTAAAGAAGTCAGTGAAACACCAGAGAAACAACATCTTTTTATCCTGGGGGATTTCAATGCCAGGGTTGGCTCCGACCACAAATCTTGGCCTTCATGTCTAGGACAGTTTGGCGTTGGGAAGATCAATGACAATGGACAACGTCTCTTGGAATTCTGCAGCCACCATAATCTGTGCGTGACCAACACCTTCTTTGACACGAAACCTCAACACAAGGTGTCATGGAGGCACCCCAGATCAAAGAACTGGCACCAACTCGACATGGTGCTCACTAAACGCAGCAGCCTCCGCAATGTACGGTTGACTCGCAGCTATCATAGTGCTGACTGCGACACCGACCATCCACTCGTCTCCAGCAAGGTGAAGATAAGCCCAAGAGAATCTATAGAAGCCGAACAGAAGGAAGACCACGCATTGACATCAGCAGCACCCAAAATAAAGAGAAGGTCAACAAATTCATGCAGGCTCTAGCCTGGTCCCAGAAACAGAAATTCCACCGAGAGAGGGAGTCATTTTCGCGACACCATATACAATACAGCACTATCAACATTTGGCAAGAAGCAAACTAAGTCAACCGACTGGTTTGAAGCACACTCTGAAGAGATGCTCCCAGCCCTGGAGATAAAGAGACATGCATTCTCAATGTATAAAACATCACCTTCAGAGAAAACACTGCAGGCATTGCGAACGGTCAGAAATAGAGTACAACAGATGGCAAGAAGATGTGCAAACAGGTACTGGCTACAGCTCTCTGCTCAAATTCAAACTTGTGCAGACACTGGAAATATAAGAGGAATGTACGAGGGCATCAAGCAAGCTGTCTGTCCATCAAAAAATAAGATGACCCCTTTACGATCAACTGAGGGGGTAATCATAAAAGATAGAGCGAAACAAATGGATCGCTGGGTAGAACACTACGCAGAGCTATACTCAGTGGATAACACTGTCAGCGAAGAAGCTCTGGAAGCCATTGATCAACAGTCTGCCATGCATGCCCTGGATAACGAACCTTGCCTCACATAAATCAGCGAAGCACTAGACTCTCTCAAATCCGGCAAGGCACCTGGAAAAGATAGTATTCCACCTTCTTCTTCAGCTTTCCGAGCCATTGAGGTTCTTTGCTGCAAATACAATCCGTCTCCATTCGTCTCTCTGGTGGACCTTCTCTTGCCAGTCGTTGATTCCAAGTGCTTGTAGGTCTGTACATGTATTATCTCTCCACCGTCTTCTTGGTCTACCTCGGTGTCTACGGTCATTTATTTCCTGAGTGTAAGCGAGTTTTGTTTCCCTATTATCTTCCATTCTTTCTATATGCCCCAGCCATTGTAGTCTATTAGCCTTCATTATACCAGTGATTAGCGGGGACTTAAACAGATCATAAATGTCTTTGTTACTTCTTCTTTTCCACTCTCCACTTTGTGTATCCCTAATGGGTCCAAAGATGCGTCTTAAAATGTTGTTCTCAAAGGTTTGTAACAAGGCTTCGTCTCCTTTCGTTGTACTCCAGGTTTCAGAGCCATATAGCACAACTGGTCTGATCAGTGTTTTGTATATTGTGATTTTGGTGTTACGAGATAGCGCCTTTGATGTTAGTAGATGTTGTAGTGCATAGTATATCTTATTTCCAGAGTTGATTCTAGTTTGTATTTCTTCCTTTATGATGTTGGAGCAGTTGAAGATTGTACTCAGGTATTTGTATGTTTCCGTTCTTTTAATGGTCATATTATCTATTTGTATGTGGCCAGAGTTTTTAGCCTTTCCGTCTCTTGAAATTACCATATATTCTGTCTTATCTTGGCCATCTGTTGGGCTTTTTCCTTTAAGTGAATCAATATTTCCAATGTCTTTTGTTCACTTTGCCCTATAATATCTATATCATCTGCATAACCAAGCAACTTGGATGTTCCTCCAATATCACATTCCTCCTTTATCTTCCTTACAACTTTCTCTAGAGCCAGATTGAAGAGTAGCGGTGATATTGCATCACCCTGTTTCAAGCCAGATGTTATTTGGAAGGGGTCTGATTTCCCCCCCCCCCCTTTATATGTTACTATATTATAAGTATCTTCCATGCATAGTCTGGTCATGTTGATTAACTTCCTTGGTATTCCAAATTCCTGCATAGCATTCCATAGACTATTCCTATGGACACTATCATAGGCCTTTTTAAAATCCACAAAAATGTTATGGAGATCTCTTTTATATTCCCAATGTTTCTCGGCTATTTGTCGTGAGATAAATATCTGATCTATTGTTGTTCAGTTTTGTCTAAAACCCGCCTGGTAGTCAACTAATATGTCTTCTGAATATGGTTTTAGTCTATTTAGTAATACTGCGGATAGTATCTTATAGCTTGTGGACAGTAGTGATATTCCTCTATAATTTCCACATTGGAACTTGTCTCCTTTCTTAAAGATAGGTATCAATAATGACTCTTTCCAGTCATGGGGTAATTCTTCTGTCCTCCAGATTTTTATTATTAGTTCGTATAGGTTTAGATGTAATGCATGGCCACCTGCCTTTATAAATTCAGCAGCAATTCCATCAGTCCCAGTTGCCTTATTGTTTTTAAGTCGTGTGATTACATATAGGATTTCTTAAAATGTAGGTTCTTCAATTTGTGGTTCGCATGTTAGAACCTCTTCCTGTGGGAAAATGTTACTTGGAGCTTCACAATTTAGTAATTCAATAAAATATTCTTTCCATGTGTTGCACATTTCCTCATTGGTATTTATCATATTCCCATTTTTGTCTTTTAAACCATATGTGTTTTGTTGGTGCCCTCGTTTCATTGACTTCAGTTCTTTAAAAAATTTTCTGGATTCATTTTTCTGGTGATTAGTTTCCATATATTTGATTATATTACTCATATATTCTCGCTTCTGCTGTCTGACTATTTTTGTAGCCTCTTTACATTCATTTCTATAATGCTCTTCCTTTTGGATGTTATTGATGTCATTTAACCATACATGTGAAATTTTAAAATGTAGCAAAGAAACAATCATCCCAGAACTGTATGCAATATTTCAGCTCTGCTGGAGAGAAAAATCGATACCACAAGATATGAAAGACGCAAACATCGTTACCCTTTATAAAAACAAAGGCGACAGAAGCGACTGCAACATCTATCGCGGCATTTCCCTACTCAGCATTACAGGCAAGATTTTTGCCAGAGTAATCCTTAAAAGATTACACATTCTTGCTGAAAGAATCTACCCCGAATCGCAGTGCGGATTTAGACCCAACAGGTCCACCATCGATATGATTTTCTCACTCCGGCAGCTCCAAGAGAAGTGCAGAGAACAGAGGAAGCCATTATATATTGCCTTCATCGACCTCACAAAGGCATTTGACCTCGTGAGCACAAGTGGCCTTTTTAAGGTTCTTGAAAAGGTTGGATGTCCACCCACCCTTCTTAGTCTCGTGAAATCATTCCACGAAAACATGCAGGGGACCATTTTATTTGACGGCTCAACATCCCAGTCATTCAGCATCAGCAGCGGAGTAAAGCAAGGTTGCGTACTTGCTCCTACACTCTTTGGTATCTTCTTCACTGTTCTCTTAAGGCGGGCATTTGGGACTGCCACTGAAGGCATATACCTCCACAAAAGATCTGATGGCAAACTTTTTAACCCATCAAGACTCAAGGCAAAGACCAAAATAAGATCAAGATGCGTAAGAGAACTACTTTTTGCAGATGATGCAGCATTGACTACTCATATAGCAGAAGATCTCCAAAGGCTCATAGATCGTTTTGCTGCCGCCTGCAAAGACATTGGGCTCACCATTAGCCTAAATAAAACACAGGTGATGGAACAAGACGCTGGTGCGCCCCCGTCAATCAACATTGCTAATTACGAATTGAAGGTCGTCCACGATTTTGTGTATTTGGGGACGACAATTATCTGATATTAGAGACAGAAATCGACAGACGCATTGGAAAGGCAGCCACAACATTTTCCAGGCTAGCTAAAAGAGTTTGGGAGAATAATAGACTAACAGAGCTGACAAAAGCTCAAGTATATATAAAGCTTGTGTTGTTAGCACACTACTCTATGGGTCTGAATCCTGGACCTTGTACTCAAGACAGGAAAGGAAGTTGAATTCCTTCCACATGAGATGTCTGAGACGTATCCTGGGCATAACATGGAAAGACCACATAACAAACAAACAGGTGCTTGAAAGAGCAGATATTACCACAGTGCACACCCTCCTTAAGCAGAGACGCCTCCGGTGGCTGGGCCACGTATCTCGAATGGAGGATGAACGTATTCCCAAAGATCTCCTTTATGGAGAACTAGCCACAGGAAAGAGGCCAACCAGAAGACCCCAAATGCGATATAGGGATGTGTGTAAACAAGATATGAAAACCACTGGAATAGATCCAGACACGTGGGAGAGAGTTGCAACCGACAGATGCTCCTGGAGAAGAGATGTACAAAACGGACTGGTCCTCTTTGAGAGCAAACTGATCCAACAAACTGAGGATAGGCGGCACAGGCTCAAAGCGCAGTCACTTACTGCGGGACCTGCCTCGTCTTACAGATGCGGAAACTGTGACAGGGATTGTCACTCTCGCATTGGACTATACAGTCACCAGCGGTGCTGCCAGGTACCTCCCAAGCGGCACAACTCTATAGTCCTTCAGGACTGAAAGAGGCCTACTACTAGTAGTAATAGTAGTAGTAGTAGTAGTAGTAGTAGTAGTAGAAGTAGTAGTAGTAGTAGTAGTAGTAGTAGTAGTAGTAGTAGTAGTATTAGTAGTAGTAGTAGTAGTAGTAGTAGTAGAAGTAGTAGTAGTAGTAGTAGTAGTAGTAGTAGTAGTAGTAGTAGTAGTATTAGTAGTAGTAGTAGTAGTAGTAATAGTAGTAGTAGTAGTAGTAGTAGTAACAGTAGTAGTAGTAGAAGTAGTAGTAGTTGTAGTATTAGTGGTAGTAATAGTAGTAGTAGTAGTAGTAGTAGTAGTAGTAGTAGTAGTAGTAGTAGTAGTAGTAGTAGTAGTAGTAGTAGTAGTAGTAGTAGTAGTAGTAATAGTAGTAGTAGTAGTAGTAGTAGTAGAACAACAATGAAAAACAAGAACAATGAAGAACAATGAAGGACAAGAACAAGGAAAAACAAGAACAAGGAGAAAGAAGGCAAGCGTTGCCCTAGGCGTGAGTATGTAATTTGTTCCTCTTACTCAAACATGTTTTGAAACGCTGAACTAAACACTCAAAGAGCACAATATGCTATATAAAGCTTATGTCACAGGCGAAAGTGGACACCAGTTGAGCTCGAATTTGTTGACGTGACATCGGCGTTACGATTTGCTGCAGTTAAAGAATGAAGCCCATAGCAAGCTTCTTGCTTGTTGCGGTGATTATTTTAGGTAAATTAAGGATTTATATAATTTAAATTCTTTTTCTGTGGTTTATTGATTCTGTTATTACTACTGGTATTATTACCCTCATAGATTACCATAATTGTAAGGACTGATAAAAAAAACATTAAGGCATTAAATGCTTATGGTGTTACTAGATTACTCATAATTATCATCATCACTTTTGCCGTCAAGCATCCTAGGCAGGAATAGTTGACGTTCCAGCACGCGATGGGTGGATCTGGAGAGTGTCATTCCATGTTATTGTAGTATGTCTTTGATTCGTCAATTGTTTTTCTTCTCATGCGTCCTATTGCTCTCGTAACAGATCATCTTTGATGTAGCACAAGTGCTGATAGCTGACAGTGTTCCATTCTTGCGAGATAGCGGAACCATTTGGTCTTCTGCCTTTCAATGTATGTAGCACAAGGTTGTTGATCCCCCTGTCTGTGATCACTCATCAAAGCCATATTTATCATAATGTAGCAGGTCCTGTGCAGAACATCACAGACAGTCGACGCCACCGAAAAGATGCTCGTTACTTTGTCAGTTTCCCCTGTCTCTTTCATTGTCATGCCAAAGGCGTCTTCAATGTCCTCTGCCCATCTCCCTGCTGGCTGTGTCTGCCTCTTTTACCAGTAATCATTGCTTCCATTACTGCTCTTTTGATATCATTGTTGGATTTAGTGTGGCCAAAGTATTTCAGTCTTTGAGACATGTGATGCTGTTTATGAGTCATATTTCTTCGTTGTTCAGATCTTTAATAATGTAAGTATTTTTCTGCGTTTTGATCAAGAGATCCTAGGCAATTTTACATAATCTTTCAGTTCAAAAGCATCGATTTTCTTCTTTAGTGATTATACCATAGTGTATGGTTCACCTCTTCTTCTTCTTGGTCAACGGGATCCTTAGGATTTGTATATAACATTGTAGTTCAAAAGCACCAATTTTCTTCTGTAGTGAGTATGACATGGTTCACGACTCATATTCGCACATTACAGTACGATAGGCGCATGTTCTGAAACATGTTACTTTAATGGTTTCAACCTGTAAAAACGTAAGATCGACTTTATTGCACTGCGTTTAAACCATATGGCTAGTTTTTTTTCTCTCGACAGATGGCCCTCTGAAAGCATCGCACAAATAATGAACTACATGGTTCCAGCGACGACCCCCGCGAATCTCCGAGAAAACTGCACTCGTGAACCGAATACCATAGTCCGGAATCGAACCCACAATATTCGGAGCGCGAGACAGGCGGCTCAACCACTTCGTCAAAGAGACCCCCCGTGTTACTTTATTCTGTTTGATGGTATTGTTCCGTTGATTCTGTGAACTGTTTAACCTGCGTCACGGAGACCCCCGTGTTACATTATTATGTTTGATGGCATTGTGCCGTCGGCTCTGTAAACTGTTTAACCTGCGACTTGCTATCTCACGAATCCGTTTTTTGTTAACCGTCACGCATCCGTCTGACTATTTTGTTGAATGGTCCCCATTGTTGTTAATAATGAAGCCAAGATATTCAAAGTCGGTGACATTTTCAGTTTCTTTATTGTTGATTGTGATTTAGTTGACACGTGGTTTAGTACGTGGACATTATTTTTATAAGTTTGAGTCTCAATGTGTCTTTTCACAGAAATCATTAACTCTTCTAATCAATC
This sequence comes from Cepaea hortensis, assembly GCA_963921405.1. Lineage (NCBI taxonomy): Eukaryota > Metazoa > Mollusca > Gastropoda > Stylommatophora > Helicidae > Cepaea > Cepaea hortensis. Next base: position 637,724 of record CAWUFQ010000063.1, on the reverse strand, counting down.
GCCTAGTGCCATTTGAAAGAAAAACCGTGCCACTTGCATATTTGAGTTCTGAAATTGGATTTCTATCAAGTATAAATGCATCAAAGGTGTCTCTTATCTCATTTGTGACGTTACTTATTTCATTTTCTGCATATGATTTGAACATGCATTGGGAGATCACTCAGTATTGTCTTACTCCCCTTTGCGACTTAAATCAGTGCGTTGTTTCACTGCATATTGTAGCAGCTGCATGTTGATCTTGTTATGATGATTTAATTAACAGGAGCAAATATTATTGCAATCCTCTTATCTTTCATGAAGTTCCACCGTTTATGACACTAATCATTGTCGAAGACCTTTCTCTAATTCGGGAAACATGCCTGGAATTTTACATTATCTCATCTCATCTGATCTCATCATGTTCCTCTTGTACCTTAGGATGTCGAGGAGAAGCATAAACATCGTGAGAGTGCCCAATTATGGGCTTCATGTACCGATATTTCCATGGACTCTGCTATGCCCTCCGTCCAACGTTTACGTGGTCGGCTTCTTCCTCTGTTTCCATCTGGTCTGTACATCATTGCTTGTTGTGGTGTGCTGTTGACTGGTAACCTACTTGCATGGCCAAACCATTGAATTGCTGCTTTCTAATAAAATCTAGTGCAGCTATAACCCCCACTTTAGTCATGATTTCTTCACTTTTGATCCTATCTCTTCTCGATGCATTGAGTTTTCTTCTCAGGAACCTCATTTCTGTTGTTGTGATTTTTCTTTTCTCTTTTTCTGTCATTGTCCAGGTTTGGCATTGGTAGCATAGAGTTGGTAGGAAGATTGTGTTGTAAAGTGCTTTTCTAAGTAGCTATAGATACATGTTTGTTCTTTAGTATTGGTGCCATTTGTCCAATGAGTTGGTGTGCCTTGTTGCATCTATTTTCGATCTCATCTTCTGACCTGCCATTTGATGATATTATACTTCCTAGGTACTTGAAACTCTTTACTTGCTTCAGGGTATGTTCGTTTAGGTGAATTGTTGTTGTTTTTCTTCTTTAGTTATAGTCATTACCTCTGTTTTGCTTGTGCTAATTTTCATGTTATGTTCCCTACACATTTCGTTTAGACTATTCATGTGGTCTTTTAATTCAGCTTCTGATTTCGCTATTAGCGCTTGGTCGGCCGCAAAGAGGAGTTCTCTAATGGTTAGATTTGCAGATGGTTCTTCTTCTGTGTTCTCGTTATTCGGTATTCTTCCGGTCTCTGTTTGGCTAGTTTCTTTACATCTGTTGTCTATATATGTTATGAACAAGAGAAGGGACAGGACACAACCCTGTCGCACTCCAGATCTTATGGTGAAGGGTTCTGAGTGCCCTCCAGTTGCTCTCATTATGCATTCACTGTTGTTGTATAAGCTTCTACATCGGTTTGTCTTCTCACTATTCTATTTTCTGTATGGTCCCTGGTTAATCTTCCCTGTCTGAAACCTGCCTGTACTTTCTCTAAGTCATATTCTAACCTACTTGCAATCCTTCTCATTATAATGAGAGGGAAAATGTTGCTAGCCAGACAGATTGCTAGCCAGACGCATGCGTGTGAGTGTGTGTGTATGAAAGAATACAGAGAGAGAGAGAGAGTGAGAGAGAGAGAGAGAGAGAGAGAGAGAGAGAGAGAGAGAGCTGAGCAGATGCATGTCATGTAACACGCGAATCCATATGTTTGTGTATTCTCATCTGTCATATTATAAGTTAAATACCATTTGATTTTATCATGTATAATCTAAACTTATGTTCATTACTGTAGTTTGAGTGAGAGAGTGAGTGAGTGTGAATGAGAGACAGAATGAGTGAGCGTGAGAGTGAATGAGTGAGCGTGAGAGTGAATGAGTGAGCGGGAGAGTGAATGATTGAGCGTGAGAGTGAATGAGTGAGCGGGAGAGTGAATGAGTGAGAGTGGATGAGTGAGCGGGAGAGTGAATGAGTGAGCGTGAGGGTGAATGAGTGAGCGGGAGAGTGAATGAGTGAGCATGAGAGCGAATGAGTGAGCTGGAGAGTGAATGAGTGAGAGTGTCTGTGTGTGGGAGTGAATGAGTGTGAGTGAATGAGTGAGAGTGAATGAGTGAGCGTAAGAGTGAATGAGTGAGCGTGAGAGTGAGTGAGTGAGCGGGAGAGTGAATGAGTGAGCGGAAGAGTGAATGAGTGAGCGGGAGAGTGAATTAGTGAGAGTGAATGATTGAGCGGGAGAGTGAATGAGTGAGCGTGAGAGTGATTGAGTGAGCGTGAGAGTGAATGAGTGAGAGTGAATTAGTGAGCGTGAGAAGGAATGAGTGAGCGTGAGAGTGAATGAGTGAGCGTGAGAGTGAATCAGTGAGCGGGAGAGTGAATGAGTGAGAGTGAATGAGTGAGCGGGAGAGTGAATGATTGAACGGGAGAGTGAATGAGTGAGCGGGAGAGTGAATGAGTGAGCGGGAGAGTGAATGAGTGAGCGGGAGAGACAGAATGAGAGAGCGTGAGAGTGAATGAGTGAGCGGGAGAGTGAATGAGTGAGCGTGAGGGTGAATGAGTGAGCGGGAGAGTGAATGAGTGAGCATGAGAGCGAATGAGTGAGCTGGAGAGTGAATGAGTGAGAGTGTCTGTGTGTGGGAGTGAATGAGTGTGAGTGAATGAGTGAGAGTGAATGAGTGAGCGTAAGAGTGAATGAGTGAACGTGAGAGTGAATGAGTGAGCGTGAGAGTGAATGAGTGAGCGTGAGAGTGATTGAGTGAGCGTGAGAGTGAATGAGTGAGAGTGAATTAGTGAGCGTGAGAAGGAATGAGTGAGCGTGAGAGTGAATGAGTGAGCGTGAGAGTGAATCAGTGAGCGGGAGAGTGAATGAGTGAGAGTGAATAAGTGAGCGGGAGAGTGAATGATTGAACGGGAGAGTGAATGAGTGAGCGGGAGAGTGAATGAGTGAGCGGGAGAGTGAATGAGTGAGCGGGAGAGTGAATGAGTGAGCGGGAGAGTGAATGAGTGAGAGTGTGTGTGTGTGAGTGAATGAGTGAGAGTGAGAGTGAATGAGAGAGAGAGAGAGAGTGTGTGTGGTGTGTGTGTGTGTTATGTGTGGGACGCGCTGGCATCACTACTTTTACGTCACATACTTTTTATGTACACATTTTTCTCCATGTTTAGCCTTGTTTATGTTTACAACATTCATTTCACAATGTTTATTTTTCTTCCTATGTAAATGTATAATGCTCTTGATGAACGAAAGACGAGTGATTGGAAGGGCCGAATGTAAGACGGGCCTGCGCGCCCAATTTGTGACCCTAATAAAGTTGATTTGATTTGATTTGATTTGATTAGTGCGACTGTGCGATAGTTGGTGCACAATTTTACATTTCCTTTCTTTGGGAGAGTCACGTAACTTGTTCTTTTCCACGTATTGAGCAAAATAGCGCTGCTACAGATTTTCACACATTGTGCATATTAGACACTGATGCTGGCTTCTCCTCCTGTACTAATGGCACCCTGTCGCCTTAACAGTTGATAGTTTCTTACATTGTGTTACAAAAAAGGCACTTCAAGTACAACAAGACATGGATGCAGTTATACCTTTCCATAGCATAACGCCTAGGTTGAATTGTAAAGACCATATGTTGCCCATGCAACATGATCCCTCTCTCGGTCTATATAGTTTACTCCAGAGAAAAGGTAACACCAATACATCTGGAACAAGACCAGCCAGAGAGGCTGTCAGATCAGCAAAGCAGTACTCTAACTGTCCACCTTTTGGAGCTTCCATTCTAGACTAGCTGCCAACCAAGGCTTAGGGCCTGGTCTGCCTTGCCATGCTATGCCATTTAGTCTTATGTTATATATTCTCGCACCAGGATAAGGTTTGTAGCCTCCAAATTACGCTCCTCCACCAAAACCGTCGGCACAATGTGGGGTGTCGGGTTTGCTGAACGCCGTCCAACATTCGGCGCTAACAGAAAGCAGGTAGTATAGTCAAAACGGTAGCTCAGTCTTATCTTAGACCTGTCACTAGGCCTTCCCTGGTTAATTCTGCTGGTAAACTGTCAAGGTGATTCCCCGGTCCATTGCTGATCGTACTTCCTCTAATGAAAGTTATAGTGGAAACATTAGACAACAGAAAAGTGAAAAATGCGCCCGTGTGTTGCCGGAGCCCTTACGGGGAGGAAAGAATAGTAACACTGTTGCCTACCATGCACGTCGTAAGAGGCGACTAAGGAGGCTATGGTTCTGTTTCCCTGCTACTGAGTGAGTGCGTGGCACGACACTGTGAGTTGTGAATTTCGCGTGAAATGCTTTTACATCTGTTCGCAGTTTGTAGCGTGAACTACATGTTCGGAAAGATGGCGGCCGGCTGTTGCTTGATTGACTGGTTTACCTTTTCGGTTCACGAGTGCATTTTGCAGGAGACTCCGGTGAGTCGTCGCTGGAGCAACGGAGTTCGTGCTTTGTGCGGCGCTTTCGGTGGGTTACCCTGCGTTAAGAGACCGAGCTGTCACAAAAATAAAACCCTGCGTTTAACCAGTTGATTACTATACAGAGACTTTCTGATTAAACGGACTATCTACAAAGCGACAACTATTTTAACTAACAGGAAAAACAAATTGGATGTCTAAATCCCCACGACGGTAAATAGTTACAGCTGCACGTGTTTACATCTGGTCAACAGAAATGGGAACATTGGGAAGTGAGTCAGATGAGATCATACATCGCTTTGACAGTTTATAAACAGGTCGGATTGAAAGCGGAAGTACTCAGCTCGGAAGAAACAGTCCGTCTGTCAATTTATAGTTTCCGGACAGCAAGAAGATTGGCAGCTTGTTGGGGAAACTGTTGTTGGGATCATACGGTAACTCGTTAGTTGTTGTGGGAGTCAAAACAAGTGATGACAACTCTGACAGTGACTAGGCCAGGGAAAATGGATTCTTGACAATGGATGATATGCCCAAATAACACCTGCAGGACATCAATACCGCCACGTGACCAATTTTAGGGTTTTGCCATAAACCTGATTTGGGGACCATCACTGTTGACCAAAACCGTGGATTATGATGGACGTGTTTATGGGAGAGCTCTACAGTGTTAGATTAATTTAATATTAACTAGCATGTGTCGTTATGGCAAAGTGTAGTAGCCATCCCGGAATGAGGCGGTTTTGCCTAAGGTAGAACCTATTATAATTAGTTCTAATTAATATAGGCTGTAGCCTTCTTAAAACTAAAGTGTGATGATTAGCACTGGTAGTGGAAAACTAGCTAGAGTAGGGAAGTGATACTTGGCTCTGTTAGTTGAAAATAGATTAGTGAAGTGTTGATAAGCTTTACTAGTTGAGAATGGAGTAATGAAGGATAATTGGGATATTCCAGTAGGTGTCCCTGGTGGGCGGGGTTCCGCATTCTGTTTGTTGATTTTTTTTTCTTGTCTTGGCCTGATGATAACCAATGGGTTGAGTCATCTGTCCCTGACAGAGTAGGTTCATTGTAATTTACTGAGCAAGGGCCAATGGCCACGATCATGTAATAGAGATCAGTGACGGGGAGGCTATCACCAGTTGTATGATCTATTTTACAGGTTCCCTCTGGTTGGAATGAAGAACCCGGAAACCATGAAAAATTCGATCCCGGATAAATTATGATGTAGAGAGATGGGCCAGCAACTTTCGCAACGGAAGAAGTTAATACACATTGCTCAGTGGAGCTTAATGGTATAAGTATCCTACATGAGTGCACACCAATCGTTAACACACCTGAAGTGATGGATGTTCAGCCCATGTGGAACTAGATCAGTAGGAACTGATGTTCACATTAGATGAAACCAAACATTGAAGTGTAGTTGTTCCACGTATCAAGGAAATCAGAACTTTCAGACAATATCTAGTGAATAAAGCAAGCCATTTTTGTCTAGATACATTGACTGTTTAAGAGTGAAAATACAGAACTAACAGGAACCGTTGTGTTAGGAACAATAATAGTATTTTCCACGGATTATATATTTACATGGGATTCAGATCTCATGGTCATCAGAGCTCCTGGAGGAGGACATGTCTGGAGAGAAGGATACGACTGCGGTGAGGTCTTTTGTACTGACTCGTGTGATGTCGTGTAATCCTTGCCATGATGTGTACACTATGATCCTGAACTTTGAAGGCTGACAAATACATCTATGTTATAATACACGACACACATTTTCTTCGCATACACGTCTTATATACGTTACACTTTTCTTTTTAATAAATTAATCTTTATTAATTTTTAGAAGCAAGAGTTGTTGAGTATGTTGCGTTGGGGAAGTATGAGAGGCGGCATAGTACGACAGTGAGAGAGTGATAGGAAAAGGTGTCCACGGGCTGATGGAGTGTGTTGTACGGAAGCTGGTGGATTCTCCAGGATATTGAAAAGGGAAAAAATATTATAATGTGAGTGTTGACTCTCTTCACTCCAGGGACGACACTTTAAAGGAGGACACGACATTATTGGGGGCTCGTCAGGGATCTTTGGACAGCGGGATCTCTCGGAAACGGGATCCTTGGACAGCGGGATCTCTCGGAAACGGGATCTTTGGACAGCGGGATCTCTCGGAAACGGAATCCTTTGACAGCGGGGTCTCTCGTAAACGGAATCCGTTGACAGTTGGATCTTCTGACAACGGGGTCTTTTGACACGGGATCCTTGGTTATAAACGGAGATATCATATTGGACAATCCAGCTAGAGTGAATTTGGATAGGGGTTAAGACTAATATCTTACCTGTTCACACTTCTCACGTCTGCATAGGTCTGTGGTCCTAATTCTACTCTTGTCACTGAGTGATTGTGTTGGGTTGTGTGGTGTGTTATAATATATATAGATACATTGCATTTGGTCATTATCTATATAGTTGTTTAGAGATAATCTATACTCTATCTGCTGAGTTACCTCTCTGTAAAATGGCCACCCCTAAACTGAGCACGTTATAATTAAGGGCAAAGGGGGAAGACATGGGATTGTCGGGGTCCGCTCTAACGGATTACATACAGGAAGTGGAGAGAGAGTATCGTCAAGCAGAAAGGGAAGATCGAAAGGCCGAGTTGGAATTGAGAAGGATGGAATTGGAACAAGCAGCTACGAAATTGGAAGCTGAGCAAGCAGCTAGGAAATTGGAAGCTGAGCAAGCAGCTAAGAAATTGGAAGCTGAGCAAGCAGCTAAGAAATTTGAAGCTGAGCAAGCAACTAAGAAATTTGAAGCTGAGCAAGCAGCTAGGAAACTGGAAGCTGAACAAGAAGCTCAGAAAAGGGAGCACGAGTACCGGATGAGGGAACTCGAGTTGAAGAGTCAATCTAATGGAGAAACTGAGGGAGCAGTTGGAGGTTCCTCCATCCCAGGCTCAACACCAGTAGGTGGACATCGGTACCATGCTATGAAGTTTCCTTTAGCGGTCTACGAGGAGGACAAAGAGAAGTTTGACCAGTACCTTCAACGCTTCGAGGCAATGTCTGTTGCTATGGGTCTGGAGCGTAACAAATGGAATCTCAAGCTTTCCCAGGGATTACGCAGGACCGGCTACGAGGTTTATTCTCGCCTGCCACCAGGACATGAGAACAATTACGACGAATTAAAGACGGCTCTGCTGAAAAGATTCGAGGTAACATCACATACCTACCGAAAAAAATTTCGAGCAGCGAAACGAGAACCGGGGGAGTTGTTTGCCGCTTACAGTTTGCGTCTAACATCCTATCTCCACAAGTGGATGGATTTGGCTGGGTTCTCTCATGACTATGAGAGTCTGGAAGAGCTCATGGTGGTCGACCAGCTGAAGAAGCAAATGTCTAAACCTCTCAGGACGTTCCTGAAAGAACAAGGAGCGGAACGTATTGACCTCGTGACAAAATTAGCAGAACGGTTCGTCGAGGTACATGGGGAGGCAGGGGAAAACCTTTCCACCAACTCCAAAAGTCAAGAGAAACATGATAAGAAGAAAGCCAAAAACTAAGGAACCAAAAAGTGGGAACCTTATGTGCAAAAATCAGAGGATAGTTCAGAGAAGAAGAAGGAGGGAAGCAAGAGCACTTCAAGCTCTACACCAAAACGACCGTTATCGGAGAAGTGGTGTTCAATTTGTAGGTCACCCTCTCACAATACGAGGGACTGCAACTCGAAGGCTAAGAACCCTCACTTCGCAGCATGTCAAGTGACTTCCAAGGAGGTTGTCACGGAAAATGCTAAGGTCAACAAGGAAGCTCGCCACCAGGAGAGCTCACTCAAGTCCGGCAATAGAAAATCTAGGACAGGACAACCAATGCAAGTCAAACACGCACAATGCTATTGACTGCAAGGAAAGTCAGGAGACTCTAAATTCGTCGTGTGCCCCGGGAAACCTAAGGTGGAGCCCACCGAACAGGTCGAGGCCGAGGAAGAGACTCCAGACCAGGAAAAACCACCTGTAGTGGAATTGGTAGAGGTTAACGGTCGTCAAGTGGAGTGTTTTTACGACACAGGACTGCACGGGGAGGCCGTGATTTCTGCGGATCTGGTACATCCAGAACAATTCACAGGTGAGACCTTGGATATACAGCCTGCACAGAAGAGTGCTGTAGCCATGAAGTTGCCCATTGCTAATGTGGAGATTCGGTCAAGGTACGTCACCGGCACCATCAAGGCCGCTGTATTGACCGATCCAATTTTTCCAGTAATCCTAGGTTGCCGGTATGTCTTTCTGGGAATGACCAGGGAGCCAATCCATATGGGAGCAATGCAGACTCGCTCTCAGACGAGAACGGAAGAGGCAGAAGCAATTGTGACTAACCCAATGCCGGGGGAGATACGAACTGCCCAGAGTGAGGATGATACTTTACGTCCTTGCTACAGAAAGCTGCAGAAATGTGCTGATCCACCAGGACGGGGGCAGTACTACATGCAGAATAGAATACTCTACAGGAGAGCAAGAAGGGGAGACAACCTATACGGTAAGTTGGTCGTCCCGAAAGCTCACCGGTCCCAGATTCTTCATATGGAGCATACCATCTCCTTTAGTGGACACATGGGTATTGCCGCCACCATGCAGCGAATTTCCTGCCACTACTATTGGCCGGGAATGACAGATTATGTGCGTCGGTATGTGAAGTCATGCCCTGAGTGCCAGAGGGTGGCACCGAAACACTGGACAGCACCGGTGGTGTTGGGTGAGATGCCCATCATGAACTCTCCTTTCGAGAGGGTAGCCATCGATATCGTGGGTCCACTTCCCAGGACTAGGAAGAGGAACATGTATATACTCACAATGGTGGATTGCTGTACAATGTGGGGTGAAGCCATACCGTTGACCACGATTGACTCGAAAAGAGTGGCGGACGCACTGATGGAGGCCTTTACCAGATTAGGCTTTCCGGATCAAATTCTGACGGACAATGGATCCCAGTTTTGTGGAAAACTCATGGAGGAGGTATTTAGGGTGTTTCACTCTAACCATATACATATCAGCCCTTACCACCCTCAAGCCAATGGACAAGTAGAGCGTTTCAACGGCACGTTGATGACAATGCTCAGGAAACTAGCGCAGGAAAAACCTGATAGGTGGGATGAATATATCCCAGCGGCCCTCTTTGCCTATCGGGAAGTTCCTCATGGCTCAACCGGACTAAAACCCGCTACGTTGCTGTTTGGTCGTCCAATCAAAGGAACGTTGAGGAGTTGGACTGAAGAGGGGACGTCAGAAGAAGTGATCTCATCCTACAAATACGTGGAGGAACTGAAAGAAAAACTCCACAAGGGATGGACTCTGGCGAATCAAAACTTGAAAAAGGCCAGAAAAAGGGCAGAAAAAGGCATGCGGCTTACTACAACCGTAAGTCTAAAGAAAGATCTCTAGAGGTGGGAGATAAAGTCTTGTTGCTACACCCAACGGGAAACAACAAACTGGAGATAGGTTGGCAAGGACCATTTCCCGTGGAAAGGGTGATATCCAGAACCAACTATCAGATTCGGATCCGGGAAAAGTCGAAGATTTTCCATATCAATCTCTTGCGGAAATACGAAGAGAGACCCGGAGACAAGGCAGCGCACCTCATGGCAATGGCAGTTGCAGTGGAGACAGAAGTGGGAACCAGCAAGGGCAGGGAATATCCCTTGGTACACCAGAAAACCTATAGGGATGTGCAAGTGAACCCTGATCTGACCTCCCAGGAGAGAGAAAAGATAACCCAGGTTCTCAAGTCTCATAAGGAGATACTGACTGATAAACCAGGACGAACGAGGTTGGTTGAGTTCGAGATGACTTTGACCACACAGGAGCCTGTTCGCCAGAAGGTTTACCCAGTGCCATTCTCTAATGAAAAGGCCCTGGAGGCGGAAATACAGAAACTGCTGGAGGATGACGTGATTGCACCATCCACATCCCCATACAATGCAGGGGTAGTGTTGTTACGGAAACCAAGTGGAGAACACCGGTTGTGTATAGATTACCGACTTCTGAACAGTCATACACAGTTTCAGGTGGAACCATTGCCGAATCCAACTCAGTTATTCGCTAGGCTCCATAAGGCTCGGTACTTTTTAAAGGTGGATCTGAGTAGGTGGTACTATCAGATACCAGTCAAACCGGAGATTCGACCACTGTTAGCTTTCAGTACACCCAGTGGACACTACGAATTCAAGGTCATGCCCTTTGGACTCAGCAATGCACCTAGTGTGTTTACACGCATGATGAGGACTTTACTTGATCCTTTACAGGATCCGTCCATCATCTCTTTCATGGATGATATTATAACAGTAAGGGAGTTAGCTTAGTAGTGGAGAGTTAATGAATGCGCAGCATTCATTAACTAGTGGGGAAATCCTAGTTGGTGAACGTGTGTGCACAAATGGGTCTAGGTATCCAGGGGTTGCACACACGTCACTTGGGACTTGTGACTTGGGACTCAGACATGAAAGGAAAAACAAACATGTCTGCATTGTCTGCATGTACTTTGACAGCATGAAATGTAATGGATTGAACAAATAAAACTTTTATATAATACAACGCGGAGTCTGTCATCTATAAGTGATGTCAACCACTAACGATCTACGGCTAGGCCATGTTCACACTGTGATAATATTCTGATTTCCAGTGACAGTTTGGATGACCACTTGAAGTCCTTGGAGAGAGTGTTTAAAAGACTCAAGGAAGCAGGGCTTACTGCTCGTCCAACCAAGTGCATGATTGGTTACCAGACTCTGGAATTTCTAGGTCACACCATCACTCCAGGACACATTGTCCCAGAAGAGAAGAACCTGGAGAAAATCAGAAATGCACCAAGGCCAAAAACGAAGAAGGATGTGCGATCTTTTCTCTCGTTGTGTGGGTTCTACCACAAATTTATCCCACATTTCACTGAACTGGGAGCTCCCTTGACGGAAACCTTGAAAAAGGAATTCCCGGACCAGATCGTTTGGACACCAGAATGTGAGAATGCCTATAGTCAGTTAAAGGAGGCCTTGGTCAGCAAACATGTATTACAGCTCCCTGACCTTTCCAAACCATTTGTGTTGAGAACGGATGCGAGTGCGATTGGAATTGGAGCAGCTTTGTTACAGGAAGGAAAAGACGATGCTTCGGTTTTGAAACCTGTAGCATACGCAAGTAGAAACTTCTACAGGCGGAGAGGAATTATTCAACCGTCGAGAGAGAGTGCTTGTCCCTCGTATGGGCAGTGCAAAAATTCCAGCCATATTTGTATGGAGTTAAGTTTCGAGTCCAGTCGGATCATCAGCCCCTGATGTTCCTGGCTACTTCTCAGAAGCTCAACGCCCGTTTGATGCGGTGGTCTTTGTTACTTCAACCCTATAATTTCACAGTAGAGTACATTCCTGGGAAGGAAAATGTTGGAGTGGACTTCTTGTCAAGACACCCAGCTCCTGAGGAAGAAGAATGAATCATCTGGATTAAACTTACGGTGGAGAAGAGTGAGATGGACTACTCTCTTTAGAGGGGGCCTATGTGACAAAAATAATACCCTGCGTTTAACCAGTTGATTACTATACAGAGACTTTCTGATTAAACGGACTATCTACAAAGCGACAACTATTTTAACTAACAGGAAAAACAAATTGGATGTCTAAATCCCCACGACGGTAAATAGTTACAGCTGCACGTGTTTACATCTGGTCAACAGAAATGGGAACATTGGGAAGTGAGTCAGATGAGATCATACATCGCTTTGACAGTTTATAAACAGGTCGGATTGAAAGCGGAAGTACTCAGCTCGGAAGAAACAGTCCGTCTGTCAATTTATAGTTTCCGGACAGCAAGAAGATTGGCAGCTTGTTGGGGAAACTGTTGTTGGGATCATACGGTAACTCGTTAGTTGTTGTGGGAGTCAAAACAAGTGATGACAACTCTGACAGTGACTAGGCCAGGGAAAATGGATTCTTGACAATGGATGATATGCCCAAATAACACCTGCAGGACATCAATAACGCCACGTGACCAATTTTAGGGTTTTGCCATAAACCTGATTTGGGGACCTTCAGTGTTGACCAAAACCGTGGATTATGATGGACGTGTTTGTGGGAGAGCTCTACAGTGTTAGATTAATTTAATATTAACTAGCATGTGTCGTTATGGCAAAGTGTAGTAGCCATCCCGGAATGAGGCGGTTTTGCCTAAGGTAGAACCTATTATAATTAGTTCTAATTAATATAGGCTGTAGCCTTCTTAAAACTAAAGTGTGATGATTAGCACTGGTAGTGGAAAACTAGCTAGAGTAGGGAAGTGATACTTTGCTCTGTTAGTTGAAAATAGATTAGTGAAGTGTTGATAAGCTTTACTAGTTGAGAATGGAGTAATGAGGGATAATTGGGATATTCCAGTAGGTGTCCCTGGTGGGCGGGGTTCCGCATTCTGTTTGTTGATTTTTTTTTCTTGTCTTGGCCTGATGATAACCAATGGGTTGAGTCATCTGTCCCTGACAGAGTAGGTTCATTGTAATTTACTGAGCAAGGGCCAATGGCCACGATCATGTAATAGAGATCAGTGACGGGAGGCTATCACCAGCTGTATGATCTATTTTACAGGTTCCCTCTGGTTGGAATGAAGAACCCGGAAACCATGAAAAATCCGATCCCGGATAAATTATGATGTAGAGAGATGGGCCAGCAACTTTCGCAACGGAAGAAGTTAATACACATTGCTCAGTGGAGCTTAATGGTATAAGTATCCTACATGAGTGCATACCAATCGTTAACACACCTGAAGTGATGGATGTTCAGCCCATGTGGAACTAGATCAGTAGGAACTGATGTTCACATTAGATGAAACCAAACATTGAGGTGTAGTTGTTCCACGTATCAAGGAAATCAGAACTTTCAGACAATATCTAGTGAATAAAGCAAGCCATTTTTGTCTAGATACATTGACTGTTTAAGAGTGAAAATACAGAACTAATAGGAACCGTTGTGTTAGGAATAATAATAGTATTTTCCACGGATTATTTATTTACCTGGGATTCAGATCTCATGGTCATCAGAGCTCCTGGAGGAGAACATGTCTGGAGAGAAGGATACGACTGCGGTGAGGTCTTTTGTACTGACCCGTGTGATGTCGTGTAATCCTTGCCATGATGTGTACACTATGATCCTGAACTTTAAAGGCTGACAAATACATCTATGTTATAATACACGACACACATTTTCTTCGCATACACGTCTAATATACGTAACACTTTTCTTTTTAATAAATTAATCTTTATTAATTTTTAGAAGCAAGAGTTGTTGAGTATGTTGCGTTGGGGAAGTATGAGAGGGGGCATAGTACGACAGTGAGAGAGTGATAGGAAAAGGTGTCCACGGGCTGATGGAGTGTGTTGGACGGAAGCTGGTGGATTCTCCAGGATATTGAAAAGGGAAAAAAATATTATAATGTGAGTGTTGACTCTCTTCACTCCAGGGACGACACTTTAAAGGAGGACACGACACGAGCCAAACGGGAAAAACCCAGGTCAATGAAGTCTTTCTGGTTAATGCCGTTTCCATCGACAATGAACTGTATTTCTCGTGGAGGACTTTTGTGTTGGCATTCTGGCGGCGGCATTATGCACAGTGTACCTGTGCAGGCTGTTGTCTTGCCGATACTTCTGTCTATTCCATTGTTCTCATAGGGCAGTGAGGAGCATTTTGTGTGATATTCACTGGCACAGGAACGGAGCATAATGGGGACAACCTGTTGCTGTGAAGTTGGAACCGCGACTAACTAACTAACTAAAGTGAAACATCTATAAGCACACCGGTTATGTCACCAAGTTCCTCTAATCATTTCTTCTCATAACATGCCCCAAAAATTGTGACTGTCTACGTCTAATGTCTCTTATTAGTTTACGATCTTCATTTTTTTCTTGAAGGACTTGTTCATTGGTCTTTCTGGCTGTTCATGGTATTCTTTGCATTTTCCTGAGAAACCACATTTCTACAGCCATCAGATGTTTTTCTGCGTGACTGCTCATTGTCCAAGCTTCACATCCATATAAAAGTACAAGTTTTATATAGCATCTCAACACTCTTTTTCTCGTTTCAATTGACATATTTTTATTGGTCAGTATGTTTTTCATCTTGCTAAAGGCTACTTTTGCCATGGCGATTCTTGTTCTAATCTCTTCAAGGCATCTCCCATCAGATGTTATTACTGTTCCGAGATAATTGTACCTATTCACTTGTTGAAGAATATTCCCATTTACTTGTATATTACATTGCGATATTTCGTTCTTCCTAGTGACGACCATAATCTGTGTCTTTTTACAATTTAATTCTAACCCTAGTTGTTCACTGTGTGTAACATAATTACCTCCATCGTTTTGTGGAAAGTTGAAAGTTTTGTACATGGGCTTTTGACAATATACCAGTTAGTAAAGTAAAGTTATGGGAAACTATTTTCTTGACTTCAGGCATCGTTTTTAAGAGATGATAACCTCGTATTTTAAGACCAATTGGCGCACGATATGTCATGTAGCCAATATCACGTCGATCGCCGTTTCTATCCGGGCAATGTGCTGGTACCAATGTTCCGGGTCTAGGATCTCCCTACGGAAAGAGACCGAGCCATATGGGATAAGCCTTGGTGTAATGTAATCGACCCCCTTTCCTCTTTAAACCATTTTTAAATCGTTGTCGACACACTCCAATCAATGACCAGAAGGATATGACGAGATACAATCACAATTAGAAATAATTGTTTTAACTATTAGTTGAAGTTACGAGTCACAAAAACGTAAAACAGAAACTGACGCGTGAAACTGTTTTGATCATTTCAAAGAGCTGGTCGCATGATAATTGTCTTAATTAACATCAGACAAACAGATATGTGTACTGCTGGAGAAGGCAAGCAAACAGTGGATAATGTCTGTCAAGATAGCGACGGATACAGTGGCTAAATGATCTTCAATGACTCATTTGAATGGAAATCGGTGACAGTGGTTCCATAGAGAATGGTGAATCGGACTGCAAGCCTCACAGACTCTGTCCATGCGGTTTTTTATTATACACTGAAGGAAAAAAAATGAACATTTTTAATTCTTTGAAGATCTCACCATTTCCGAAAAGCAATATCGATTTTATATGAGAAAATTTATATTTCCATAAAGTTGTTGTATTTTATAATTCCACCAATGTATTGTACTTTATAATTCCATCAAAGTGTTTTAGTTTAAAATTTCATCAACGTTTTGCATTTTATAATTCCATCAACGTGTTATATTTTTTAATTGCATCAACGTGTTACACTTTATAATTCCATCAACGTGGTATATGTTATAATTCTTTCAACGTGTTATACTTTATAATTGCATCAACATGTTATATTTTATAATTGTATTAAAGTTTTATATTTTGTAATTTCATCAACGTGTTATATTTTATAATTCCATCAACGTGGTACATTTTATAATTCCATCAAAGTGTTACATTTTATAATTACATCAACGTGTTACATTTTATAATTCCATTAACATGTTATATTTTAGGTGTGAGCTCTCAATGCCATCTACGCTGGACGTTCTTCCGAGGGCAGTGTTATCGTTACGGAGACAAAGCCGTTTCCTGGCATGATGCACAGGTATTGTCAGTTATATACCCCTTATTTGAGGTCAGCATAGCCAAATGGATAAGAATGATTGTCTTTAAACATACGGTGTGCTGCAGCCGGAGTAGCGGGTTCAACCCTTATCACCGGTCATTTGGACTAAAATGTTGACTTCTCGTCATTGACTTTGGGACGTACATTACAAGTACCTCTGAAGTCAAAGTGGGTTAGCCTGATGCAGAGGAACAATGGTGATACGGAAAATTAACCCACACGCTGAAATCATTCCAAAGAACTGGATGTAGTAGCACATGTATGGACTACTCTTTAGTTCAAAGCGAGGGGACGTAAACAATAAAAATACGCCCGTGTCTCATATTGCTGTACATTTGTTACAGAAGCGACCAACATTCGCAGAACAGAGGGAGCTATTTTGAACTACACCGGCTCCACTTAAGGCCAAGCTGAAAGAAGTCTACAAGCTTAAGTTGACTGCGGCTTTATTTGCATTCAGTCATATTGATGTCTGAAATGAAACACAGAAGAATAAGAGGATGATGTGACCAAACCAAGATAACCTCTTATTTATGATGTTCTTTTATATATACAGTGGTACCTCGGGTTACGAACTGAATTCGTTCCAGAACTCGGTTCGCAACCCGAAACGTTCGTAACCCGAAACATTGAAATCAATGAAATAAAGACAATCCGTTTCAAGATGAAGGAATCGTTCTTGTTTTATTTATTAAAATCCGGTCGTTTACCTGACAAAACGAAAAGAAATCGTGTACTTCACGTTTTAAATAAAGAGAAAGAAAACAACCAAATGAATTTAATGAAAAATAAAAAGAGATTTAGTTTATCTTTACTACCAAGAAAACGATCATGGGAAATTTGTCACTTTCTTTGTTATTCTGAATCTTTAGTTTCAGGAGAATCTTGTCGCTGTTTCTTGGCAGCCGACTGGGAATCCTTCTGCACCAAGAAACTATCATGAGAAATTTGTCGCTTCCTTTGCTGGAGAATCTTTCTGAAGTGGGCAATCGTGTTATCATTCATGACATACAGGGGCATATGGCTTGTCAGCAACAAGTTTGTTTGCATGATGGTTCACAATGAAGTCTTCGACGTCTGCCCACTTGCTGCACATTTCTTTAATCCTGGCAGATGAAATGGTCACTGGTTCCTCATCATCGGACGACTGCTCATCCTTTGATGTCTTTAGCAGTTCATTCTGAAGATCCACAAGTTCATCTGTAGTACTGTTTGTACTGAACGCGATCGTTTGTCTCCAACGTTACACCTTGCTCTCTCTCTCTCGCTCGCCTTCGTTCGTAACCCGAGGCACTGTTCGTTACCCTAGACATAACATTTTCGGTTGTTCGTAACCTGAATTGTTCGTGACTTGAGGCGTTCGTAACCCGAGGTACCACTGTATATGTTAGTGTGTATGTATGTGTGTGTGTATGTATTTGTATGTGTGCTTGTGTATTTGCATATGTGTTTGTGTGTTTATGCGTGAGTGTGTATGTGTGAGTATGTGTGTGCATGTTTGTTTATTTGTGTATATGTGTATATGTGTGTATATGGGTATGTGTGTGTGTGTGTATGTAGGATTGCGTGTGTGTATGTGTGTATAAGTGTGTGGGTATGTGTGTATGTGCTTATGTATAGCGTGTGTATATGGGTATTATGTGTGTGTGAATATATGTGTGTATGTGTGTGTATGTGTGGATATATGTGTATATGTTTGTGTGTGTATGCATGCATGCAGTGTATGTGAGGGAGTGTGTATTTGTATGTTGTTGAGTGTGATCTTAACTGTGAGAGTTTGTGCAAAAGATGTCAGTATGTATGCAGATATGTATATGTGCGTGTGTGTTTTTGAATGTCCGTGTGTACTTATGTCTGCCTGTCACTTTGGATAACGAAGTAATATGCTCCCGTGTGTTGCCGGGGCCCATAAGGGAAGCAAAGAATAGCAACACTGTAGCCTACCGCGCATGTCGTAAGAGGCGACTAAGGAGGCTTGATGGTTCCGTCGCCCTGCTACTGAGTGAGTGCGTGGAGCGACACTGTGAGCTGTGAGTTTCGTGTGAAGTGCTTTTGAATCTGCCCAAGTTTTTATTTTTGGAACGTGACTGCATGTTCGGAGCGATGGCAGGTGGCTATGTCCCAGAGTTTACCAGTTTTTGCCTTATGCAGAAATGCGTGATTGCTGGGCTTCTGGTTGACTGCCACTGCCGTCGGTGATGAACTGTATGTTCGTGGACTGTGTAGGTGAACATCTAGGAAACATCCAGATAGGAAAATGACTGCCGATTCCATCAGAGATGAATTGGGTGTTTCGTGGGGGACTTGTGTGTTGACATTCTGGCAGCGGCATTATGCACAGTGTATCTGTGCGGGCTGTTGTTTGTCGAGACTCCTTTCACTTTTCACATTGGGCAGTGGGGAGCGTTTTGTGTGATATTCACTGGCACAGGAACGGAGCATAATGGGGACGACCCGTTGCTGTGAAGTTGGAACTGCGACTAACTAACTAACTAACATTGTTTATGTAGACAACATCCAACCGACAAAGTTGTATTCCTATGTGAATGTAACATCCTGTTTGCCGACGACCAAGTACTAATGGTAAAATCACAAGCTGAATTACAAGACCACGTGAATAGTCTAAACGAAATGTATAGGGAACATAACATGAAAATTAGCACAGCAAAACAGAGGTAATGACCATACCTGAAGAAGAAAAAACAACAATTCACCTAAACGAACATCCCTTGAAACAAGTAAAGAGTTTCAAGTACCTAGGAAGTATATCATCAATTGGCAGATCAGAAGACGAGATCGAAAATAGATGCAATAAGGCAAACCACCTCACTGGACAAATGACACCAATACTAAAGAACAAACATGTATGAATAACTACTAAGAAAGCACTTTATAACACAATCTTCCTACCAACTCTATGCTACCTATGCCAAACATGGACAATGACAGAAAAAGAGAGAAGAAAAATCACAACAGAAATGAAATTGCCACACTTTTTCCTCCATTTTGTCCAGCTTGTACTCTAATGACAGTAAGGTAGCTCAACAGGGGCAATTCAATGTAACGTCAATGATTAGAGTAACGCCTGGCGTTTCTTCTCATTCCAATTTTATTTACACACATTGTCACGTCAGAGAAGGTCACCGTTTCCATGTTGATGGTAGGGCTGGTGCCATGTTAACAAAAAATAAGTATAATCTTATCAACTGCCGTGTCCAAATATTTATATTTATTTATTAGAATGTCAAGATAATTTCAAACCGTCTATCGTTCCCTAGACTGCATCACTGCCGACCATCATAAAAAGGTTACTTACAAATAAACCATGTCTGTTGACAAGCTGTGACTTCTGGTTGCTAACCAAACGACAACTTTCTAGCGCAGTGCCATTTCATCAATTTCTTTTCCTCTAAATATCCATGGACGACCTTCCGTCTTGACACCAGAGTGTGCCTTCCTTCTGTACCTTAATCGAATTACTGATTACCTCTTCGATTCATCTCTTCCGAAGGTTCTGATGATAATAATTCCCCCCTCTGTAACTTTAGTCAGCCTTTGCTTCATCATCCCCAGACCTGACTGTCGGTTCATGACGTATTACACAGTGACGTTTTTCACACAGTGACGTCACTTAGCAACCTTTGCCGTATGCTGCTTCAAGATTACCTTTCGGGTTCTTTTCACTTTTAATTCTGTGTCTCATTCTGAAGTGCTGTTTATTCCTCCTTCTGCAACATGGCAGTATACCCCCCCCCCCTCTGGAAAATATTGGAACCATTTTGATAGTCTGATCGGTTTTCTACCATGACATATAGCAGTTTAGAAATACTGATTCATATCTCGCATATATTATATCCATATAGACATATTCCTACCTACGTATAACTGTGATAATACGATGGTATGGTCTCCTATTAATCACACACAAAATCACTTTAAAAAATAGTATTATTATTATGGGCACGCTCTTCTATCTATACCCCTAGTAGAAGTCGTGTAGCACCAGCCTATGGGAGGGCTGTGCTAACTAAGCTATGAGTTTCATAGGTCCCACGGCCTCCCCATAGTAGTCCCTCATTTGCCCTATAGAAAAGCATTCCTTACCAAGTCCATTACGCCCAGTTGAGGGGACGTGTGTGATTAAATAGTACCATTACCCTCTGTATTAGTGTTGGTGTTTGACATATGGAATGTACATATACATATATGACTTCTCTTTCCGTATCCTACTTGCTGTGTTGTCTTTACCGGTTATCGTTTGACTTTAATTGCTTACTATATTTGATAGGTGAGGTTTGTTCCCTTCGTAGCTGTCTTTCAAATAGAATTGTAGGAGTCCTCATGGCATTTCTGTTTCCTCCAATTCTATGTGTGAGACCTGAGGTTCTTATCTTGCTTTGTCTTTCTACTCTGTCGACTTGTTCTTATAGATCATTATTACGTATGCCTATTAACATTTATGGGTGTTATTAACATAATTCTATATATCTAACTGTTACAGCAAAGGTAAACTTATACATTACAATAATAATAAGATTGTAACATCATATTGACATTCTGGAATGTGTCATGTAATACTATATACTGTAACTACAGTAATTGTAGCCTGATCTTCTTTTGTTTTTTGAAATATCATTGTTGGTGGTTTTGACTTGTGTGCCTCTGCATTCGTCTCTATTCCTGCTATGGAGTATGTACCCTCAATGTGCCCCATCGATAATATAGATGAGGTTAAGTATTCATACTGTGTTTAAATAAACCTTAGAGTAACTGGAATAATCATGTGTATGAATCATCAATTGTAAAACACTGAAATCTTAGAAACTCTAAGCATAATTCGTTATAACTTTATTATAATTATCATAATACTATGTCCAAATTTGAAAATAACTTGTAGAATTACATTACATGAAGATTTATACCACCTTTGTTGCATGTTAACTACTATATACATACAGTCATAGAATTTGTATCATTAATGTGATGCTATGTTCACCTCAATATTTAATCATAAATGTATTCATACTCTCACTCATTCATGCTATTCAGACTTTGTACTTAAGCTGGTGATGGATGGAGTTACGTTTAGTCAGTAATGTTCTGTGTGTTTGTTGTTTTGAAATTAATAGTGTAAGTTCTATTCGACTGTGTTTTGCTTCAAAAAATCCTATCCACAAGACAAAACAGACAATTCTCTGTTGTAATGTTATGATTTTGTAAAAGCCTGTGGCATCATCACTCGTTTCATGATGTATAAATGGTATGTTACTGATATATTCAATGTTTGAATTACATGATTCTCTCATCGATAGTGTGTCAGGGTCTTGCTTACAGCAAGGACACTGGCTCGTACTTACTAACAAGTGTGATACAAAACACGGTCACAGAATGACTTAACGTGACGCACTACACTTACAATGCAAACACTTTATTCACGCATCTCACTCGTCGCAACAATTTACATGTATCATTCAACGACAATGCAATAATACATTCAATAAATATATCAATACACCACTACACAACTCACAGGCGCACAGTCATATCTTCTCACAGGCGTTCTCTCTATGGCGTTCATACATACGAGCATCATTCAACCAAGTCTGTCTCCGTCAACACTCCCCAGCCGTCTGCAGGTTAACCGCTGTGGGTCTCACTACGCTGGCCTGCGTCACTGCGTGGAGATCATGTCTCACATTCGTTCATCGACTGGCCCTTCCTGACGCAGTGTGGTTAGCGTCGCTCACCGGTAGACCCCTTGCCGTATTCGCCAGGCGTCATAGACGACGACGCGGTAGAACTAATGGGGAGATTATGACAGTCTCCCCCTCTCCATTTCATGAAAGGACTTTAGCTTTTCATGTACACTATATACATATATGGGTTTATTTACTACACTTGTCAGAATCGACCCATTATTTGTCGTCTGACCTAAAACTTTGGTTTACATGTGAAATGTGCATATAATTGTAAGTTATATCCAATCATTCATCAGTGCAGCTAAGAAGCAACACTCATCAAGTACAATCCACTCGATGAGTTATTACCTTTAGTTGTAATATGACACAGCCAGTCCGGTAGCTATTCAGCGAACTCGCAACTACATCTCGACAGATAAAGAAAAATTGCAAAAACGACATGTCAGACTGCGAGCCGTCTTCCTATAAGATGACTCCAACATTTGACCTCAACCTCATTTGGTTGGAGAGTCTTATGAAGGTCTACAACTTGGCTAATTAATACCATGCACAGGTGACGTCATCTTGATGTGTCACCAACCTGGCAACCTGAAAATAGCTTTTACACATGGTACACATTATTACAAATTTCAATTGTTTCCCTTGAAACAATTACAAACTCAATGAGGGATAATTTCAACATGCTGTCAAAGAAAATAAATTAATTTAGAAAATTACTTTCTAAGCGTCATAGATTGATGCTTATTGACAATAACGAACTAAATCTCACTATTGTGAACAAGTGAATCAAGTTATGATTCTCAGATTACATCTATCAAAATCCTTACATACAAATTGCATATGTAATCTTTCAGCTCACAAAGTTTAAATACATCGTCAATTCTTTGTGAGGATCACATTATAGTCTGCTACTTTTCGAATAAATTTACTAAACACCGGAAATACACAGCTGGTGTGTTAAGTTGTAGATAACACAATGTTCTTCCGTCTGGATGTTACTGAAAGGAACGGAGGATACAGTTCTTAAGGAAAGCTGCTGGATTAACTATTTCTTTCCCGATGTTGTTCTGTAGAACTCAGCTGTCACAGTCTTTCTCGCACTGGGTAAAATACGTCAGAACTTTCTGCGTGGCAGGTACTACGGATATTTTCACAGTTCTGGTGAAGTAAGTCTTGCTTTCCTGTAGCACTGTTCGTAACAATGTTATATATAATTAAAATAATGTTTCCTTTCTAACACATACACACAAGTATTCATCACATGCATTACTATAATTATAAAGTATATACACAATATATTTACATTGGGACATAATCCCTATCACATAATCTGTACAGCGTTACTGAAAAACATTTCATAGTGCGCTGTGTTGCTGAGCATTATCTTACTCTGCAGATTTTTCATTCATCTGCTGTGTGTGCTCAGACACCATTTGGCTTATGGGTGTGTCGCAAGGACATCGTGATAAAAGATCGGCAATCGTATTATCGGTGCCAGAGATATGACTGACTTCGAAACTGAAATCTTGCCATCACAGTGACTATATTGCCACACTGTGGTTGGTAGGCGTTTCTGTAGTAATGATGTTCAACGGACTATTGTCTGTCTCTACTTACGACATGTGTTCTCACAGAGTACACTGGGTGGAACATTTGGGTCGTGATATTGTAAAGGTACTGTCCCAATCGCTACGGAGCTCGTGTCCATTGTTAATCTGAAAATAATACACAAATTTTGGTAATTTAAGAATGGGATTTGGAAAAATAATACAATACTTTTGTAAATGCAGGTCTTAGGCATTCGTTGTGTACAATTTTGTTAATAGGTTAGTAAAACACTCCGTGCATATGGCAAAATTTTGATACAAACTGTCTGTACTATTTTAACAGAACAATGACATTTTTAAATTCTTTGTCGTAGGAAGCGACAATTTTAAGAATACTTAACATTATGTTATCGTCAGTCATGACAAAGCCATTCCAAATTTTAAGAAACCAAAAATGAAATTTCTTGGAAGGTTATGTTGACTTTAGATGGTTTGTCTGTCATTTCGTGTTGTCTGATACGGTCGAATGTCTGCTGTATCGTTGTTAACCGTTCTGTCAGAAGAAGTTTCGTCATCCGTAGAAATGTCGCCGTCTTGTAACAGTTGTCTGCAACTGTCAGTCTCTGTCTGAGTCAGATTAGGATTTGTCTTGATGTCAAGTGATGGGGTCGGTATTTCGTCGGTCTCGTCATCGTCTGTGTGGTCTACTATCGTTGTGCTTGCTGCTGTCTCGTCTTTGTCTTTGTCTCTGGTGTAGTATGGTTTTAGTATGTTGATGTGAAATATTTTATGTTTGTCTTTCACTGCTATTTCATAGTCAACAGTCGAGATTTGTCTCAGTACCTTATACGGCCCTTGCCATGAGTCTGTCAAGAGATGTCTGTCGCTTGGCAAAAGAAGTAGTATGTCCTGTCCAGGCGTCAATGTTATTGTCCTACTTCCTCTGTTGGCATACTGTCTGTAAATAGCACCAGATTGTTTCAGTGCTTCTTTAGCTAACACACAAGATTTCATTATCATATCACGCAATGATGTGACATGTTCATATGATGATACTGGTTTATGAATAGTTATACTTTCAGTTAACATAGAATGGTACATAGATAATGGGCCGCGTGGTTTGGCGCCATATACAAGTTCAAATGGTGAGAAACCTGTACTGGAATGAGGTACTTTGCGATATGCAAATAGTACGGCAGGTAAATACGTATCCCAGTCTTCAGGGTGTTCCTGGGTTACTTTTGATAACATATGCTTGAGATCCCCATTCATCTTCTCTATAATTCCTGTCGAATGAGGGTGGTGTGGGCTGTTAAAGCATTGCTTTACCACTAACATTCTGGTAAAGGCTTTAGTGGCTGCAGCTATGAATTGGCTCCCACGATCTGAGAGAATGGTATCAGGAAACCCTACTCTAGCAAAGATATGGAAAAATACTTCCATAAGATCATTGGCAGTTATGTTGTTAAGTGGATTCGCCTCAGGCCATCTACTGCAGAGGTCAATTATTGTTATTATGAACTTATTTCCTCTCGATGTTACGTGGTTAAGAGGACCTACAATATCAACAGATATCTTTTCAAAAGGTCTACTTGCTAGATCTGTAATTTGTAACTCCGCTTGCGGTTGTTTACCCTTTTAAACAAGTTTCTGGCAGATGTCACAAGTTCTGCAATATTGCTTGGTGTCACTGCAGAATTTGGGCCAGTAGAACTGATTAAGTAATCGTAATCTAGTTTTCGAATAAGCCATATGCCCTGCAAAGGGTATATCATGTGCTAGATGTAATGCTTGCTTACGGTGTTCTGTTGGTAACACCGTTTGCTCTGTGGTGCTGGTACCTTTGGTATAGTACCGTGTAAGGATACCGCCTTTCAGTGAAAAATGCCATCTAGCATTTTTAGTAAGTCTTGGCTTTTGGCCTATAAGATTAAAATACTTGTGCAAAGATAAATCAGCCTTTTGAGCTGTTATGAAATTCTCCCTCATGGTTTTAGGAGGTAATACCACTGGGCTTAACATTTCCAAAGCCTCAGTCTGATCAATTTGATCTTGCACTTTGGTAGCAGATCTAGTTACTGCATTTACACTATCAACAACATGACATGGTGGTGTTACAGTCATATCAATACATTCATGTAATGATGTTAATGAGTTGGCAAACATACAATCAATTACAGGTGACAATACATTTTCAACAGTATGGTCAGTTGAAGATGATACAGTATTATCAACTATACATTGGACAGATAATGTTGCACTGTCATGTGGCATGTCATTTACCTCAGGAAGATTCCCAACAATTATGTCTCAACATGGGTTGGATAATTCTGCGGATTTAACCTTTCCCGTGAGGAATGGAGTGTCAATATATGCCCATGCAAGTGGGTATTTCTCGATGTTACCTGAGAAAGTTCTGCATGTAACATGTTTGCCAGTATAATCTGATGGTAAAATAAAGTCTCTCTTTACAATGAGAGTACATCCACTATCACGTAAGACTGTGGCAGCTTTGCCATTTACAAATCCGTGGTGGATGTTAAGTTTACCTCTGGGGTGAATTACCAAATTAGCTTCTTCATTGGCAATAGGTTGCATGGCCGCATGTTAGTAGGCCATCTTCATGAAAACGATCACAGATAGTACATTTATTAAGATGGATTACCTCAATGGCCTGTGCTGAATTTACAGGATAATTTTCACATGTTTCTTCATTTGAGGAAGAGCTATCAAACATGGCTGCATTAACCTTTCTAGTCATTTGTTTGCCTTTACAAGCATATCGCCAGTGGCCATACGCTTTGCAAAGGAAGCATTTTGTTAGTGCTTGCTTGCTTGCTTGTGTTCGTTGGCTTGAGCTCCAACGCGAAGTCCTGTATGTCGGATGAAGGCATCCTGTTGTCCAACGCCAGTGTGATGTCATACAGGACCTGAGTTTTGCGTGAGTATCCGTTGTCCCATGTCTGGCTTATTGGTGTGCAGACTGGTGGTTCCTCGCCGTACAGGCAGACACCCTCCGACTTCGGAGGACATTTTGTTGGTGTTTATAGCTCTTTCGCTCCTTATCTTGCTTATATATATAGTTTTGCAAGTATGTAAGGTACCCAGGATGTTTGTCACACATATCATTTTCGTTATGTGACAAATGACAATATCTGCATTGATAATATTTCTCAGCAGCTTGTTTAAAGGGTTTCTTGTTAACATAGGAACCCGACTTCGTTCTGTCATAGGTAGCGGCTGCTACAAAATCAGTGTCAGTCAATCCACTACTAAAATAATGTTTTTTGGCTGTAAAATAAGCCGACCCTCGTTTCTCAATATGTTGCACACTCTCACACTCACATTCTTTCAGAAACTTAGAAAATGGGGGTGGTAAAGATGAAATGATCTTATCTCTTACAATGAGATCTTTCAATTTATCCAAGCTATTTACTTTGGCTGATGAAAGCCATTTGCTAAATACATTCTGTACTTCTTAGATGTAGTCAGAGAAAGTTTGCGTTTGTTTTGGAGCTAATTTGCTAAACTGTTCTCTGTAGCCTGCTTCATCTAACAGGAAATGTGACATGATTTTGGATTTAATATACTGGTAATCTTTCCTAAGATCTTTGGGAATGGTCTCTATCACTTTCAGAGGTTCCCCAGAAAGACTCCTCATATATATTATGTTCCACTCAGTCTCAGGGATCTGATAATGCTCCATTATCGTTTCAAAGTTCTGGGTGAATACTGCAATGCAGTCCCCAGTGGTGAAATTTTTCACAATCCCTTGGTACTTGTTGTACTGATTCTTTTTTTCTAGTCTTTCTGACTTTCGAGAATCTCTCTCTACTGATGTGTCAGCTTCCAACTGCTTAATTTTCAGTTGCATTTCAAGTTCTTCTTTCTTCGTTCTTGCATTCATTTAAAGTTCTTCCTTCTTCGTTCTTGCATTCATTTCAAGCTCTTCTCTCTTGCTCTGGGCTAAGATCTCCGCTTTCTTTATTTCGGCCTCTAATTCTGCCTTTTTCAGATCTCTTTCAGCAGCTCTGCCTTCCCTAGCTTTTTCCTGTAATAGGAGATGCTCTGAGTACTTTTTCTCACTCCATTGTGTCAACTCATTACCAGTTAACTTTAATTTCAAACCAGATTCGATGAAATCATTCAACGTAGACATGAAGAAATATATGCAATACAATGCATGTACTCAAAGAGTTAATTATGGTGTTAGTCTATAATTTGTACAGGATTTATCGAATACAACCCGTGCCTAAGCCTACACACAAAAGTATATGTGAAAAAAATAATACTTAAGTGATCTTTGGAGCTCTGGAGACCGATGGAGAACTGTTCCAGAGAATGGCTGCCGAAACGTTACTACTCGGAAAAAAATGGACTTCACTTCTTAGTCACTTCGGATGACACAACAAAAAACCTGTTGCTTTCGGAATAAGAAAATATTAGGACATGTATGTTTCTATGGTGTATGCGTTGTCAACTTAGTTTTGTAGGTTTGTGTGCTGTCAAGTATGTTTGTTAGTCGTACTGTCGTCCGTTCAAATCATTCAAACACTTGCTTTCCATATTACTTTCTTCCCAAAATTTTCCGCTTACGTGCACTTTCAGTTCTATTTTACAACTGTTTCAAGATGGATGACACACTCATGTTTCAAATAATCCAAAAAGGACGATGCATCAACGTTTACACTGTTCAAAAACCGGACGAAAGCACCCACATTCACACTTGTCAAGGTCTTGCTTACAGCAAGGACACTGGCTCGTACATACCAACAAATGTGATACAAAACACAGTCACAGAATGACTTAACGTGACGCACTACACTTACAATGCAAACACTTTATTCACACATCTCACTCGTCGCAACAATTTACATGTACCATACAACGACAATGCAATAATACATTCAATAAATATATCAATACACTACTACACAACTCACAGGCGCACAGTCATATCTTCACACAGGCGTTCTCTCTATGGCGTTCATACATACGAGCATCATTCAACCACGTCTGTCTCCGGGAACACTCCCCAGCCGTCTGAAGGTTAACCGCTTATGGTCTCACTACGCGGGCCTGCGTCACTGCGTGGAGATCATGTCTCACATTCGTTCATCGACTGGCCCTTCCTGACGCAGTGTGGTTAGCGTCGCTCACCGGTAGACCCCTGGCCGTGTTCGCCAGGCGTCATAGACGACGACGCGGTAGAACTAATGGGGAGATTATGACAAGTGTGATAGTGTGATGCATGTTAGCAAAAAGAGTCTGGGAGAACAGGAAGCTTACTGCCAAAACAAAAGTCCTCGTCTACCAAGCCTGTGTCCTTAGTACTCTTCTTTATGGCAGTGAAACCTGGACAACTTACTCACGCCAAGAGAAACGTTTAAACAGCTTTCATATGCGGTGTCTGCGAAAAATACTTGGTATTAAGTGGCAAGACAAAATCACAAATACTGAAGTATTGGAAAGATCAGGTTGTGTGACGGTGTATTCCATGCTCAGTCTTCGTAGACATAGATGGATAGGACACGTTAGGAGGATGGATGATTGTAGAATACCAAAGAACATCTTTTTTGGTGAATTACAGACGGATAGGAGATCTCAGGGTCGGCCTCTACTATGATACAAAGATGTGTGTAAGCGGGACATGATTGATACAGGCATTGATAATGCACATTGGGAGCACGTCGCCGCTGAACGTGTTGCATGGAGGGCAACTATCAGAAATGGAATAAAGACAAAGGAGAAAATGATTGCAGATAAAGCACACACAGAGCGTGAGAGACGTAAGATGGTGCAAAGTGACCATGTTTTCACATGCACCTACTGTGGGCAAACATTTGCAGCAAAAATTGGCCTTACCAGCCACACTCGCCACCGCCATGGATCGTAGTTATTAAGCCTTTTTTAAAGCACAAGGTACCAAACTATCGTCTGTCAAGACGGAAAGGTGCCAATGAATGATAGTGTGATGAGTTATCAATGACGTATAGATTGCATATATGTGATCATGCAGTGGTGGTATGATCATGATCGGTGAAGTGTTAAACATATATGGTCTATGAAATAATTGTAACAACGAATGGAGATAAAATGCTCAATCAATTGATATTAAAAGTTGGTAACATCACGTGGTTTTCTTGCGGTGTAGATGCTTTTTGGTGTTGTCCAAACTATAGCCCCGACTTAGTTTACCATCGACTTGGATATAAGCATAACGTCTCTGTATCATATATCTTGATTGGTGTAATGTCTGGCTGACAAGGTCCGTATGCAAACACATTCGTCCTCTACTCATTCTGGCAATCAACAACATTGGAAAAATATGTACATATCTGACTATCATTAACTTAAATAAAGTACATATGGCAAATTACTTGTTGAATATTTGTACTCGTTGTATACGGCAGTTCAGAAGTGAAAGTAATATTCGGAATACAGTATTTCTCCACTTTAACATGTATGCACGCAGACTGTAACATGAAAGACTATATCTGTACAGTCTTCTATAGTTTACTAAGAAGATCAGCCATGTTATTATCTCTACCTGGTATGTGAGAGATGTCAAAATTATAATCTTGCAGAAGAAGAGACCATTTGTGTATTCTGGAATTCTTTGGATGTCCATCTTTGAAGACTTGTAAAGGTTTATTGTCAGAAAGAACATGACATTTCTTCCCGAGCAGATATTTAGAACATTTATTGATGCTTTCTATCAGAGCCAAAGCTTCAAGTTCAGTGACAGCATATTTATTTTGAGTTTCTTGAAGTTTCCTGCTAAAGTAATGAACAGGGTGTAATTTCCCATCATGAATTTGCAAAAGAATTGACGAAATTGCATATGAGCTAGCGTCAGTCTGAATAATGAAGTCTTTTGAGATGTCAGGTAGTTTCAGAACTGGGCAACTACTGAACAGTTATTTAATCTGTTGCAGAAGTTCGTCATGTTTTTCAGTCCATTTAATTTTAGTGGGTTGTCCTTTTTCAAGAGTTCTGACAAAGTTGCTGTCATGTCGTCGAAATTAGTGATGAACTTTTGGTAGTAATTGATGAGTCCTAACACGCTTCTAACTTCTTTCTTGAGGTGGGAGGTTTGATTTTCAAAATTTTGGCGACCACATGTGGGTCTGTTTTTCGAAATCCATCAGAAATTCTATGGCCAAGAAATCGAACTTCGTTGTAACCTATTTCAGCTTTGCTAGGTTTAGCTTTTAGTCAATGTTGTTGTATTCTTTGAAATACCTGTTTCAGGATATCGGAGTGGGTATCGATTGTCGCAGTGTGGATGCATATATCATCATGTAAGGTGCTACATTGGTAATACCTTGCAGTAAACTGCCCATCATCCGCATGAAAGTGCTCGGCGCGTTCTGCAGTCCGAAAGGTATATATACCCACTCATAAGACATAAAGGAGTGGCGAAGGCAGTGATGTGCATTGATTCTTTATTCATAGGGATTTGCCAGTATCCCTTAGTCAGATCTATTTTTGTAAACATGTTTGATTTCGCCATGCCATCGATTAAATCTTCATCATTAGGCATTCGTTCAGTCTTAATAAAGTTAATGCGCTGACCATTCTATAATCAACACAAATCCGTAACGAATTATCTTTCTTCTTTACAATATCAGTTCAGTTATCAGTTATCAGTTGGGGTATCTTCATTGCACTCCGTACATGTCCATAGGTGCTCAGATCCTCCCCCCCCCCCAGCATATGCATCAGCGTCCGGTGGCTAATAGTGCCAGTTCTGTGTTGGTTGACGAGCCGCTTTGTTTTCCCGATGTACCTCTCGCGTCTGGCTGTGCCGATTCCTACTCCCAAGTCTTTCATCCTGGACAGCGATGTGGAATCACTGACGTCAAAGTCCTCTGTTCTCGCCACATCTTTGAGGACGTTAATAACATCTGCACGATCCTTGGGCTGGCCATCTACAGGGGGTGCAGAGTAAGCTTGTTTATCAGCTTGTTCATTTCCCTCGACTCCCGCATGTCCCGGGATGAAGATGAAGGTGACTTTACGGACAACAGACTTCCCCAGCGACTGAGTCCACTGTCTACGTACAGATCCAGCTTCGACCTTCTGAATCATGCTCATTGAATCACTTAGTACACACACGTTGGTATAAAGCTGTGATTAAAGCCATATGAAAGCCTGTGTAACTGCCATCACCTCCATCGTCATCCTGCTCGTGGTCATAGAGTGGGCACCACTGGATTCTTGAACGGTTCGGCCCGCTGAACGGGCTGTAAATGCCCACGCACTTCTCTGCTGCTTTACAACAGATCCATCTGTATAGATGAGCACTTCGGGGCTATCTGAGTGTTCATAGATGAGCGCGTTAACCGCTGCATTGACAGCGGCAGGGTTCTGCTCTCTGCACCGTCTGTCGAGTGTGATAATGCAGGAGAAAGTGCACTTAAAAGCTGGAGGCACCGGCACCCATTCCTTGCCGGGGTTGATACTGGTAAGACTGCAGACCTGTCTGACGACATCTTCCGCCCAACCCATCCATGACTTGCCCCTCTTTAGCCTGTCACCCTTTTCTCTGAATATAGCGTCATGCAGAGGGTACTGCTCATCTGCACTTATTTTTAAGTATGCACGAGCTCTCCAGATCTTGATCCTGTGTTCCATTGTCGGGAAGTCAAGGAGGTATCTCATTGCTAAACAGCTGGTGTCTCTCGTGCAGCCCAAAATGATGCGCATGGCTTAGTTTTGTACCTTTTCAAGTCTTCCAATCTGTGTAGGGATGACAGTGAGGATAGCCAGGGCATACTCGATGCGTGAAAGCACAAGTATTAGCAGTCTTTGCTCGATATTGGCAGTCGCCATGACTCTCATTGCTGACAAACCTTTTCGAGCCTTCGTTATGACATAATCGACATGATCTCTGAAGGACAGGCTACGATCAAGCCTCACGCAAAGATATGTCATTGACTGGGTTCTACTCAAAATGCTCCCATCCATTCTTACTGCCGGCAGGTCTGTTTTCACTATATAGCTGTTTAGTGAGAACCATGTAACCGTTGCCTTTGCAGGGTTGACAAGGGCGTCGGCATCAGCACACCATGAGGAAATACGATCTAGTTCGCCCTGCATATCATTGGCAACCGCCTGTCTATCTCGACCCTGTCGATACACGAGGATGCCGTCAACGAATGACAGAGTCCTACCCCTCCTGTCCAACTGTTGTTTAGTGATCGGCACTGTATACACGTTGAATAGTACTGGTGACAGTGGTGAACCCTGCCGAAATTCTCGACATATCGTTATCGGCTCAGAAGACCAACTCCCGCATCTTAGCACCAGCTTCCTTTGGAGCAGAACTGCACCTATCCATCGTACAAGGTGAGGGTGCACTTTCAGCCTGAGGAGGGTTTGCATCAAGTGCTCGAAAGATACTCTGTTATATGCGTC
>CAWUFQ010000063.1:597500-600000 GCA_963921405.1 Cepaea hortensis | reverse complement strand
GACGTCACAAAAGAGCACATTCGATTATCTTGCCGTGTTAGTTAGTTAGTTAGTTAGTTAGTCGTCAGATCATCTTTATTGCACATCGAACAATTCAGTCCATAAGTCCTCGGATCCCCTCCTCAGCAAATCCCGCAGCGTGCAGCGGCTCACGACACAAGTTCTGTGTTGGTTTATCAATCTTCTTTGGCTTCCTGCGTAGTGTTCTTGTTCGGCCACACAGTCATCACTTGGTTCTCACAACAGTCTTACTTCTCGTAGAGCATTCAGAATGTCAGCCTGGTCCATGGCGCTTCAGCCCTCCACAGTAGCCTTTCCTGCGAGCTTGTCAGCCCGCGCATTTCCTTGTACTCCAGCATGCCCTCGCGCGAAGATGAAACTAATCTTTGCCAGCCAAGACCGATCCAGAAACAGAAACCACTCTCTTCGGATCCACCCCATCTCTATTCTCTTGAGCATGCTCATTGAGTCGCTAAGGAAACATGCCCTAGTGAATGTCTGTGTCTCGAGCCATGTTATTGCTTTACTTACTAATATGACTTCCATAGTCAGGCTACTTGTGGTCTCAGCAAAAGCACCAGAGTCCTTCTTCACAATTCACCCTCACGTCTGAGCCGTGAAGACCCATGACCCATTTATGTATATGACAGCATCACCGTCTTACGAATTCTCGAAAATCAAAGCTTGTACATCCGCCTCCACAGCAGCTGGAGTTTCTTGTCTGCATTTTCTGTCTAGTTGGATGCAGACTGAAAGAGACGTACAGAAATCTGTTGGCACTTGTACCCACTCCTCGCCAGGTTCTAAGTCCTCAGGTGAACATACCTATTGAAGAATGTCCTCAGCTTTACCCATCAACGACCTTCCTCTTTTTAACCTTCTGCACTTCACCTTCCTAATTTCACTATGCAGTGGATGTTGTGTGTTTGCGTTACCCCTGAGGTAGGCACGTGCTCCGCAAATTTGTATTCTGTCTTCAATGGTTGGAAAATCAAGAAGGTAGCGCATCGCCGTGCATGTTGTATCTCTTGTACATCCAAGAATAATGCGCATGGCTTCGTTCTGTATTCTTTCCATCCTTTATATCTGCTTACGGTTGAGAGTCAGGATCGCCATCGCATACTCAAAAACAGACATGACCAGCCCTTCATACAGAAGACATAGATGGCGCTGCTCACAGTTTACTGCCGCCATCACTCGCATCGCAGCCAAACCCCGCTTGGCCTTTGTTATCACCTGGACAATGTGCTCGTTGTAAGCAAAGCTTCAATCAAAACGTATCCCCATGTAGTTCATTGCCTGTGTTCTTTCCACAGTCTCTGAACACAGCTTTACGGTTTGTGTTGGAGTGTTGACAATATGATTATTCAAAGAGAACCACGTCGCTGTTGCCTTTTTTGTGTTGACCATTGCCCCAGCTTCAACACACCAAGTACTTATGCGATTGAGTTCGGATTGTAGTTCCGCAGCAGCCTGATCTCTATCCTTACCCTGACGATACACTAAAACATCATCGGCATATGACAATGTCCTCCCTGGTCCCGTGATCTGCTCATTGGTGATTCTCACAGTGTAGGCGTTGAACCGCACTGGAGATAATGGTGATCCCTGTGGTAGTCCAGGATATATTGTTGTTGGTTTTGAAGTCCAACTGCCACATCTAAAAACTACTTTCCGTTGGAAGAGGGCTTCAGCGATCCAACTCAGGAGGAAAGGATATATCTTGAGTTCAAGAAGTTGAAGCATCAAAATATCCAATGGCACTCTGTTGTACGAGTCCTCAAGATCAATCGCTGCCGTACAGGTCTCAATGCCTGAGTGAAATCCTTCATAGACGTCATGGGCCAAAAATGCTGCATTGTTCCAGGTTTCTGTTTATGGACGGTACCCTCCCAGGGTAGGTGGGAAAACACTTTGCTTCTCTAGCTGGCTTGATATTTTTCTGGCAATTAACTTCTCTAGCAGCTTGTCTATTGAATTCTGCATGGTTAATACTCGATATCCCTGAATTTTTGTTTGGTCTTTGCCAGGATTCGGTAAGGGAACCAGATAGCTGTGTAACCACTCCTCATTGATGCTAGCACTCCCTATAATGTTGTTGTATATGTCTGCTAGTTTCTCTAGCTCGTTGTCGGTACGCCTACTGATTTCGTCGTATCCCATGCCCTCTGGCCCTGGAGCGCTGTTTTTTTATCGTCGAAGCACAGCCTAGATTTCTTTCACTGTAACTGTGTCTTCATCCGAAATGTTCTGGGCCTTGCACCTGTCTAAGGTGACCACCTTGGCAAGATTTCGGCCTCTCATGTCTGTTTGCTCTGCTGTAGATAGCGTTTGAAAAGGGCTTTGCCTTTGTTCTTGTCAGTTCTCTGCCAGATGAGGTCTGCACCTTGGAAGTCAGAAATTCTCTTATTCTTGAACATGCCACTCATGCTTCATGTAGTCGCCAGAACAATTTCAGCGACTTGTCTGTGCTTACTCTTTGACATATCTCTGCCCGTTT
>CAWUFQ010000063.1:425000-595000 GCA_963921405.1 Cepaea hortensis | reverse complement strand
GCGTTGATTTTCGAGAATTCGTTAGACAGTAATGCTGTCATCTACACAGATGGGTCGGTCGTCCGACATGTGAGAAGCTCATATGCCTTTACGTCGCGGGCCGGAGGGAGAGTTGTGAAAGAGGACTCTGGTGCTTTTGCTGAGACCACACGTAGTCAGACTATGGAAGTCATGGCAGTAAGTAAAGCAATAAGATGGCTCAAGACACAGACATTCACTAGGGCATTGTCCTTAGCGACTCAATGAACATGATCAAGGGGATAGAGATGGGGTGGTTCCGAAGAGAGTGGTTGCTTCTCTGGAGCGGTCACGGCTGACAAAGATTAGTTTCATCTTCGTGCTAGGACACGCGGGAGTACAAGGAAATAAGCGGGCTGACAAGCTCGCAGGTAAGGCTGCTGTGGAGGGCGAACGCGCCATGTGCCATATGACGAGCACGCCAAAGAAAATACAGAAAAGGAGAAAAGGGATTTTCCATTATGGACACACCAAAGTGGACGGTCAACAGGAGAAACCAAGGGAAACATGAAACGTCTGAGGACAACAGAGAAACAGACGCTGTGAGGCTGCGACACGAAGCAGTTGTGTTTTCTGAAGGCTCTGTGTTAAAAGGGATATTCGGAAAGCAATGATTGCGAGGATCGGCAAGTGAGCAACAGGAGAGGATTGTGTCAAGGGATACATCAATGAAAGGACCGGGCGTGGAAAAACCTAGGCGATTTTCTGAAATACTGAACCGTGAGATTTGAGACTGGGATTCAAGGTGAACGGAGTAGAACAGGGAGCTTATTCATAGATATATAAATAAACGCCGATCCTGTCTGAAGGGCAGTTTATGTTCTTGGAGAGCTTTTATCCCGTTGTTTCTGCAGCACATATTAAAGTGTAAAAACGTTCGCTTAGTTGACGAGTTATCGATTTGTGGATTCCAGTGTTTAGTTATTGCGGGAAGACACATCGAGGCACCATGGACCAGGCTGACATTGTGAATGCGCTACGAGAAGTAAGACATGCGAGAACCAAGTGATGACTACGAATCATGGTCAGACGGCGAGAACAGCAAATTAAAAGAGGCGTGGCCAAACAAGAACACTACGCAGGAAGCCAAAGAAGATGCGGGATTTGCTGAGGTGGGGATCCGAGAACTTATGGACTGAATGGTTCGATATGCAATGAGGGACAAACCTAGAAGCACCAAGGGTTGGAAGGATACTAACATTTGCAGATGATATTCTTGCATATAGGCAGGGGAGAGATAGCGAGCAAACAGCCCAGGAGCTACAGGCAACAGTAGACAATGTGATTGACTGGTGCACTGAAATTAGTGCTGTCATCCACCCAGAAAAGGCAGCTGTTTTGTGCTGCTCTCTGCACAACAAGTTTGTGAGAGCTGATGTCCCAAGCCTTACGATAGATGGTAGAAGGGTCAACAGAGAGAACAAACTAAAGTATCTGGGAATCGCATTTGACAGGAGCCTGTCCTTCAAGGTCCATGTGGAGACGGTTGTGACAAGGTCTCAAAGGGGTCTCAATGCACTTAAAACTATGGCTGCAATGGACACAGAGCAGAGAATGCTTTTCACACTATACCAGCACTTGGTCCTCTTAGTGATTGATTATGGACTAGGACTGCTCACTGTCTCAAAGAGTCAGCTGGTGAAATTAGAGCGCATACAGAACGAAACGATGCGAGTCATTCTGGGATGCACCAGAGATACCCCAGTTGTGTGTATGCGTTACATCCTTGGTTTGCCGTCTGTTGCTGGTAGGCTCAAGGTGATGCCGGCGAAGGCATACCTCAGAGTAGCTGCAGACACAGATCACCCGTTGCATGAGGCGCTGGACGCCGTTAGGGGTCAGCGACTGATAAGAGGGAAATCATGGATGGCTCAGGCGGATGATACGATCAGACAGGTGTGCCCCTTGGAGAACATTAGGCGTGGAGAGGAGTGGGTCAGAGTGTCAGCGGAGCAGTCAGAGTTGTGCCGGGAGTGCAGGGAGTGGCCAGCAGACGCCACGGATGTGGAAATCCAGCAACTAATTCAGGATAATGCTAGCTCAGGTGATGTGATTATCTACACAGATGGGTCGGTGTTGAGAGGAAAGAGAAGTGACTGGGGGTTCTTAGCAAAAGCCAATGGTCGACGTTTGGTGCAGGATAGTCTAGCATATGATACCACAACATCTAGCTTAAGAATGGAGGTGGAGGCGGTCAGTGCAGCTTTCCGCTGGATGGAGAATACGATACACACGCATATCGTGATTGTAACTGACTCAGAAAGCATCCTGCGTAGGGTGAAGACAGGCACGCTTCGTGCAGAGTGGCTTGCTTTGCTTCGGAAGTCACGGGTGACAAGCATCGTCTGGATCGTTTCTCCGGGGCATGCTCGTGTGCTGGGGAATAAACAGGCTGACAGATTGGCTGGCTCGGCAAAACTTGGTGGAGTATTGATGCATGACAAAGCTGATGTGGTTGCAACCTTGTGGGGGCATGTGTACACCTCGGAGGAGCAAATGGATCACCATGGTCTAGCAAGAATGCGACAGCGTGGAGTGATGAGGGGATCTGGCCGACGATCAACGCTCAGGGGAAAGGCGAGACGGACATATAAACAGATTGCTACTGGTACTATTAGTGTTGGAACTCTTCGTTGGCTGCTGAGGATGGGGACGGAGCGCTTATCGGAATGCACCGAATGCTGTGATGTCGGTTCCTAAATCAATCAATCAATCAACCAATCAATCAATCAATCAATCATATGCAATGAGGGTGATCTATCGACTATCTAACTAACTAACTAACTAACTAACAACGATACGTTGACACACATAAAAGTAAAACCAAAACATATAAATGTCACACACACACGCACGCACGCACGCACGCACGCACATACACACACACACACACACACACACACACACACACACACACCTGAAAACGATAACAATTGAACACGACACACCCATAGAAAAATAACACGTGTTGAGACAATCAAAGACGCAACATAAAGACTCAAACTGATACCACGACAGACTGACACACCAAAGCAAGTAATACAACGCACTGTACGCCATGCCCAAAAAGAAAAGTAAAACATCCAGATGTAACAGACACAGTAAAAATGTAACATACACACAAAGACAGCGACAACCAATGAAAATGACAAGTATCTTGACGATCAACGAAGTAAAATAAACAATAAATCTGATACAACCACTGAAAACTGACACAATGACAGAGTGACACAACCAAAGAAACCAACACACAACACAGAACCCCTCCACAAGCCATAAACGCAAAACATTAAAATGTAACCAATACAAACACAAACTCAACACCCAAAGAAATCGGCGACCACTGAAAATGACACCACCACTGAAAATGACAAGAATGGATAAAATCAAAGAAATGACATAAACAGTCGGACTGACACAACCAAAGTAATCACACAATTACAAACTGACACACTAAAATGCAACACGAAACTCTGAGCCCGACGCACCCACAGAAAAGTAAAACAGTAATAAATGTAATCGACACTCACACACACAGAAATCTACAACCATTACAAATGACAAACATTGAACAATCAAAGAAGCGACATAAACGTTCAAGCTAACACAACTAATAAAAATTGACACAACGATAGAATTACACAACCAAAATAGATCAACACAAAACACTGAGCTCGCGCAATATGTCAACTTACCCTAACAAATTATACACTTGCGCTCACAATTTGTCCACTTGCTATCACAATTTGTCGACTTGCCCTAACAACTTGCCCACTTACCGTCACACTTCCTCACTTACTCTCACAACTTTTCGACTTGCCCTAACAACTTACACACACTTACCCTCACAACGTATTCATTTGCTCTCAAAGCATGTCGAATGTACAATAGATACAGCAACTTGACCTAACAATTTGCCCACTTGCTTAAACGACTTGTCGACTTGCCCTAACAATTTACTCACTTGCTTGCACAACTTCCAAACTTTGCTCTCACAAATCGTATGGAAGGAGTGGCTGAGGGTTTTGACGATGTGAAATGTGAATGTTACAAAAAATTGAATAATGACGAAAAAGAAAACATAAACTGGTGAAGATATGAGCATACAACAACAACAACAACAACAACAACAACAACAACAACAACAACAACAACAACAACAACAACAACAACAACAACAACTACAACAACAACAACAAACTTAAACAGACATAACTTACAAAATACTGACTAAGACATGCACTTACACACACACACACACAAACACACACACACTCACACACACACACACACACACACACACACACAAACGGCGCAGACATGCACGTAAAAAAAGTGAAGACAAAGACAAAATCTTGTAAACACTGACAAGACATTACCTTGCCAAAACTGTTGCCGAAGACATGAAATTACAAACTTCCCAAGACATAAATGAACTTACAAACACTGATGACGAAGACGTGAATTTAAACAAACAAGTAAAACTTATAATGACAACATGAACTTAGTTAGAACGATGCTGAAGATATAATTGAGGTGAGCTGATTTAAGAACTGACATAACTGCACTCAGGAAATACTCGTACTATCTGCGTCCCCTCATTCAACAGCCAGCGAAGAGTCACACAATTAATCATTCCCACCGCTATCTGTTTGAAAGTTCTCCCGGTCTTCCCTCTCAGTTTTGAGATTCGACCAGAACGCCTGCCAATCTCTCGCAATCTCATTCTTTGCCCATACGTGTTCCCAATCTGTTCCCCCACCTTCTCCACTTTGACTCATGGGTGCATGATCACCTCTCCCTTGTCCATCGATAATCTACCACTAAGAGATGCATTCCCTACCAGCCCATCAGCCTGGTCATTCCCACGCACTCTCGCATGGCCAAGGCAAAACATCAAATGCTCATAATCTGTGGTATCTGAAGTGAGGTGAGCCATTCCACACGAAAGATTCCTTTCTCCACCTTACTAAGCATACTCCTTGAATCCGTAAGGAATACAATGTGTGATGCTGTGGTCTAATCTAACCAACGCAATGCCGCTGTAACTGCTTCCATCTCCATTCTCAAATTGGAGATAGTTGTCTCATATGGTATAATCTCCTTCTTTTTAAGAATCGTCTCTTAACCTTCGCAATAACACCCCAATCTGTTTCTCACCACTGACCCATCGGTATATATCACTATGTCACCATGATGTGTTTTCACTGGATCAGTTGTTGCACCTCAAACTCTGTGCGGCCCGCTGCCAATTCTCTGCACTCACGACCCAGTGTTACTATTACAATGTGCCATTCCATGTCTTCCGATACTTTAATCCACTCTTTTTCAAAATTGATGGTCTCTAGATCACAAGTCTGGCGTATAGATATTTCTGCATATGCCATCAAAGGACCTGAATCGTCTTGGTCTATGACCCATGACCATATCCATGGCTTCATGCAGGGGTTGATCAATATTTGCGGCAACTCTCAGGTACCATTTGTCGGGATGGACCCTATACCTATCTGCAATTGGTGTAGTACCAGGATATGCCTCATGCATATAATTATCGTGTCCTTTGTGCACCCCGAGATCACAAGCATGGCTGCATTTTGTATGCGCTCCAACCTTTCAAGCTGACTCTTTGATGGTGTCAGCAGCACAAAACCATACACAGTGATATAAATTATGAACTACTAAAGCAGCCTGTAAATCAGCCTCTGCTCTACACCGGTTGCTGCTTTCACCTTCAAAGTATCAAGTCCCCTACCAGCCTTCAACACCAACGCCTCATCATGATGCTTAAAAGAAATACACCTGTCAAAGGTGATACCAAAGTAATTCAAGTTACTCTCTCTACTAAGAGGACAGCCATTTAATATAAAACATGGGACAAATGCCTTCACGATCCGGTTATCCAGGGAGTACCACACAACCGATGCCGTGTCTGGGGTTATAACACCCCTGCGTCATTGCACAACTCCGCCACCCTGTTTACTGCCATCTGTAAGTCTTCAGCAAAACTTCCTCTGCCTCTGCCCTGTCTGTACAACAGTAAATTTTCTGCAAATATCAAGATTCT
This sequence comes from Cepaea hortensis, assembly GCA_963921405.1. Classification (NCBI taxonomy): domain Eukaryota; kingdom Metazoa; phylum Mollusca; class Gastropoda; order Stylommatophora; family Helicidae; genus Cepaea; species Cepaea hortensis. The sequence goes on along the minus strand of CAWUFQ010000063.1, from coordinate 588,918 downwards.
ATCAACACATGGAATCTCAATAGTTGATTCTGCTGGTGTATACATTTAAAGAGCACTGGAGTCATGGCAGATCCTTGTGGCAACCCAGATGTAATAATACGGGGGTCAGAAGTCCAGTGCAACCTTACGCTCATAATGAACTGCCGCAATCCATCTGGCAAGGCAAGGACAAACCTGCATGTTCAACAGAGTGTATAACAACCGATCATACCTGACCCTATTATACGCATCCTCCAGGTCAAGAGCTACCGCTACTGTCTCTTGCTTACCCTGGAAGCTCTCAAAGACTTCAAATGCAAGTTTTTCACATTGGCCCAGGTGTCCTTCCCAGGCCGGTAACTTACAAGCCCTCTGGAAAGCAAATTACGACTTTTAAAGTCTCGCTGGAGTCTGCGAGCTACTATCTTTACGAGAACTCTGCCAAAAGTGTTTTGCATGGTTATGATTCGGTATCCATTAAGTATGGATTTATCCATACCTGGCGTTAGGAGTGGGACTAGGTAGCTGTGCAACCAATCCTGGGATATTTCTGTTTTCCTATACAGTGAAAATATTTTCAGAAATGTAGAAGACTTAAATGGAATCAGCATTGGAGGACGAAACATAAATAACATTAGATATGCAGATGATACAGTATTGATTGCAGACAATGCACAGGATCTGCAACAATTAGTAGACGCTGTGGTTGTCCACAGTGAGCAGCTGGGGTTGGAATTAAATTGTAGGAAGACACAGGTTAATCGGTTCAATTATCTCGGAACAGTCATAACATCTGATGGCAGATGCCTTGAAGAGATTAGAATAAGAATCGCCATTGCGAAAGTAGCCTTTAGCAAGATGAAAAACATTCTGACCAATAAAATGATGTCAATTGAAACGAGAAAAAGAGTGTTGAGGGGATACATAGAGCCTGTTCTTTTGTATGGATGTGAAACTTGGACAATGTGCAGTCAAGCAGAAAAACATCTGATGGCTGCAGAAATGTGGTTTCTGAGGAAAATGCAAAGAATACCATGGACAGATAGAAAAACCAATGACCAAGTACTACAAGAGACAAATGAAAATCGTAGATTGATTAGAGAAATTAGACGTAGACAGTCAAAATGTTTTGGACATGTTATGAGAAGAAATGGACTGGAGAACTTAGTGACAGCTGGCAAGATCGAAGGGAACAGACCAAGAGGAAGACCGAGAGGAAAATACCTGGATGGCTTGGCCACATGGCATGGACGAGACAGGAACACTGAGCTGATCCACGACTCTGGTGATCGAGTGAAATGGTGAATCATGACCGCCCACGCTTTCCGGCATGGCACATGATTGATTGATTGATTGATTGATTTCATGCTTAGGTTGAAACAAAGAGCCACCTCCTCCACGTCCCCACCATTCATGTCCCCCATATGGGTGTACCTAACCCCATCCTGGCATTCTCCCCAGAAACCACATTTTCACGGTCATCAGATTATTGTCAGATTGATTGCTCATTGATATGGATGCTTCACATCCATACAAAACTTAGGTTGAAACAATTAACCATCTCCTCCAAACCCCCACCATTATATTCCTCATATGGGTGTACCTAACCCCATCCTGGCATTCTCCCCAGAAAACCACAATTCTTCTCTTCTCCATCACCACTTAAGAATTAATATCATAAGATTAGCTCTCACGAATGTCGATACTAGTATTCATTAAGGCAGTACACGTTTGATAATATGCGCTATATGGTATCCTCCTGGCCGAGGGTGAATAGAACAAAACCCAAACATTTTAAAAATCCTTTTCACTTTAACAAATTCAGTGTTCAGTCAAACGAATGGGCTCTTATTGAAATCTTCTAGTTGGCTATGTCAGCCATGAAGGTTGATGGTTGTTGTTATTTTACTCAATAGGCAAATTCACAGCTTGACATCCACAAACTGGATGGACAAAGCAAACTTGAAATATTTCGTGATGATTACCAGCCCGTTCATCCGCCATTTTTGAAATACAACCAATTCTTTCTGCCGTCAACCAATCAAAGGTAGAACCTAAAACAGAAGACTTGGTGAAAGTGACCTGCCCCACTCACAGTTTTACATGAAAATTGTCTGAGCCTGCATTTCATCAGAAAACTGAGTCATCAATGTACATTATGACTAACTGATCTTGTTTGACATGGTTGGCAGACTTGAGCTATGGTAGAACAACATCTAACAGCAGGTCAACTTGATAGGTCAGTCTGATAGATCCGATCTCGTCTTGTAAAGGCACAGTTCGTCGAGACAAGCTCTTGATATCTTAAACCATTTCATACAGGAAACGATTCTATGCCACACACTTCACTCACCCTTGTCAGTCGTCAAAACAGACGAGTTGTTTAGGTCTCATTGTGGTTCAGACTTAAAATTCCCACGATTTCCTTTAGCCAAACAAAACTTATGTTGTTGGTGTTCTGCTGAAGGACAGTAGCCTTAATAGTCTAAGAGTCACCTTCAGTTTTAATCAAAGGATTTCCCCTTCTCTACGCCTGCTCCTCACTATGTAGAAGAAAAAGTGTCTTCGTAGATGCATGTGCCCTTCCCCCATGGAGAAGAATGGTTGTTAAAGGATTCCTTTCATTAATTCCTGCCCTAAGAAGTTGGTGTAAAATGAAAGGATCCTATGTTCCTAAGGGAGCTGCGTCTGATATTACAGTCAGGCATCAGATGATAGTGAGGTAAAGAAAGTGCCTATGATCCTTAGGGAGCGACATCATTATAATAATTAAAGTAAGGCACTAGACAATAATAAAGTATAGAAAGTTAATATGATCCTCCTGGAGCGACATCATTATAATATTTACAGTACAGTAATTGATAGCCTTGAAATAAAGGAATTGCCTATTATCCTTCTGGAGCTTACTTCATGTATTATCAATTTAGGTGTTTTCCTATTAAGTATATACTTTAATTAAATCGTATATAATTAGGACTGTAGCAAAGAAATAATAGTGTTGCCTTGGACGATGTTGATTTAGACTATAAATCGTTATAGCATTCAAAATCCTCAGTCCTGTAATCCAGGAAAACGCTCAAAACAATGGGTCTCGTAAACCTCTTCACTATTCATTGAAAGGGTTGACCTTTTCAATTCTAGTCCCGTGCAAGACTCAGGAGCTATTGTTGGATATTCGGTTTAACATAATTACACTGCTGAAGCAAACATAAATATCAAATACCTCATCCAGCGAATTCAACACCTTGTTCCTTGGAATCTTTTAGCTGTGGGTTGTTGTTTGAATTAAAACAAATACAGTAGACGAGGAGATGTTGTTGCCACTCGATTGAGCCGGGAACTAACCCGCAGTTTCTCTTTGCCTAATTATCTTATACGATCTGGGATCCGAGAATGATACACAAACTTGCCCATTGAGAATCTCCCGAAAGGTTTCCTATTATATAAATATCAGCGTGTTTCCCGGTCTATATTTAGATTGGGATTATTTGCAGACCTGAAATTCAGATGGAACCCGCTGGTTTCGCGACAGCAAGGACACTACATTTTATGTCTGATTTCGCCTCTTGTGATACAAGTGCCAGGTCAAAGACCGTGTCAGGGTCCCCGGTCTCATTGCTAGCCTAGTTGATGTCCCGTCATATATACAGACCACATAATACTCTAGCAAGGCTCATCACGAGCAGTACCCTATCTGTTCACTCCCGTCCTATTCCACTCTTTGGTCCGTGTATTGAAGTCATTACATATCAGGTATCTGGTATCAGCTGTATCCTCTGAACCTTTCAACCAGTTCTCTCTCTCTCTCTCTCTCTCTCTCTCTCTCTCTCTCTCTCTCTCTCTCTCTCTCTCTCTCTCTCTCTCTCTCTCTGCTTACGCAGGATTCCAGAATTAAGTATATTTATTAGGTTCCAGCTGTTTTCACCGATTTTAATCTGCATTCCCTGCCTCTTTAACTTTCCTGACCTAACCCACTCATCTAGTATAGAATACTGTAAGCCATCCATGACCACCAGTGCCTGCCCATGTTTTCTCTGCCCTATCGGGATAATGTAACTTGTATAGCCAGGGCTCTTAAAAGAGTTTCTCTTCAGTTCTTGTAACATCAAGACATCAAAATCGTAGACCAATGTCTTCAATATTGGTCATCGCTGCTTTGCACTACGGCAGTTAAAATTACCAGCTCGTACACTCTTTTTTAGTTCCAAACGATCCATTTCCCTCCTACCCTTTCTGATTCCACCCATCTTCTTCCTGTTCCTCCCCCTCTCCCTTACCCCTTCTCCTCCGTTTTATTTTCTGCCCACTGGCTGTTGTCAGATGTATCATGCACAAAGCGCACACTCCGTTTGTCAAAGAGCTGCAAGTAAGCAGATAGAGAAGAGAGGAGTAAAACTAAGGAAGAGGACTAAGACAAGATCGAGATAACATCTCTATCTAGGAAATAGGAATAGCAGGGACAGATACAGCAGGGAGAACTGCGAACAGTTCTCCGACTGGACACACACGTGTCCTAAAAGGGGGCATGTCAGGACATGATCAGGAGTTTCTCAGAATAGAGTGGGGAAACCGTTACCACGAGGAGTATCCATTAATAGTGATAACTCTCGAAGAGTAAGCTATTGACAAGTCACTAAACGCGTGCTGGAGTACCGAGCACGCAAACCCGCTGACGCACGAAGGGTCACCCGCTCGTAGCTGGACACGCCACGGAAGTCAAGCAGACGGGGACATGACAGCTTAGAGGACGGATCGGAGTATGCGCTTTGAATACTGTGTTGTTTAGAGAACAGTAGCAATAGTGATGACTTAGACTTAGACTAATACAGTAGATATTACCATAGCTAATGTCATAACGTAATATTGTCATGATGTATATGATCCATATGAATATCAGCTCTCAGAGCTACTGTATGTAACTCGCCAGAATAAACTTGTATCCTTTTGTACGACGTACGAGTTATCATTCGTGTGGTACAAAAGAAGAATCCATGTGTGCCTGTCAAAGCTAGGTTGCTGACAGGCAGGATTATATTTGGTGTCAGAAAGTGGGGCGTGAACCACGTTCAAGCAATTATTTAGAACCATTACCCCACATAAATTTAGGATTATATTTGGTGTCAGAAAGTGGGGCTTGAACCACGTTCAAGCAATTATTTAGAACCATTACCCCACATAAATTTAGGATTATATTTGAAATTAGAATTATATTTCATACATATTACGTATTAGAATTATATAAATACTGTATTTGGTGTGAACATATAACATGGTGATTCACCCAAAACACGATCATGCTATTATTGATTTTTGAGGTCCTGAAACTGACCTATTAAAATGGCACACCGGGCTCACAGTGAAGTGTGTTTAAAGCATCGTTGAGCAGCAGGGCGTTCATTATTTTGTATACTTGTGTTTCATTATTTGTAATTAACTCGATAAGAGTACCCACAGGAATTATGGTGGGATTATTTTGTTTATTCTAATTATTTTCATTATTTTGTTATTGCTTTTGGAAGATCATATATTTTTGCTTCACTTATCCAGCGAATTTACCCACGAAAGATTACCATGTCAAAAGTACAGTTAGTACAAGCAATAGTAGGCTAGTGTCCAGATTACGATTAGAAAGTATAGTTCACTCAGAGACATCAGAAAGCGAAGACAAGACGACATAGACCGACATTTGACGATTCATTAACGATTCATTCATACAATCATATCATTTCATATCAATCACACCACATGTGTGTTTTTCATATCTGAAAGAATGGTAGACTAAAATTACTTCCTTGGTTGTATTTTGTAACACATGCAATGTATTAATTGTTGCTGCTCTACGGAACAGGAACATCGATCGTAGTAGCGAGCTGATCCATCTTGTATGCGAGGAAACCTCGATCGTATTAGCAAGCCGATCCATCTGGTGTGCGAGAAAGAACGGTGACATCCGAAGTGAACGAGTTCTCAAGAAATCAGATGAGTATCTTTGCATATTTTGATGATCTCAATTAATGAACGCATCTTCTTTTTTCAGTGCAATAGTATAAATTTTCAAACTTATTGATTGCAAAGGCGTACCAATTGTGTGATATTTGGTGATATACAATTATTTGGAGTACCATTAGTGTGTGAACTTAAACTTATACAATGTCAACACTAGCGAAATTTATCCAGGCGGGGAAAGATCTTGGCCATAGTGAGGATAAATTAGAACAATGGGCTAAAAATGAATACAAAGAATACATAGAGCAAAAAGCATTGAAGGACAAAGAAGCGAAAGACGCTGAAAGGGATGAACGAGCACGTGAGAGACAACACCAAAAAGAAATCTTAGAATTAGAGCAAGCCAACAAACAAAAACAAATTGAATTAGAGCAAGCCACCAAACAAAAACACATAGAATTAGAGCAAGCCACCAAACAAAAACAAATGGAATTAGACTCACAGACACAATTAAGAATGAAAGAAATGGAGGTTGATTCACATATTCAGATAGCTACCACTAAGCAAAAGTGTCAGGAGGAGCAGAACAAATTTACTAAATATAAAGGGATTGTGAAGCCCTACTGCCAAGGAGATTCCATCTCAGCCTGGACCGAAAATATCGAGTTCCAGCTCAAATTTCAGAAAATTCCTTTGGAGGATTGGGCGATGATCTATATGATGAATCTTTCTGGTGAGCCCTTGAAAGTAATTGAATCTATTCCAACAGAGTTAAGGACTAACTACCAATATATTCATGATAGGATTATGCAGCATTTTGTACTCGATGCTCCTGGATATCAGATCCAATATTCCCAAATCAAACCAAAACCGAACGAAACGTTCATCGATTATGTATCCAACGTTCAAAGTGTCTTCAGTAAATAGCTTAAGGCAGCGAAAATAGGGAAAAGTTATGATAAGTTACAAGACTTAATGATCATGGACAAAGTAATATCCACGGTCCCAACTCCCTTCGCTAAGTTCCTGCAACAAGCAGACATTGAGTCACTCGAACAATTGGAAAAACGAGGTTCGGCTTATTTTTCGTCAAACAGAGATATTGTTAAATCATCCATAAATGAATCTGAAATTGCGGCTTTTGCCAACAACCAGCCTAGAAAACCTTTCAATCAGAAACCTTAACAGAGGAAAGATAGGCAAGACCAAAAGCCACCTTTATGTATGTACTGTCATTTAAATCACCAACAATATTCTATGTGTGACAAAAACCCGTCATACCCTGCACATCTTGAAATGATGATCAAAAAGCAGGAGAGCAAAAGGAGTGCTGCATACAAACGTGCAGTTAAATGTTTTTTTTTGTTCTTCTTACGGACATTATAGCAGCAAATGTTTGGGGCGTCAAAGAATGAAAGCCAACAATGCTGTACTGATTGACACATCGTCCGATAGTGGCAGTGAAACTGAGTGTGAGAATGAGAATGTATTTCCTTTCAATGACTGTGGAAATGTGGCTGCTGCGACAGATATTTTAAACTTTGAAAGATGTGAAACTTGTCAACTATTCCATGCGGATGGGAAACTCAAATGTAGGCACATTGTACCAGTCTCGACTGAAAATGCAAACGCAGCTATAGCCTCCAGAGGCAATCTAAAGTTCCATGATGCACTGGTCAATTATTATCCATGCCAATGTTTACTTGATAGTGGGAGTAGTGTAATCGGGTTAAGGAAAGAACTAGTTAATCCAAAGGATTATGCGGGCGATTTTGTAAAATGCAGTACCTTTTCAGGTAATATTGAAAAGTACCCACTGGCAACAGTCCGTATAAACACCCCGTTCCTTTCCGGCACATTTACGTGCGCGATTTTACACACCCCGTGTACTGACCTATTTCTTGGCTGCCTTCCAGGCTTAAAACACTGCACTGCTGGTGAAATATCAGCCTGGAAAAAAACCAACATGGCTAAAGCAGTAACCAAGCCTGAGACACAGATACACCTCGAACCTGAACAGGAGGTGCTACTTCTAGTACCAGATAAACGTAATTTATTATTAACGTCATGGCAAGGGCCATCCAAAGTGGTACGAAAGATATCAGATGTCGATTATGAAATATCTATAAACCAAAAATTAAAGATATTTCATATCAACATGCTGAAGCCGTACTTTTCACGACAAGAAGAACAGATGACAGACGAACAGAATGCATCTATACAAAGCAACCAGACGACAGACGTACATAACGCAACTACACTAATTAGTGTGATAGAAGACGACGACATCGCAGATACACATAGTCAGCAAACAGAACACGCACTTAGTACCACCACAGTACTGAATCAGATAGAGAACGACGACATGGAACTACCAGTCCAGACAGTAGACATGACTACGACGATTGATAGCATACGGATAGAACCAAAACTCACAGACGAGCAAAGACGACAGATCATAGCCTTAGTGACAGAATACGGAGACATTTTTTCCGACATTCCAGGTAAGACTGACAGGATCGAACACTCCATTATTCTGTCTGATTACACCCCTATCAAATGCCGACCCTATTCCATCCCGCTAAGTTATAGGGAAAAACTCGACAAGGAAATCTTAAGTCTTGAGTCGAGTGGAATAATCCTAAAGTCGCAGTCAGAATATTCTTTTCCCATTGTCTAGGTGAGGAAAAAGGACTCAACAATTCGCCTCTGTGTCGATTATAGGAAATTAAATAATGTGACCAAGATAGATGCAGAGCCAATCCCATCTTGCGAAGATCTGATTCTCAACATGTCAACTTCTAGAATCTTTTCTAAACTCGACCTAACGAAGGGATATTGGCAAGTCCCAATGAACAGTCTTTCTATTCATCTGACTGCATTCTCAACACTTTTAGATCTTTATGAGTGGTGATTCCTTCCTTTTGGCCTTCGTAATGCTCCAGCCACTTTTGTTAGACTCACTACGGATCTTCTTCATGGAGTAACGAATACGGAAACATACATTGACGATATATGTGTTCATACGGCAGACTGGACAACACATCTACAGAAACTGCGACATGTCTTCGATAGATTGAGACTTTTCGGTCTTACTGTAAAACCAACAAAAGTTGAGTTGGGTCTGGAAGAAATTGACTTCCTTGGCCATACCATCACGAGAGGCCAACTTAAAACAGATGATAAGATCGTAACCAAAATTTTAAATCTAACAATGCCAACGACCAAGAAGCAAGTTAGAAGCTTACTTGGTCTAGTAAATTACTACAACAAGTTCATACCTAATTTAGCTGAGATTACCAGCGTTTTTTCTAATGTATTGAAATCATCTGTAAAATTGAATGTAAAAGATGCAGATTTAATTGATGCATTATCAAAATTGAAACAAATGTTTAGCGTTGTTCCAATATTGCGCTTGCCTAATCCAAGCCTTACGTATTTTCTTCGTACAGACGCAAGTGCTATATCCATCGCTGGCGTATTAGGCCAGTTCCATGATGATATCTTTCACCCAATCATTTATGTACGCCCGAAAATTACACCTGCTGAGTCGAGGTATGGAGTCTCTGAATTAGAAGCTTTAAGTGTCATCTATTGTGTCCGGAAACTCCATCGTTTCTTAGCGGGTACCCATTTTGTCATCGAAACTGATAATTCACCGCTTACAGTTATGCAGTCTTGAGTCCACAACAATAACAGAATCTATAGATGGTCTTTGATTCTCCAGAACTACTCGTTCACGATTAAACATATAAAGGGAAATATGCACTTACTGGCAGACACGCTTAGCAGACCTTCTCAGATAGAGATACCTGATATACCTGAGAGGAGCGATTCTACATTACGCCATTCATCGACACTTTAAGTAATCTGCGTCCAGAATGTGTAATTATAGACACTGTGGTGCTCATATAATTGTGAATCGCCTTAAATTAACTAGCACGAACTGTGTCAGTACGAGTAAGAAAGGACAGACACGTGAAGAGATGTCTACGCCACCATCATATTATATATGTAACTAGTGAGTAGGACTGTATTCTAACTTTACCCAGGAAAATCGCGTGTATATCAGACGTTGTTTATATTACTCTATTTCAACGAGATTCTACACAGAACGCGACTGCAACAACACACCTGGAAGTTGTTAATATAATTAATGTACAGTTAGAAATGTATGTGATATGTATCATAACATGTTTTTATAACAGTTGCATCTAATATAACTTTCTTAGGTGTAATAGAATGTTTAAAACCATCCCTATAATATTTTTGTTTAATAAGAAACTAGTAACATTTAAGAGTTAAACTTCATCTACACTAAGTTAGAAATTCATATATACCATTTCATTAGATCATACTATTGAACTTAGTAAACACAGCGTTAATTCATCATCATTTTAACACATTTTCATATAGTTTAGTTAAATGAAACATTACTTGAAATTTATACCTTCATTTAGAATTTATAACATCATAGTTAGAAAAAACACATTAAGGTAACTAACACACTTTACGCCAATTTAATGATTTAGGTAGATTATTTCCCTTAGTTAGCACAGCTCAGCACACTAACGTAGATTAGATTAAATATAGTAATCATTACTCTCAGGATCGGTAGTGAACGATCCTCACAAACATGTAAATTTTTGTACAGAAATGACCGATGCAGAAATACGGCACATTCATTTGGCTTAAAACGTTTTTAAACCGAGCCAACCATTTATTGTACATATATTTTTTTAATTTATTTTCTTTTCTAAAACAATATTTTAATGACATAGCGCCTTTTTAAACCAGTGTGGAATGAAAACGTGAATGAAAGAAGTGTGAAAGAAAATGAATGAATGAAAGAAATACAGAGGAGTGAGGCATTTTGCGGATTATTCGCCGCACGACATGAGTTTTTGTAGTTCGCCCGTGTCAATTTGTGTAACACAATGTGTTGTTCGTTTTTATCTGTGTTGTTGCCATAATTTCAGTAGAGTGATAGGAAACATATTTTAAACTTCCTAAACCGGCTAAGTAGTCATAAATCAGCCTTACACACTCGTTTGTGACTACAATAAACCGTTTTATGGCTCTTGAAAGATAACATACATGTAAATTATAGACATACACACATGTTGGTAATTTAAGCACACATTAGTTAAATACACACACGCAACCAAACAGGATAACTAACAAAAAAAAGATGCATACATCATTACGTGCAAAGGGGCATAATAACTTTCAACAGGGGACACTACATACTTTCGAAACCCTAGTTTAACACTGAAAGATTTCTTCACGAGCGGAAGCTAGATAGGTGAACATCAGCACACAAAGCATATATACAAGTTGGGGTATATATTATATGGGAGCATGAATATTATTCATGTGTTGTACCCTTAATGGGGACATCTTGTTTGGGTTGTCAGTTAAATTGACAATTTAAGGGGTAGGTCTATTAAGACAACGGCTCCGGTTCACACAACTCCCAAGAAGTATAATGTGAGAAAGAGCAAGAGCTCTGGCCAACTGTACTAGTGTGGTGTGATAATCAATAGCCAAGTGAATTCATACAACAGTGTGACATTGGAAAGTAGAGGTTTTGTGGTATACCCAGAACAAAGTTAGCAAGCTCGTGCAGCCTTTGACAAAATTAGACAGGCCTAATTTTTTTTTACATATACACTTGCGTTACACCCATAAGCTAAAAGCTTGTAACACAACACAGAGGGAGGGAGAGCCTGTCAAAGAGCTGCAAGTAAGCAGATAGAGAAGAGAGGAGTAAAACTAAGGAAGAGGACTAAGACAAGATCGAGATAACATCTCTATCTAGGAAATAGGAATAGAAGGGACATATACAGCAGGGAGAACTGCGAACAGTTCTCCGACTGGACACACACGTGTCCTAAAAGGGGGCATGTCAGGACATGATCAGGAGTTACTCAGAATAGAGTGGGGAAACCGTTACCACGAGGAGTATCCATTAATAGTGATAACTCTCGAAGAGTAAGCTATTGACAAGTCACTAAACGCGTGCTGTAGTACCGAGCACGCAAACCCGCTGACGCACGAAGGGTCACCCGCTCGTGGCAGGACACGCCACGGAAGTCAAGCAGACGGGGACATGACAGCGTAGAGGACGGAACGGAGTATTCGCTTTGAATACTGTGTTGTTTAGAGGACAGTAGCAATAGTGATGACTAAGACTTAGACTAATACAGTAGATATTACCATAGCTAATGTCATAACGTAATATTGTCGTGATGTATATGATCCATATGAATATCAGCTCTCAGAGCTACTGTATGTAACTCGCCCAGAATAAACTTGTATCCTTTTGTACGACGTACGAGTTATCATTCGTGTGGTACAAAAGAAGAATCCATGTGTGCCTGTCAAAGCTAGGTTGCTGACACCGTTGCTTCGGCGATAATTCTTTTTATTTTCCATTGTTGGTTTGATTTGAAGGCAGGAAATAATCGGTCACCCTTGCAGAGTCTGCCTGCTAATGAAGAGGCAGGGAAGGTCGCTCAGACTTTCCATGTTCACGAACAGCTCGCCCGGGGTCATTCAGACCTCGGCACGTCGGTCCACTTTAACCGTCGGGGGATTATAATCGGAGTTTTCCATCTCCCAGATGGGCCACTGTAATAATTAACAGGCCCATCTACCCGGGGACAAGAGGTTCTAGCGCCTCAACGCTCCTGGCTTACACATTAGATAAATGTATGTGGGAAACAACAAACAATTTACACACAATGTCTATCAAATATCATGTAATTCATAATATAAGACAAAGACAATATTACTGCACAACACTGTGTTAGTGCGTGGAAAAAGCCAGATGGTATCTTTGGTGTAGCATTTCTCTGCCAGTAACCGCCACAAACTGTTCCCCATTATGATTGAACCTGTTGAGCAACTGTCCCTTCATTCACCTAGAGAGCCCATCTCCACAGATGCCGCGTTATCTACAATTGTCATCACCGTGCCGTGTCAGCGATCTCCCGAGCAGCAGAAGTCAGTCTTCTGAGATGAGGTAAGAAAAAGTCTCCTGGAAGTTCATTGTGACTTAAGTCAACAGCGAACGCTTCACCTTCTGCACCTTTGTTGTCTTCAGTTTTAGTAGCAACTGCATCAGCTCTTCCGCGTCTGTAAGCTTGCAACGCACAAAAGTGGAGTACGCGATCGTACCACCCATGAGTTAAAGCTTCGTGCCTGACTAGCAGACATTTCACCGACCCGTCTGACATCAGGAGAATGAAATAGGCGTTTCTTTGTGTCTGTGTACATATCCAGAATTGTATCATCAGCACTGAAAGTAGTTGGTCTAAACCCACCCAAGCGTTGCATTTCAAATTCAAAGACGTATAAGACTACTCGGTGCATCATATATAGAGCAGTAAATGTCATCCTCCACCAGCTGCACTGAAAATTTTGCCACGTATGGCTGAATGTGTTGTCATCACTCACAGAGTCTCCATCCACAGCCATTGGGGATCGACAACACGTTGAGCAATAATCTGATATCTGTGCTGTATGCTGCTGTAAGGCTACACCTATACTCCCAGTGACATACATGAAACCCACCTCAGCTGCCATAGCTCCGTCAATGGTGAAATTGTTCGTGTATGTTGAATTAATGCATAGAACATCCACTGTGTTGGCATCTACATGGAAAACAAGCATGTTTTAGCTTGTTTCCTGAGTTCTTCCATACTACTATTAAACGCCCAAACGTACACCTCTTGTCAGGTCGGGCCAATTCAATCAGGGCTCTTGATTAGTATTATTATTTATATATTTTGTTATGGCAACTGATGTGCTGAGACCATGAGGAGTCTCCATGTCGGCTGTACCAGAAGTTTAGGCTGGAGACTCTCACAAATGTTTGTCCTTTCCAGGGTCCTTCTTTTGGAAGTATGAACAGAGCTGAAGGTCTCGACAGGGCTCTACGCAGAAAGTATGTTTATGACTATGCCATGGCAAGGTTTGGGCCATGCCAGGTCTAAGAATATCATCTCTACGAGATAGAGCCACTGCTGACCTTGAAAGAATGACCATCAGCTGTACTGACACATCACCAGTCATCTCGATACGCTTGGATTGAGTCCTTTTGTATTATTGGCTGGACCCCGCCAATCACTCAGACACACCCATTATTATATAAGAACCGTTCTCCAGGATATTATTTCCTACCTGACATTATGCCAAGTGATTCCATAGCACTTCCCTAGAACTTTTGATTACTAAAGATTGTGGTCCATGGAAACTTGGAAGTTTGGTTCTACAGAAGGCTGTTGTACGTACAACCAATTACCTGGAAGGAAGGAGATTCTTGCACACGCGGTGAGCTGTATGTGGACAGATCGGACAGTGTATGAAGCTGGGTCTGTGAAGATAGCTACCTGAGGCTCTGTGCCTGAATGTTATCCTTGTTGTGTCTGTTTAGAACTATCTGTTTTATCTGCCTTAATGTTTTCCTGTGCTGTTCTTTATTAATTTAATAAATCACGTTTTAGTTTACTCAAATGAGCATCGGGTTAATTATGTGTCAGCCAGAAATACACCTTAGGGACTAGGTCCCTAGGTCGAAAGAAAGAGTGACATTAAGTGCTTCAGATGCAGCCTAAACTATATTGTCTGGTGTGGATGTGACAGTCTCAGTGTAAGAGCAGTAGTCTGTAAATCATTATGACAAATGGCCCCATTTTCATCTGTCAAGAACTGATGGCTGCCTTCATCACAGTCTGTGATTGGACAATTTACAAACTGACTACAGGACCAAAGTAACCCGGTTCACATGGGGCTAGAAGCGTATCCTTCATTCGCAGAGTCACATATGTTATTAAAACAGTGACATTGTAACATGCATCTTTATCCACACCACCCATTGCCACAATCTTGGTGTGTTGCTGTTGGAAACATAACTGTCACGAGAAGACAGCTGAGCACCAAACATAGCAGTGAAGATATCGGTAATCTGGATTACTTCAGGTGCTCAGCTCTGAAGTGCTGACACAACGACATGTCTGCTTGGGTAAGTGCACAGCAGATTATATTGTACAAATGTGGCACACACAATGTATATGATTTGAAGGCTAGTTGCTTACTATGCTGCTTCTTTGTCCCCTACATGAAAGTCAGTTTAGGGAACTTTGAATGTATTTCCGATGCTATCTAACGGATGTCAAAATCACGCCAGCGTTAGACAGCTCTGATGTCCACCAAAACACGCTTCCATCTGTCTCCAGTCATTGCTGAACAAACGGACAAATGGGTCCGGATACGGTATCACACTGGTATGATCGCTACCGGCAGAGCTATAAACATTACATACATCCATAGTAGTATTTGTTATATGTACTTGTAACATCTACATCAGGTAGGCTCCCGTGTGTTGCCGGGGCCCAAAACGGAAGCAAAGAAATAGCAACACTGTAGCCTACCACGCATGTCGTAAGAGGCGACTAAGGAGGCTTGATGGTTCCGTCGCCCTGCTACTGAGTGAGTGCGTGGCGCGACACTGTGAGCTGTGAGTTTCATGTGAAATGCTTTTGAATCTGCCTGAGGTTTTTTGGAACGTGACTGCATGTTCGGAGTGATGGCAGGTGGCTATGTCCCAGAGTTGACCGGTTTTTGCCTTATGCAGAAATGCGTGGCTGCTGGGCTTCTGGTTGACTGCCACTGCCATCAGCGATGAACTGTATTTTCGTGGACTGTGTGGATGAACATCAAGGAAACATTCAGATAGGAAAATAACAGCCGATTCCATCAGAGATGAACTGGGTGTTTCGTGGGGGACTGGTATGTTGACATTCTAGTGGTGGCATTACGCACGGTGTATTTGTGCGGGCTGTTGTTTGTCGAGACTCCTGTCTTTTCCACTTTTCACATTGAGCAGTGGGGAGCGTTTTGTGTGATATTCACTGGCACAGGAACGGAGCATAATGGGGACGACCCGTTGCTGTGAAGTTGGATTTGCGACTAACTAACTAACTAACATCAGGTAGAGCTATGAACTGTCCAAAGGGGGTTGCGTGGTCTCAAGATGTGGTGTCCGCCTCGAGTGCTGGAGGTCCCGGGTTCAAGCCTCGGTGAGGACCGGGATTTTTTCACGAGGACTTCTAGTAATAAAATTTCCCCTGATCTCTTGGTAGTGAGATCGGACGCCCGTGTGTATTGTAGCGCACGTAAAATATCCCTTGGCAGTTGGAAATTGAAAAAGAGTAGCATAAAGGCGCTGCCCGGGCAAAATATCTAGTTAAAAATCTACTCAAAGTATTTCAGGATCCTCACCGGTGCTACGGAGTTCGTGCACTGAGCTGAGTTTCTCCAGACTCAGGTTTCAGATAGGAGGAAAACGGAACACTTATGGGTTGAACCCGTTTGCCGTGATGTTGATCCATCGACTAAACTAAACTAAACTAAACTAAACTGTCCAAACACCCAGCTCAGGAGTTCTTCGTCTGTATACTTGTGACATCTGTCACCCAGAATTACTGGCCGATTTGCCGAGGAGGAACAAGCTGCGCTAACCAGACGCCATATATCTAACTGAGAGTGTCGATGAACACACGTGCTGATGATATATACTTACCAAAACTGATAACGAAGACATGACCTTACTAACTAACCAAGATATGAATTATCATGCAAACACCGACGAAAGCATTAACTTATAAAAACTGTTGAAAACGGCATGCACTTACAAACTAAACA
Organism: Cepaea hortensis; assembly: GCA_963921405.1. Lineage (NCBI taxonomy): Eukaryota > Metazoa > Mollusca > Gastropoda > Stylommatophora > Helicidae > Cepaea > Cepaea hortensis. The sequence continues at coordinate 572,283 of CAWUFQ010000063.1, read as the reverse complement.
AGACATGATTGAATTTATAACCGCTGCCGACAACGAACGTACAAAAACGATGATGACGACTTGAACATACCAAAACCGATGCTGAAGATATGAACTTACCAGATCAGTTATCAGTTATCAGTTATCAGTTATCAGTTGGGGTATCTTCATTGCACTCCGGACATGTCCATAGGTGCTCAGATCCTCCCCCCAGCATATGCATCAGCGTCCGGTGGCTAATAGTGCCAGTTCTGTGTTGGTTGACGAGGCGCTTTGTTTTCCCGATGTACCTCTCGCGTCTGGCTGTGCCGATTCTTACTCCCAGGTCTTTCATCCTGGACAGCGATGTGGAATCACTGACGTCAAAGTCCTCTGTTCTCGCCATATCTTTAAGGACGTTAATAACATCGGCACGATCCATGGGCTGGCCATCTACAGGGGGTGCAGAGCCAGCCAGTTTGTCAGCTCGTTCATTTCCCTCGACTCCCGCATGTCCCGGGACGAAGATGAAGGTGACTTTACGTACAACAGAGTTCCGCAGCGATTCAGTCCACTGTCTACGTACAGATCCAGCTTCGACCTTCTGAATCATGCTCATTGAATCACTTAGTACACACACGTTGGTATAATGCTGTGATTCCAGCCATATGAACTTACCAGAACTGACGACAAAGACATGAATTTAACAAACATGAAGGCGAAGACATGACTTTATCAATAAGGTACACAGCTGTTAGACATATGGGTTATTTCTTTAAGACATGAGGGACATTTCTATGCACCGCGACGGGCACTTCTGGACTAGGTGAGGAAGACATTATATCACAATTGGACATGTGTGTGAGTGATAGTGGTGCAACTTGTGAGAGCAAGTGGGGCAACCTGTGAGAGCAAGTTGTCAAGTTGCGAGAGTCAGTGGGCAATATGTAAGAGCAAGTGGGCAAGTAATTAGGTCAAGTGGGCAAATTGTGAAAGCAAGTGAGCTATTTGTTAGGGCTAGTGGGCAAGTTGATAAGGCAAGTCGACAAGTTGTGAGAGTAATTGAGGAATTTGTTAGGATAAGTGGGCAAGTCAATTTGTCATAGCAAATGACTAAGTTGTGAGTGAAAGTGGGCAAGTTGTCAGGGCACGTTGACAAGCTGTGAGAGCAAGTGGGCAATTTGTTAGGCCAAGTTGGCAAGTTGTTATGGTATGTGGGCTAGTTGGTAGGACAAGTCGACAAATTGTGATACCAAGTTACAAGTTGTGAGCTCAAGTGGGGAAGTTGTTAGAGTAAGTCGAAACGTTGTGACATCATGTGGGTAAGATGTTTGGATGTGGTATGTAAAAAAAGAAAAATGAGGAGGGAATTCCCAAATTCTAATAGCCAACTGTTTAGAGAAACTTGAAAATGGCTCGTTAAGACTCCCTAGTGGTGGTGGGTTATTAATATTTGAAATTTCTTCACAGAGGGCCAGTTGAGCCCCGGATGTTCACAGTACACCAAAAAGGGAAATTTTTCCCGGGAAAATCTGAGATACTTGTATTTATCCGGCCACACGTGGCTCCACTCGTATGTTGTAACTAATATATTCTAATTAATATTACACAACGCCAAGTAAAACAACAAACACCAATTGAACCATCAAAACAATATAATGAAATAATATAGTGTTGTGCTCCTGTGTTGTGTGTGTGTTGGCGTGGCATATGATGTCAGATACACACATTAGAACAATACCATCAATGAGGTAGTAAACACATCATCAGCACAGTTAAGGAATTAAAGTTCCAAACTCTAACTAATGTTCTGGTACACCGTGTTTGATTCAATAATGGCACTAAACCAAATGTATGTCACAGTTCACCGCGCATATATATATATATATATATATATATATATATATATATATATATATATATATATATATATATATATGTATATGTATATATATATATATATATATATATATATATATATATATATATATATATATATACATTACTCAGAATGTCTCCTTAAGGCAACGCTAAATGTTCCTGAGGCATCCCAAACTATACCAAAGTGATATTCTTGAAATCTTGCGTTTAAAGTAGTACTCTCGGGTAGGTCCTACGTGGGTTGATAATAAAGGGGGTATCTGGTTTCTCTATAGTACCGGACAACACAGACTGTGCTGACAAGTACTTAGCTGTTCATTCCTTTCCTAGGCTTACGGTTGTGGCATAGGAGAAGCAGTTGAGGTAAAATGATGATGTTCCTCCAGAATGACCACCATCAGCATACAGGTCTCTGCCCAGTTTATGCAATCAACATAACCACCACCCTTGAGAAATATGGACCAAAACACATATAGCTATCTCACCTAAGAGCTGGGTTATTGGAAATATATAAGCGACGGGAGGAGGGATCATTTTCGGAGCTCAGGTTATTCCAGACTGGCCATCTTGTGTGCGTGATGTTATTCTATAAATATCAGTTGGAGGTGTTCACCTCACCTACTCGCACCACATGTCCTTTTCATTCAGGCGTTCTTCAGGCTGGTCCTTCTCTTATCAGTAGTACGATATGTGCCCACTGCCTTGTCAATTCGTTCCTACTTCCGGGAAAATACCTGCCTACCCCTTTCTGATATATAATTCCCATATATATCAATACACATCTAAAATCTTACAGAGTATGTTTTAGAAAAGTATCATTCACAGATAAAACATATGAATTATTTTAACACAAAATCATCTAGAGTCAGAACACACAATACACGTTAGAACATAATTTTACCAGACATAGAATATAATGACTATTTCTGTAAAAAGGATCATGGTAGTTTTGTTATAAAGTATAGATCGTCCATGGAGACTTTGAGAAATAGTGAATGGGAAAGTGTATCATTCATCAAATACATGAACTAACGCATCAAAAGATTCATTAAGAATTCTTCATGCCGAAGAATGACTTATCTATTCTTCTGAATAGCTTCCTTAAGTCAAGAAAATCTTCTCTATCTTATTAGCCTGTCTCTAGATTAATATCTATATTTTCCTTATCACAGAGGACAAGCGATCTCTATAGATGACATCTTTCTGTTAACCTTATCCATGAATAGAAGTAGAGTCCTACTAAATAGACACTCACCTTCACTCCACAGGACAATATTAATCCACACACACAGAAAAACGTCTGCTCTCTGGCTCACATTTTGTATACTGGCGCGCTAAGTTTCTCTGGGGCTGAATTTATCTCATCTCATGCCGCATTCTTTATGTCCCCCTTCCTCTTAATGGATTTCATCGTCTTGACAATGACTCATTTCACCCACCAGCATCCAGATGATTTAACCTATTATCCTTCCACTGTCTTTGTTGCCGGTCACACCTAATTTTTCACTGGAATGAAACATCAACAGCGCGCCCTGACCTATTATGTTTCGTGCAGGTTTCGGGTTAATGAAACCGCAACACGCGCTCTTGGTACTATCTTTCCGGTGTAGGTGTTCCCAGTTGACAGGTGACAGGTACCAGATTACGTCTATGAGCGGCTAATGTCTCTGTTCACGCGATCGCTGAATCATACTGCTTTCCTTCACTGCGTGGCTTAAGTTTGGAAACTTAAGCACTGCCTCCCTGGCTGTCCTTTCCATTTGAACACCATTGTCTATCTATGTCCACCATTGTCTATCTATGTGCACCATTGTCTATCTATTTCCAACATTGTCTATGGTGCGTTCTATATTCATTATATGAAGACGGGCATGAGACATTTGACATGTCACAAAGGACAAGTGGGTATATTGATAGGCAAGTCGACAAATTATGAGAGCAAGCCATTAAGTTGTGAGAGAGCAAAATCGACAATTTGTGAAAGTAAACTGTGTATGTTGTGCAGTGTACTGTATAAGTTGCTAGGGCAAGTCGACTAGATGTGAGAGAAAGTGGGCAAGTTGTTAGGTCAAGTGAGCAAGTTGATCGGACAAGTTGTGAGAGCAAGTGCGGAGGTTGTGACGGTAAGTAGGTACATTGTTGGGCAAGTTGGTAAGTTGATACGTCAAGTGGAAAGTTGTGAGAGCCTGTGGGGGAGGCGTAAAGGTTAAATAGGAAAATGTAAGAGTAAGTGGGCAAGTTTTAGGGTAGCTCAACAAGTTGTGATAGCAAGTAAACAAGTTGTGAGCGCAAGTTGGTAATTTGTTAGGGTAAGTCGACATGTTGTGAGAGCAAAGTAGGAAATTTGTGAAGGCAAATTGGCAATTTAATAGAGCAAGTCGACAAGTTGTGAGAGCTGGTGGGGAAATATTTCGGGTTAGTAAGCAAGGGGTAATGGCAATTCCACAAGTTTTTTTAACAAGTGGACAATGTGTGAGCGCAAGCGGGTAATTTGTTATGGTAAGGCGACACATTGTGAGAGTAAGTGGTGTAGTTGTGATAGAGCAAACTTGACAAGTTGTGAGAGTAAAGTGGGCATGTTGTGCAATCAACTGGGTAAGTTGTTAGGGTAAGTCGACATGTTATAAGAGCAAGTGCAGAAGTTGTGAGGGTAAGTCTGTCAATTGTTAAAGCAAGTGGGTAAGTTGATAGGTCAAGTCGAAAAGTTGTGAGAGCAAGTCGGGACGTTGTACGGGTATGTAGGGAAATGTAAGAGTAAGTGGGCAAGTCTTAGGGTAATTTGACAAGTGTTGATACTAAGTAGACAGAATGTGAGCGCAAGTTGGTAATTTGTTAGGGTAAGACGACATGTTGTAAGAGGAATGTGGGAAATTTGTGAGGTCAAATGGGCAAGTTGATAGAGCAAGTCGACAACTTGTGAGAGCAGGTAGGGAAATTGTTAGGGTTAGTGGGCAGGTATTAATGGCAATTCCACAAGTTGCGATAGCATGTCTACAGGTTTTGAGCGCAAGTTGGTAATTTATTTGGATAAGTAGACATGTTGTGAGAGCAAAGTGGGCAAGCTGTTAAGGCAATTGTCTGTATCGGTTACATGTGGAATTTTTACTGTTCTTTGGGTGCATAGGGATCGGTGTTTTGTGTTGATTTCTTTTGTTTGTGTCATTCTGTCATTGTGTCACCTTTCATTGGTTGTGTCAATTTGAGTTGATATGTCGATTCTGTGATTGTCTAAATGTTTGTCATTTTCAGTAATTTTGTCATTTTCAGTAGTTGTCGATTTCTCTCTCAGTGTGTGTGTGTGTGTGTGTGTGTGTGTGTGTGTGTGTGTGTGTGTGTGTGTGTGTGTGTGTGTGTGTGTAGGGGGCGGGTTACATTTTTTACTGTTTTGCTTTTCTTTGGGTGTATCGGGCAGATAGTTTTGTCTTGCTTTCTTATGGTTGTATCAGTTTGACTGTTTAAGTCACTTCTTCCATTGTCTCAATGACTGGCAGTTTCAGTGGTTGTAAATTTTGTATTTGTATTGTGTGCCTATTAAACTTTTACTGTGTCTGTTGCAAATGGATGTTTTGCTATTCTTTTGTTTAATCGGAATAGTGTTTTGTATTGCTTTCTTTGATTGTGTCAGGCTGTCGTTGTGTCAGTTTTCATTTGGATGGTATGCTTTTCTTTTGGTGCATCGGGTTCAGTGTTTTGTGTTGCTTTCTTTTGATTGTTCAGCCTGTCTTTGTGTCGGTTTTCAGTGTTTGTTTCAGTTTGAGGGTTTATGTCTTTTCTTTGATTGTCTCAATGCTTGTCATTATTCAGTGGATGTGTCATTTTCAGTTACTGCCGATTTTTTAAAGTGTGTCTGTTACATGCAATTGTTTTTTATTTTGATTGTGTCTGTGTCATTGTGTAAGTTTTCGTTGGTTGTGTCATTTTGAGTGGTTATGACGCTTCTTTGATTGTCCCAATGCTTGTTATTTCTCTGTTGTTGTGTCATTTTCAGTGATTGTCGCTTTATTTTTCTTTGTGTTACATTTTTACTGTGTTGGTTACATTTGGATATTTTGATTGCTGTTGGTTGTGTCATTCTGCCGTTGTGTCAGTTTTCATTGGTTATGTCAATACATGTCATTTTGAATGGTTGTCGATGTCTTTGCGCGCGCGCGCGTGTGTGTATGTGTGTGTGTGCCTGTGTCTGTTTCTGTGTGTGTGAGTATGTGTATGTATGTGTTGCATTTGTCTGTTTTGATTTCTTTTTGTGTGTGTGATACTTTATTTATGTCAATATTCTTTGTTTGTGTCAATACTTGTCATATTCAATGGTTTTCGATTTCTTTATGTGTGGTGGGTACATTTCTCTGTATTGATTTCGTTTTTTTGTGTCATTTTGTCATTGTGTTAGTTTGAGTGGTTATGTCGCTTCTCTGATTGCCTCAATATTTGACATTTTCAGTAGTTGTCGATTTCTTTATGTGTGTGTGTTACTTTTGGATATTGTGCGTTTCTTTTGGTTGTGTTAGTCTTTCATTGTGTCCGTTTTCTTTGCTTGATCCAGTTTGAGTGGTTATGTCGCTTCTTTGATTGTCTCACTGGTTGTAATTTTTAGTGGTTGTGTAATTTTCAGTGGTTTTTGGTGTGTGTGCGTGCGTGTGTGTGTGTGTGTGTGTGTGTGTGTGTGTGTGTGTGTGTTTGTGTGTGTGTGTTTGTGTGTCGTTTACATTTGGATGTTTTGCTTCTTTCTTGGTGCAAGGGATTCAGAGCTTTGTGTTACTTTCTTTTATTTGTGTCAGCCTGTCGTTATGTCATTTTCAGTGGTTGTAGATTGTGTGTGTGTGTGTGTGTGTGTGTGTGTGTGTGTGTGTGTGTGTGTGTGTGTGTGTGAGTTTGGGTTATATTTGTATGTTTTGATTTCGTTTGGTCAGTCTGTCATTGTGTCAGGTTTCATTGGTTCTGTCGGTGTATTATTATCACACATGTTTCTTGGGCGAGCAATATTAGGACTTAGTTGTTGCCCATTTGTCGGTCGAGATGGAACGGAGTATGACAACTGCCATATAGCTGGATCAGGCTATGGATTGTAAGACACACTTTGCACGGCATTAGTTTCAAAAGAATGATAAGAGTGCAAGACGTTCTGGTGCAAGCACGAAAACGTCACGATAAGGGCAGTTAGTCTTGAGCTGGGGTCCACGTCGGACATGGCTTCTCGTCACTTTAGAAGAAATGAGTGCGAGTCAGTTGGTTTATAATAAACCGTCGTGCATAGACCAGCGGAACCTAAAGAGACTGTGAGGTCTAAGAAATTGACAGCCGACGAAGAAATGGTGGAGGTAAATTTGATGCTGGGATGGAAGTCTGAAAAAAAGGCAATGAAGTTCTGTAGGTCAGGCAAGGGCATGTCCGAGACACCAAAGCAGTCGTCAATGTACCTCCTGTAGAGCTCCGGGAGCCTACCGGTGTACTGACTCCATACCTGGTGCTCCAGATAGCCCATGAAGAGGCAGGCATAACTGGGACCCATCTTAGTACCCATGGCCACACCGCTGATCTGGTCGAAGTAGTCCCCATTGAACGCAAACGAGTTGAGGTTGAGGACTAACTCCGCAAGACGCAGTAATAGTCCAGTGGCTATCGAGGGATTAAGCCTTTTCTCCAAGAAAAATTCTAAGGCTTTAAGGCCGCCAGAGTGAGGAATGGAAGTGTAGAGTGAAGTCACATCTAAAGTGAAGATGTGATACTGAGAAGGGTTAGTGAAACTGATGGAATCGAAGATGGAGATAGCGTGGTTGGTGTCTTTGATATGCGAAGGGAGGCTGGCAACCAACGGCTGAAACATGCTGTCTAGAAACTCTGAAATCCGTTCTGTAGGGCAAGAGCAGGCCGATACGATAGGTCTGCCTGGGTTACCAGGTTTGTGTGTCTTAGGCAGCATATTAAAGGCGGGTTTGCCCAAGCAGCTATCGTGGATGATCAACGAGGTGGCGGAACTGGGTAAAAGACCTTGCTGGATAATGGCGTTAGTCACGCTTTTGACCTGGGTGTTGTTTCTGACTGTCCCATCTTGTATCCTTGGTCTGTAGAAGGTGGCATCGCCCAGTTGCTTGTTGCCTTCCTGTATATATAAGTCTTTCCTCCAAACCACTAGCGCCCCTCCCTTATCGGCAGGTTTGATAACTATGTCATCACGGCGTTTCAACTGTGTAAGTACCCGTTGTTCATCCGCGGTGAGGTTGGAATATCGTAGTGGCTTAAATTTGAGTTTTTGGATGTCGTAAAGTGTTTTGTCGATGTATAAATCGAGGGCCTTAGATGCCCCTGGATTGGGAACCCAAGCAGACCTGCGTTTGGAGAGGTGAGAGAAATGGTCGGTAGGATCCGAAGAGTTATCGTTATGAGGTTGATTTCTGAAGTGATATTGTAGCCTGAGAGTGCGATGGAACCGATGGACGTCCTGCAGTAATGCGTATCTATCGCCACAGGAACGTAGCGGTATGAACCTGAGCCCTTTGCTGAGGACCGATTTCTCAGATGCCGATAGTGGAAGGTCGGGAGGTATGCACACAACTAGGTTATCGGAGCCAGTGGTAAGTTGGGGTGGGAGAGGGGGCGAGGAGGGAGTGGAGGTAGGGGCACGGAGTTTGGCTAGCTTGGCGTTTTTGGCCGCGGAAAGACACTTGTATAGATGGTGGTTAGTGCTATTGATGATACACCGTATAACACAATACAAGAAATAATTACTCGAGGTAAGTTGTCTAAGACGCTGATCGAGGATAGTTATATTCGAGCTGAAGTCAGACAGTTGTCGCGCTTGGTTGTCGGCAATGCATCGCATGCGAAGAGTAGCACATTTAAACTCAACTTTAGATAGACGTCTACTACAACTGTCATCGAGAGTGCCTGCCGATGGGTGAAATCTAGAGATGAAGCCACGTGGGGTGATATGAAGCCGTAGGCAGTTCTTGAGGAAATTAAAATGGCATGTGGTGCGGGTCTTTTTGTAGATGTTAAGAGCCAAGTCGGTGGCTGTGATTTTGATATCTGTTGGTAAGAGACTAAAGCAGAAAATGACATATAATCTCAATTGTTGAAATAACTGAGGTGGATGAGTGGGAGGCATAGCATTGGAGATTTAACGGACGTGGGGATGAAAGGCTGGTGTGCAAAAGTAAGGTGTTGTAGCCTAGCGGGGGGAAAAAACAACACGTGTGTGGGGCGGTAAGGGTAGCACGCCGCTTAGAAAACACACTGACACACGCGCACAGAATGGACTACAAATCGACAACAATCTTACCGACAACGAAGACGAAACGTGAAATATATAGTAGCAGTTCAAGGGAGCGGACAATGGTAAACAAGAATGAGGTGAACTGCAGTAAAGCTTAAAAAGGCAATGAATGAATCACCCAAATAAACGAGAAGTAGATAGTGAGCTTTACTAAAACACGACTACAAGAGACAAATTGGACGTTGCGGCCAAAGCCTTTGTCAGCACAGGACAAACAAATACAAACCAACACAAAACTACATGAAACACACTATGACAATATTAAACTATTAAACTAATTAAAATTAAATGTACTCATCTGAATACTGTGTCCTAGCTTGGAAGGTCTGACACACGTAGGGCGCCAGTGGATCAATAGACCGGATGTATGGTACACGGGTCAAAGGTCAAGCTGGAAGGGAGTGGGGTGGAGACGCGCCCATGTGTGCGGAAAAGTAAAATTAGAGACCGGCAAAGATGTTACGGACGCAGATGACAATTAGCAATTATTGTTAAGCGCTCGAAACACCGCTGTGGAAACCTATATAGTGTTAGTACACACAGAGAGGCATGAGTGGCGGTCGTTCAGAAAATGCTGGCAAAACACCGAACGTAAATCCGCCAAGAGAGTTGACTGTGATGTCATACAAAGGATCTGCACGTACCCAGATGGTGGACTGTAAGCTGGGGGTGGGAGGGGTGGGGTGGGAAGTTAAATGAAGCTGTGTTGGACATTAAGGCCGTGAGGGGAGAGTGTGCCCAACTGGAAGATGAGACGGTGTTCCAATGTCTTCCGATCCCGTTCGTGGGATGCGCATGATTTGATGGCCGTGACCTGTATGTCGGCTACGCCATGGTGGTCAGGACTGTTGAAATGTATGGATACTGGTTTCTGGGCGCCGCTGGTGATGTCAGAAAGATGTTGTCGAAATCTGTCCCCAAGATCCTGCACGGAATGTAATGTCGCAGTCATCTTTCGTACGTTGTTAAAACGTCTTGGACACATTGGTCTGGATACATTGAGGAATACTTCATGCTGTAGTAGCTTGGTAAGTTCCTGGATCCTGTAGTGTTGTCCAGTGACACTTGTATTTGTAGTGTCTAAAGACGACGCTGGATAGTTTTCTTCTCACAGTCCACTTTCATACGACGATTTTGACATGTCGGAAACAAAGCAGTCGCTCCACATAAAGCTCCAAACTATACCTGACAACCTACACACACTATTTTAAAGAAAAGGCGGCATAATATTAGAAAGAAAAAAATTTTATACTCAAGTAATCCTTGGGCAATGTGCTGTTCAGTGGTGCTCGAAATCACGCTGGAACGTACTTCGGGTTGACGCACAAAAAATTTTTTGAAGTTCACAAGGCTCAGGTAAAGTTGACACAAAAAATAACCTGTACTTTTGAAACTAAACGAAATTAGAACGTTTGTAAATGTATGGTGTATGTAATGTCACTGAAGTCTGTATAGGTTTGTATGCTGTCAAGTATTCTCGTTAGTCGTTACCACCATCAACAACTTTCACGCTCACACTAACCCTACTCAATGACATTCAAGGGCACGGCCGCCATTTTGGATTTTAGTTCTTAAATTGGTTGAATTTGGCAATAAGTCTGAAGACGAATCGGTTGGCTTCAAATAATGTCTTCACACTTATAATTTAATGAAATAAACACTATTTAACCGTTACTTTACCCTAATCTATGACTTGCGCACTACTATCGACATCTTCACATTCGATTCAAAAACTCGGACAAAAAAAAATCTACAAGTTCGCATTCAGTTCAAAACTCGGACGAGAAACCCACGTTCGCACTTGTCAGAGTCTTGCGTAGAGCAAGATAAGTAGCTCGTTTTCTGGCAAGTGTGAAGCGATATCAAACTATCAAATCACACGAAGTGAATATCCGAAACTGTTATTTACAAGCTTTATTTACGCGCTGCATTTATTATCGCACAGACATCGCGCAATGACAATCCATAGAAATCATCACAGCATGAACAATATCAATACAATACATAAGGATACATGCAATCAATATACATATCACTTACAAGCCAAAATACTCAAGCGTTCGAACCAGTCTCCAACTGTCACACAGGCTAGCTCTCAATGCAGATTCAAAACCACTCGCAGACTCATGCGACCTGTCCATACAAACGCCTAACCCGGTCTGCCTGGCCTTTCGTTCTACACGCTAGTTGGCGCTCAAGTCAGCTGGTGTGACCCCTGCAAGGTTCACGGGGTGTACCGCTGACCAGCGGTCGTTTTAGCGTCGCTCAGTTGCTGTGCCTGGCTGCTTATACGGGCGTCGTCGAAGACGCCGCATTCCCTCTGCAGTGTTTAACATCACTAAGGGTTGCGCGTTGTTATGTTGCCTGGCGTTGGTACAGACAACGCGTCGCAACCTCAGATGTGAGACTTTGGCACTCCTGTTACTGGTGGTATTGTAAGTATCTTCAGTCTACTATGATGATAACTACCACTGAGGAATCACTCTTAGATGATCATCGGTTCCCGCTCAACAGAGGCCAGGTTCTTGCAGACCCTCTGGGTTATGGGCCCAGTGCAAAGCCCGCTGAGTAAAAACTTCCTTCAATGCTCGAGCCATAATCATCTTCTATGACGTTTCTGCTAGCTTTTTGGAAACATAGTGGAACCTGTTGAAGAGAAAACAAACCTGGTGAGAGCAACCAGATACCGACCTTTATTAGGTGAGTGTAGGCCGCTCAGATATATAACAGAGAACTAAGCTCTGTCATAGGTCAGAGGAGCTCATCACATCGGTCTGAGTCATGGTAAGAAAAGGAAAGACTAAAGGAATAGTGCAGAAAACCAGTAGATACCCTACTGGAAGATCCTACCATTTTACATTTCCTTTATACCCCCCCCCCAACCACTTTCGATCTCCCTAAATATCATCCTTTGGATGTGTGGGCTGTGCAGTGAAGAATTCGCTACTGGGAATGATTGATATCCCAGCTGGAGGTAATGAAAGATTATTATCACTGCGCTTGGCAACCTCTTGTGGATTTGCCACCATTCTCACTGCATATGCACCGACACTCACTTCCTCTGATGATGTGAAAGATACGTTCTATGAGCAGCTAGACTCTGCGATCAAGGCAATTCCAAAATCCGACTACATTTATATGCTCGGTGATTTCAATGCTCGTGTGGGCAAGGACTCGAGTTCATGGCCAGTGTGCCTTGGAAAATACAACATCGGTCGCATGAATGATAATGGGCAAAGGCTGCTGGAGAATTGCACCAGAAATGACCTATGTATTACAAACTCCTTTTTTAAAACAAAAGAGATCCATAAGGTCACATGGAAACATCCAAGATCCGGCCATTGGCATCAGCTGGACTTCATTATCACACGGAGACAACATCTGAACCATACATCATTAACTCGAAGTTACCACAGTGCTGACTGTGATACAGATCATTCTTTGGTTGTTGCAAGGGTTAGACTGAGACCAAAGAGAATCTACACAGCTAACCACAAGTCTAGCCCCAGGATTAATATTATTAACACTCAAGATCCTGGAAAGTGCTTTGAATTTCAACAGCAACTTGAGGACGCTTTCAATGATACATCAGAACATTGTATAGTAAATGATAAATGGGGTAAACTTAAGGAAACTATTTATAAAACAGCGGTAGTGGTTTACGGCACTGTGGATCATAAGAGGCAGGACTGGTTTGCGGCAAACAGCCAGATACTGCAGCCCTTGATTGATAAAAAGAAGATAGCTCTCTTAAGAAACAAGGAAAGACCAACGCGTAACACTCTGAGTGAGCTGAAGCAAGTGAGGAAGGATGTACAAAAGGCTGTCAGGCAGTGTGCGAATGACTATTGGATCAAGTTATGTGAGTCCATTCAAATCGCAAGTGATAAGGGAAACATCAGAAGCATGTATGAAGGGATAAAGAAAGCCTGTGGTCCAATGATCAAAAGAAGTGCACCGCTGAAAACCTTGACTGGAGAAATCATCACTGATAAGAAACAGCAGATGGATAGATGGGTCGAGCACTATTTAGAGCTTTACTCAAGTGAGAACAAGCTGGCGGATGATGCCCTCAACGCCATAGAGGCCCTGCCAACTCTTGACCACCTGGACACACTTCCCACTATAACAGAAGTTAAGTGTGCTATAAATGAGCTTGCATCTGGCAAGGCTCCAGGTAAGGATGGGATTCCAATAGAGGTGATCAGGAGTGGGCAAGACACCCTCGCTCTACAGATCCACCAGCTAATAGAGCTATGCTGGCGAGAAGGACAAGTCCCACAGGATTTCAAAGATTCAAACATCATAACGCTGTACAAGAAACAGGGAGATCGGAGCGACTGCAACAACTTTAGGGGTATCTCACTTCTGTGTATTGTTGGGAAAGTATTTGCCAGAATTGTCCTGCGCAGACTTCAAGTCCTGAGAGATCAAGTCTACCCCGAATCACAGTGCGGCTTCCGTCAGAACCGGTCTACCATTGATATGATATTCTCATTGTGACAGATGCAAGAAAAATGCCGGGAACAAAATCAGCCACTGTTTATTGCCTTCATCGACCTCACAAAGGCATTCGATTTGGTCAGTCGTGAGGGTCTGTTCAAAGCACCAAAGAAGATTGGCTGTCCACCAACTCTTCTATCCATTGTGGAATCGTTCCACACAGGCATGAAGGGTATAATCAAGTTTGATGGCTCAACTTCAGAAGAGTTTGAAATCAAGAGTGGAGTTAAGCAAGGTTGTGTACTTTCCCCCACCCTCTTTGGGATATACTTTTCACTTCTACTGAAATATGCCTTTTGTGATCAGGAAGACGGTATATACATTCACTCACGCTCAGATGGTGGCCTGTATAATGCTCAGAGATTGAAGGCCAAGACCCAAATTAGCAGGGTACTAATCAGAGAGTTGCTTTTTGCGGATGATGCTGCGATTACGACCCACTCTGAGGAAGAATTACAACATCTATTATCTGCATTCTCCAATGCTTGTTCTGAATTTGGTTTAACGATTAACAAAAAGAAGACACAGATTATGTCACAAGGTGCACATGGTGTACCATCAATCTTTATTGACGACGCCGAACTGGAGATAGTAGACCATTTTACATATCTTGGATCAGAGGTAAATAGCAAATTATCCCTCGATCAGGAAATCAACATCAGGACTGGCAAGGCAGCAACAACAATGAACATGTTAGCAAAAAGAGTCTGGGAGAACAGGAAGCTTACTGCCAAAACAAAAGTCCTCGTCTACCAAGCCTGTGTCCTTAGTACTCTTCTTTATGGCAGTGAAACCTGGACAACTTACTCACGCCAAGAGAAACGTTTAAACAGCTTTAATATGCGGTGTCTGCGAAGAATTCTTGGTATTATGTGGCAAGACAAAATCACAAATACTGAAGTATTGGAAAGATCAGGTTGTGTGACGGTGTATTCCATGCTCAGTCTTCGTAGACTTAGATGGATAGGACACGTTAGGAGGATGGATGATGGTAGAATACCAAAGGACATCTTTTTTGGTGAATTACAGACGGGTAGGAGATCTCAGGTTCGGCCTCTACTACGATACAAAGATGTGTGTAAGCGGGACATGATTGATACAGGCATTGATAATGCACAATGGGAGCACGTCGCCGCTGAACGTGTTGCATGGAGGGCAACTATCAGAAATGGAATAAAGACAAAGGAGAAAATGATTGCAGATAAAGCACACACAGAGCGTGAGAGACGTAAGATGGTGCAAAATGGTGGAAATTACCATGTTTTCACATGCACCTACTGTGGGCAAACATTTGCAGTAAGAATTGACCTTACCAGCCACACTCGCCACCGCCAGGGATCGTAGTTATTGCCATATGACAGTTATTTAAGCCTTTTTGAAGCACAATGTACCAAACTATCGTCTGTCAAGACGGAAAGGTGCCAATGCAATGTATCATCCCACTACTACTGAGTTAATTGATATCGCACATTAGCTAGTTTAAGCACCGCGATAGCCTACTGTTGCCGACGCTCCTATAATACGTTCTCACAACGCACATTACTACACTCGATTCCTAAGAATCATCTAACTTGGGTCTATTTAATTAAATACCATATATTTATTCCTGTTTGAAATCGAGACTACTAAATCACACAATGGATAAATGTCCGCCGATGTAAATCAACATAAGACACTGTAGTCTCTCTCCATAATCAAACCAGTAACATCATACACGTCCTTGTTGCCTCACAACATTTGGTCGACTCCCGCCAATGTTGTTTGTCCAGACTGTTTTAATACTGTGTCTGAATGACGTCACAAATCTGACTAGACACTAGACGTCGAGAAGCTATTTTTCTCTCTCCTTTTTTCGACTCCATGAAAACAACTGGCCGGCTGTCCCGCTTTAATCTGGGGAATTGTTCCCTGTACTCCAAAAAGTCTTGCCGGCTTGTGATCTGAAGACCTGTTCCCCCACAACAAAAGATCTTGCCGACTCCCGTCAGAACAGTCTGTCTCCAACATCAAAGGAATGCGGCCGCTTGTAGACGAATGGCGCGACAGTCTTTCATCGATCGACAACTCCAAGAATTTCCGCGGCACTCATTCATTGGCACCTTGCTGTCTTGACAGACGATAGTTTGTGCTTTAAAAAGGCATAATAACTTTTACCTATGGCGGTAGCGAATGTGACTGATAAGGCCAATTTGCGCTGTAAATGTCCGTTCACAATGGGTGCATGTGAACACGTGGTCATTTCCACCATCATGCACCATCTTACGTCTCAAACGCTCGGTGTGTAACTTATCTGCAATATTCCATTTCTGATGTTTGTCCTCCATGCAACACGTTCAGCGGCGACTTGCTGCCAATGTCATTGTCAATGCCTGTACCAATCATGTCCCGCTTACACACATCTTTGTATCGTAGTAGAGGCCGACCCTGAGATCTCTTACCCATCTGTAATTCACCAAAAAAGATGTCCTTTGGTTTTCTACCATCATCCATCCTCCTAAGATATCCTATCCATCTAAGTCTACGAAGACTGAGCATGGAATAAACCGTTACACAACCTGATCTTTCCAATACTTCTGTATTTGTGATTTTGTCTTGAAACTTAATACCAAGAATTCTTCGCAGACACCGCATATGAAAGCTGTTTAAATGTTTCTCTTGGTGTGAGTAAGTTGTCCAGGTTTCACTGCCATAAAGAAGAGTACTAAGGACACATGCTTGATAGACAAGGACTTTTGTTTTGGCAGTAAGCTTCCTATTCTCCCAGATTCTTTTTCTTAACCTGTTCATTGTTGTTGCTGCCTTACCAATCCGGATGTTGATTTCCTAATCTAGGGATAATTTGCTATTTACCACTGATCCTAGATATGTAAAATGGTCTACCATCTCTAGTTCCGCGTCGTCAATAAAGATTGATGGTACCCCATGTGCACCTTGTGACATAATCTGTGTCTTCTTTTTGCTAATTATTAAACCAAATTCAGAACAAGCAATGGAGAAAGCAGATAGTAGACATTGCAATTCTTCCTCAGAATGGGTCGTAACTGCAGCATCATCTGCAAAAAGCAATTCTCTGATCAGTACCCTCCTAATTTTGGTCTTGGCCTTCAATCTCTGAGCATTGTAAAGGCCGCCATCTGAGCGTGAGTGAATGTATATACCACCATCCTGATCACGAAAGGCATATTTCAGTAGAAGTGAAAAGTATATTCCAAAGAGGGTGGGAGCTAGTACACAACCTTGATTAACTCCACTCTTGATTTCAAATTCTTCAGAAGTTGCACCATCAAACTTGATTATACCCTTCATGCCTGTGTGGAACGATTCCACAATGGACAAAAGAGTTGGTGGGCAGCCAATCTTCTTTAGTGCCGTGAACAGACCCTCACGACTGACCAAATCAAATGCTTTTGTGAGGTCGATGAAGGCAATAAACAGTGGTTGATTCTGTTCACGGCATTTTTCTTGCATTTGTCGCAATGAGAATATCAATGTCTGCGCAGAACAATTCTGGCAAATACTTTCCAACAATACACAGAAGTGAGATACCCCTATAGTTGTTGCAGTCACTCCGATCGCCCTTGTTCTTGTACAGTGTTATGATGCTTGAATCTTTGAAATCCTGTGGGACTTGTCCTTCTCGCCAGCATAGCTCTATTAGCTGGTGGATCTGTAGAGTGAGTGTGTCTTGCCCACTCCTGATATCCTCTATTGGAATCCCATCCTTACCTGGAGCCTTGCCAGATGCAAGTTCATTTATAGCACACTCAACTTCTGTTATGGTGGGAAGTGTGTCCAGGTGGTCAAGAGTTGGTAGAGCCTCTTTGGCATTGAGGGCATCATCCGCTAGTTAGGTCCAAATAGTGCTCTACCCATCTGTCCATCTGCTTTTTCTTATCAGTGATGATTTCTCCAGTCAAGGTTTTCAATGGTGCACTTCTTTTGATCACTGTACCACAGGCTTTCTTTATTCCTTCATACATGCTTCTTATGTTTCCCTTACCACTTGCGATTTGTATTGACTCACATAACTTGATCCAATAATCATTTGCACACTGCCTGGCAGCCGTTTGCACATCCTCCCTAGCTTTCCTTAGCTCACTCAGAGTGTTACGCGTTGGTCTTTCCTTGTTTCTTAAGAGAGCTTCTTATCAATCAAGGGCTGCAGAGTCTCGCTGTTGGCCGCAAACCAGTCCTGCCTCTTATGATCCACAGTGCCGTAAACCCCTACGGCAGTTTTATAAATATTTTCCTTACTTTGACCCCATTTTTCATTTACTGTACAATTTTCTGGTGTATCAGTGAAAGCGTCTTCAAGTTGCTATTGAAACTGAAAGCACTTTTCAGGATCGTAAGTGTTAATAATATTAATCCTGGGGCAAGATTTGTGTTTAGCTGTGTAGATTCTCGTTGGTCTCAGTCTAACCCTTGCAACAACCCAAGAATGATCCGTATCACAGTCAGCACTGTGGTAACTTCGAGTCAATGATATATGGTTCAGATGTTGTCTCCGTGTGATGATGAAGTCCAGCTCGTGCCAATGGCCGGATCTTGGATGTTTCCATGTGATCTTATGCATCTCTTTTGTTTTAAAAAAGGAGTTTGTAATACACAGGTCATTTCTGGTGCAATGTTCCAGCAGCCTTTGCCCATTTTCATCCATGCGACCGATGTTGTATTTTCCAAGGCACACTGACCATGAACTCGAGTCTTTGCCCACACGAGCATTGAAATCACCGAGCATATAAATGTAGTCAGATTTTGGAACTGCCTTGATCACGGAGGCTAACTCCTCATAGAACACATCCTTCACATCATCAGAGGAATCGAGAGTCGGTGCATACCCACAAGAGGTTGTCAAGCGCAGGGATAATAGTCTTTCATTTCCTCCTGCTGGAATTTCAATCATTCCCAGTAGCGGATTCTTCACTATAAAGCTCACGCAGTGTTGCCATTTTTCTGCCTGCCCTCTACCCTTCCATAAAAAAGGTTGTAATTGTTTTCCCTGAGTGACCCTTCCTCAGCCAGGCGATTCTCCTGCAGGCCAGCAATATCAATGTTAAGACGATTGAGTTCGGCATCAATCACAGCCGTTTTTCTCACATCATCAATATTGGTCAAGTCAATGTAAAATCCTGGACACATGGTTCTCACGTTCCAGGTTGCGAGCTGTAGCTAGAGGTTCCTATTTTTATTTTTATTTGTACCTTATGCATTGGTTTTACAGCCTGCGATTCAGATTTTGTCCTAGCCCCAAGCACCCATTGAAGCAGACAGGCTGTGGCGGATCAGCACCCAATTGACCAGGGGCTGCCCAGCTTGAGGCGGGCGGTAGCTGATCAGTGACACCTGTAGGTGTCTCTCACCGTCAGAGGCAACACGTGGCGCCCCATGTCTACGCCATATGACAGGGACTTATAACCCGTGACAGTTGCCTCTCGCTTTGATTCCGAGACCAGTTAAGACCAGGGATGGAGTTATTGCCTCTCCATAGCACAAAGCCTGGGCTAAAATATAGAGATCATGTGTTGCCCATGCAGCATGATCCCTCTCTCGCCCTGCCTAGTTCACTCCAGAGGAAAGGTAACACCCCTACATCTGGAACAAGACAAGCTGCAGAAGCTGCCGGATCAGCAAAGCAATGCTCCAACTGTTCGCCTGTCGGAGCTTCGATCCTAGACCAGCCGCCAACCAAGGCTTAGGGCCTGGTCTGCCCTGTCATGACATTTTGTCTTTAGCTTGCATTTCCTCGCACCAGGGTATGGCTTGTACCCTCCCAATTGCGATCTTCCGCCCGAAGCCATTGGCACAATGTGGGGTGTCGGGTTTGGTAAGCGCCGCCCAACGTTCAGCGCTAACAGAAAGCAGGTAGTACCGTCTACTGTTATACGGTAGCTCAGTCATATCTGACTAAGACCTGACAAACCCGCGACACTCAACCTAGGGGCTATTACCTCTAGGGGCTCAATCCAGACGACACACTTAACTCTGGTAAAGTCAGGTTAACGAGCAAATAATGTATTATACATAATAGTACAGGAGAGAACAGGTTGAGTCCAATGCAGTATGTATTGCAGCTAGATCGAGAAGAATTATCAGCAGCGTAATATCTGTGCTGTCATTCTCGGGCGGATCTCGTCGTTGTCTGTACTTTTGGTCATCATAGGTCTCTCACCGGGTCTCCTAGGATCCTCCTTTGATAGTGTAGACTTGCTGGACTGCTTAACAATGGTAGCTGTCACTTCGGAAACAATGTTCAGATCTCGATTGTAGCCATGGTGGATTACTGAATATGTAGATCTCTTCTCTGTAGAGACAGGTCTTAGTCAGATATGACTGAACTACCGTAATGACAGTAGACGGTACTACATGCTTTCTGTTAGCGCCGAATGTTGGGTGGCGCTTACCAAACCCGACACCCTAAATTGTGCCAATGGCTTCGGGCGGAAGAGCGCAATTGGGAGGGTACAAGACTAATCTTGGTGCGAGGAAATGCAACCTAAAGACAAAATATCATGGCAGGGCAGACCAGGCCCTAAGCCTTCGTTGGCAGCTGGTCTAGGAACGAAGCACTGACAGGCGGACAGTTAGAGCATTGCTTTACAGACCCGGCAGCTTCTGCAGCATGTCTTGTTCCAGGTGTATAGGTGTTACCTTTATTCTGGAGTGAACTGGGCAGGCCGAGAGAGAGATCGTGTTGCATGGGCAATAGATGGTCTATATTTTAGCCCAGGCTTTGTGCTATGGAGAGGCAATAACTCCATCCCTTGTCTTAACATTACTCGGAATCAAAGCGACAGGTAACATTCATGGGTTATAGGGTTATAAGTCCTTGTCTATTGGCATAGACATGGGGCGCCATGGGTTGCCTCTGACGATGGGAAACACCAACAGGTGTCACTGATAAGCTACCGCTGGGCAGACACCCCCCCCCCCCCCAGCCTATTGGATGCTGATCCGCAACAGCCTGCCTCATTCAATATGTGCTTGGGGCTAGGACAAAATCTTAATCGGAGGCTGTAAAACCAATGCACCATGGACTAATAAAAAGAAAATTAGAAATCTTAAACTACGGATTGCAACCTGGAACGTAAGAACCATGTGTTCAGGATTTTCCACTGACTTGACCAATATTTACAATGCGTGAAAAAACGGCTGTGATTGATGCCCAGCTCAATCGTCTTAACATTGATATTGCTGGCCAATAGGAGACTCGCCTCGATGAGGAAGGGTCACTCAGGGAAAACACTTACACCTGTTTTGGAAGGGTAGAGGGCAGGCAGAAAAAAGGCAACATGTTGTGGGCTTTGCAGTGAAGAATTCGCTACTGGGAATAATTGATATCCCAGCTGGAGGTAATGAAAGACTATTATCCCTGCGCTTGACAACCTCTTGTGGTTTTGCCACCATTATAACTGCATATGCACCGACACTCGCTTCCTCTGATGATGTGAAGGATTCGTTCTATGAGGAATTAGACTCTGTGATCAAGGCAGTTCCAAAATCCGACTACATTTATATGCTCGGTGATTTCAATGCTCGTGTGGGCAAGGACTCGAGTTCATGGCCAGTGTGCCTTGGAAAATACAACATCTGTCGCATGAATGAAAGTGGGTAAAGGCTGCTGGAGCATTGCACCAGAAATGACCTATGTATTACAAACTCATGTTTTAAAACAAAATAGATGCATAAGGTCACATGGAAACATCCAAGATCCGGCCATTGGCACCAGCTGGATTTCATCATCATACGGAGACAACATCTCAACCATACATCACTGACTCGAAGTTACTACAGTGCTGACTGTGATACGGATCATTCTTTGATTGTTGTAAGGGTTAGACTGAGACCAAAGATAATCTACATAGCTAAACATAAATCTCCCTGGAGTCTTCGCTGGAGCTACGGATTTCGTGCTTTGTGCGACATTTTCGGCAAGCCGCCCTGCAGAAAGAGAATGATCCATAGGGGATCAAACCAGATGCAATAACGCCAGTCCCCCTGCCTGTGAACCTTTTTACACCTGTTAATCAAATGTATTATTATACCTGCTTTTAATTTCAGTCAACTGTGTGTGGCTTGGCGGGAGCGACATCTTCCAGGAGGGAACCTGGGAATGGGCAAGTACATCGAATGCTTTCAATAAATTCTCAAACTGGGCTAATAGTCAACCAGACAACCAGGCGAATGGTAGGTTGCCATACACTGGCGAGGACTGAATGCTGTGTGTGAATATTTTAGTGTGGCAGAAGCAAAGAACCCGTTCGCAACCCTTGAGGCCTGTATGGTGTTCACCTTATATGTGTACGGACAAGAAGGCACTTAATGTGTGACAAGGTAAAAATATCACGCTGGTTGCCTTCACTTCACATATTATTTTGTAGTACCCATTTTACCACATGGCATGGTCGGGATAAGAACACAGAGCTAATCATCTGGTGATCGTTTAAGATGGCCAAACATGACCGCTCACGTTTACAGCATGGCACATGATGATTTTTAGCCTGGGTCGACCTTGAAATTCAGTTTAATAAAAATAAAAAACAATTCCCAATAGGATTTCAACACACGACCATCGTGCCGGCGGGCTACATTGCTAACTAATGCTCTACCGCTTTTGAACATAATTACAGGTGTCAGGTAGATATCACTGAGCTACCGTATGGCAGTAGACGGTACTACCTGCTTTCTGTTAGCATCGAATGTTGGGCGGCGCTTACCAAAACCAACACCCACATTGTGCCAACGGCTTCAGGCGGAGGAGCTAAATTGGGAGGGTACAAGCCCTTACCCTTGTGCGTTGAAATGCAACCTAAAGACTAAATGTTTTGGCAAGGCAGACCAGGCCCTAAGCCGTGGTTGGCAGTTGGTATAGGATCGAAACTCCGACAGACGGAAAGTTATAGCATTGCTTTGCTAATCCGGCAGCTCCTTCAGATGGTCTTGTTCCAGATGTATTGGTGTTACCTTTCTTCTGAGTGAACTAGGCAGGCGAGAGAGGGATCATTCTGCATGGGCAACACATGGTCTCTATATTTTAGCCCATGCTTTGTGCAATGGAAAGGTATAACTCCATCCCTGGTCTTAACCGGTCCCGGGATCAAAGCGAGAGGTAGCAGTTATGAGTTATACGTCTTTATCACTTGTCGTAGACATGGGGCGCCACGGGTTGCCTCTGACGGTTGAAGACACCTACAGGTGTCACTGATCAGCTACCGTCTTCCTCAAGCTGGGCATCCTCGACCAATCGGGTGCTGATTCGCCTCAGTCTGCTTGTTTCAATGGGTGCTTGGGGCTAGGACAACATCTTAATCGCAGGGTATAAAATCAATGCTCTAGGCACTATAAAAGCTGGGCATTCCCCGGCCAATTCTACGGCTTGCAACCTGGAACATAAGAACCATGTGTCCGGGATTTTCCACTGACCTGATGAATAATGACGATGTGAGAAAAAGGGCTGTGATTGATGCCGAACTCAATGATCTTAACATTGATATTGCTGGCCTGCAGGAGGGAGACTCGCCTCGTTGAGGAAAGGTCACTCAAGGAAAATTATTACACCTTTTCTGTGTGGAAAGGTAGAGGGCAGGAAGTAAAACGAAAACATGGAGTGGGCTTTGCAGTGAAGAATTCACTACTGTCAATGATTGAAATTCCAGCTGGCGAAAATGAAAGATTTAATTATCCCTGTGCTTGGCAACCACTTGCGGTTTTGCAACCATTATCACTGCATATGCACCGACACTCACTTTCTTTGATGGTGTGAAGGATTCATTCTATGAGGAGTTAGATTCTGTGATCAAGGCAGTACCACAATCTGACTACATGTATATGCTCGGTGATTTTAATGCTCGTGTGGGCAAAGACTTGAGTTCATGGCCAGTGTGCCTTGGAAAATACAACACCGGTCGAATTAAAGAAAATGGGCATAGGCTGCTGGAGCATTGCACCAGCAACGACCTATGTATTACAAACTCATATTTTTAAAACAAAAGAGTGGCAAAAGGTTATACGGAAACACCCGAGATCCGGCCATTGGCGTCAACTGGACTTCATCACACGGAGACAACATTTGAATCAAAAATCATTAACTCGAAGTTACCACAGAGCTGATTGCGATACCGATCATTCTTTAGTTGTTGCAAGGGTTAGACTGAAACCAAAGATGAACTACACGGCTAAACACAAATCGAGACCCATGATTAAATTTAGTAACACCCAAGATCTTGATAAGTGCTTTGAGTTCCATCAGCAATTTGAAGACGCTTTTACTGATGCATCAGAAAATTCTACAGCAAGTGAAAAGTAGGGTATACTTAAGGAAACTCTTTATAAAACAGAGGTAGGCGTTAAAGGTACTGTGTATCATAAGAGGCAGGAGTGGTTTGCGACAAATAGCCAGACACAGCAGACCTTGATTGATAAAAAGAAGATAGCTCCCTTAAGAAATAAGCTAAGAAATATTTGAAACACTCTCAGTAAGCTGAAGCAAGCTAGGAAGGACGGGCAAAAGGCTGCCAGACAGTGTGCAATTGACTACTGGATCCAATTATGCGAGTACACTCATTTCAAGTGATAAGGGGAAACATCAGAAGCATGTATGAAGGGATAAATCAAATCAAATCAAATCAAATCAACTTTATTAGGGTCACAAATTGGGCGCGCAGGCCCGTCTTACATTCGGCCATTCCAATCACTCGTCTTTCATTCATCAAGAGCATTATACATTTACATAGGAAGAAAAATAAACGTTGTGAAATGAATGTTGTAAACATAAACAAGACTTATTACCATGTTATGAGGCCCATCTCCCATTTATCCATACATCACCCCACCCACACACACACCCCCACCTACCCACACACACGCACACCAGGGACACATACATACCCCACCAACCGACCCATCCCCCTCGCGCACATGCCCCACTCACACACACTACACTCATCTGAACCCCCAACCAAAACACACTCGCCACCCACAAACATTCCCCCACTAACCCACACATCCCACGCCCATCCACATCCTAACCCACACATCCTCTCCCCACGCACACCTCAAACCTCCTATCCCCCAGCCACATCTCCATCAACCACGTATTCCCCTCCCCACGCACACAATCCCCCTCCAACCAAAACATCGCACATCCATTCACACATCCCCAAACCATACACACACATCCCCACCAACTGACATGTCCCTACCCCCCCCCCCACACACACACATCTCCCTAACCACCCATACATCCCCAAACCACTCACACACACCCCACCACCCACACATACAACTTCCACCCACCCACACATGCCTTAACCCAATCCCCCACCCGCACATCACATACACCCCCTACCACGCAATATTCCTAACCCACGCACCACACATACACACACATATCCCTCACCAACACATCTCCACTTACACACCACACACATATCCCCCACCCAGATACCACACAATATTCCCACCCACACCCACACAGATACCCTTACCCATCCACCCCACATACCCCCACTCACACACCACAAAACACACACATACCTCACCCACACAATATCCCCAACCAACACACCACACACCTCTCCGCACCCACACACGCATTCCCTACCCGTCCACCAACACACACTCACTCACGCATACATCCTGCACTACGCACCCACACCCCCACCCACCCCCAACCAAACATCTCACGATCACAATACCCCTACGCACACACATCCTTCACCCACTCACACATCCCATCCCGACACACACAACTCCCTCTCCGACCTACACAACCCTAAGCCACTCACACACCCTCACCCACTCATTCCCCATCCACGGACACATTTCCCACCCACACACCCCCACATACTTCCCCCAACCACCACACATCCCCTACTCACCCCCACATATACCCCACCCATACACACATTCCCCGCACCCATCACACATATCCCCCACACCACCCACTATCCTCCACCCACACACATATCCTCACCCATACCACCACAAACATATTCTCCACCCACACATCATGCACACATCCCGCACCAACACACCGCACACATATCTCACACCCACACACCATACACTTCTCCCCACCCGCCCTTGCATCCCCAATCCACCCAACACAATCCCCTACCCACACAACCCCGCCACCCACACATACTTTCTCAAACCATCCATACATCTCCACCCACATAAACACACATCCCCCGCATCCATCCCATACACATATCCTCCACCCATATACACATCCCCCACACCCATTCCCACACCCCTACTTTCACCCCCACACATCCATCCACACATCCCACCAACACCTAGAAATATCACTACCCACCAATACCATACACCCCAACCCATCCAAACGCATATCCCCACCCACACATCCCCCACCCACACATATCCTCCACACACACTCAAACCTCCTCACATCTAGGCACATACAAAATGTCTCAAGTTAGCAGTGAAAATAGTATGAACAATCTCCCACACTTTACTCACACACATACACTGACAATTGTCATGAGCAGTCTCATAAAAATGTTAAACATGGAGAAAAATGTGTACATAAAAAGTATGTGATGTAAAAATAGTGATTCTCCCACACACACACACATACACACACACACACACACACACACACCACACACACACACACACTCTCTCTCTCTCTCTCTCACGCTCACTCATTCACTCTCGCGCTCACTCATTCACTCTCACGCTGACTCATTCACTCTGACGCTCACTCATTCACTCTCGCGCTCATTCATTCACTCTCACGCTCACGCTCACTCATTCACTCTCACGCTCACTCATTCACTCTCGCGCTCACTCATTCACTCTCGCGCTCACTCATTCACTATCACGCTCACTCATTCACTCTCGCGCTCACTCATTCACTCTCACGCTCACTCATTCACTCTCACACTCACTCATTCACTCTCACGCTCACTCATTCACTCTCACGCTCACTCATTCACTCTCGCGCTCACTCATTCACTCTCGCGCTCACTCATTCACTCTCGTGCTCACTCATTCACTCTCACGCTCACTCATTCACTCTTGCGCTCACTCATTCACTCTCGCGCTCACTCATTCACTCTCACGCTCACTCATTCACTCTCACGCTCACTTATTCACTCTCGTGCTCACTCATTCACTCTCGCGCTCACTCATTCATTCATGGGGATGTGTGTGAGGGATGTTTGTATGGGTGGGGAGATTATGCGTGGGTGGGGATGTGTGTGTATATGGGTAGGGGTGTGTGGTTAAGGGATGTGTGGCTGGGGGAATGGGTGGATGGAGGATGTGTGGTTGGGTGGAGGATGTGTGGTTGGGTAGAGGATGTGTGGGTGGGTGATTGTATATGAGTAAGGGTGTGTGGTTAAGGGATGTTGGTTGGGGGATGGGTGGGTAGAGGATGTGTGGGTGGGTAGAGGATATGTTGGTGGGTGAGTGTGTGCAGGTTAGGAGATGGTGGGGGTTGTTTGCAGGTGTGGGCTCGGGATCTGTGAGTGGGCTGGGGGAGATGGGAGATTATGTGGGTGAGTGCGGAATTTGTGTGCGGGTAGGTGCGGAATATGTGAGTTGACGGGGAGATGTGTGTGTGGCTGAGGAATATGTATTTGGTTGAGTGGTTGGAGGTGTGTGGGTGGAGGAGGATATTGGATGAGTGATTGTTGGTGGGAAATGGGACGGGTAGAGGATATGTGAGTGGGTGGGGAGATGTGTGTAGGTGGGGGATGTGTGGGTTATTGAATGTATGTGTGCTTGGGGTGTGGGTGGATGGGATGTGTGGTGGGTGAGAGGTGTGTGTGGGCGGGGAGATGTGTAGGTGTAGGGATGTGGTGGATGGGTGGGGGAATGTATTGTATGTGTGTGTGGTTGGGTGGGGGAGTTGGAGTGAATGGGGGATGTGTGGGTGGGTGGTGGATGTGTCTCATAACATAGTAATATGCATTGTTTATGTTTACAAAATTCACGTGACAATGTTTTTTTCCTATGCACTGTTGATGAAAGAAAGATGAGTGATTGGAAGGGCCGAATGTAAGACGGGCCTGCGTGCCCAATTTGTTACCCTTTGAAAATAAAGTCTGTTCGTAAGTCTGTTCGTTCGCGCTAACTCATTCACTCTCACGCTCACTCATTCACTCTCATGCTCACTCATTCACTCTCATGCTCACTCATTCACTCTCCCGCTCACTCATTCTGTCTCTCATTCACACTCACTGACTCTCTCACTCAAACTACAGTAATGAACATGAGTTTATATTATGCATGATAAAATCAAATGGTATTTAACTGATAATATGACACATGGGAATAAACAAACATATGGATTCACGTGTTACATAACATTCGTGTTACATGACATGCATCTGCTCATTTCTCTCTCTCTCTCTCTCTCTCTCTCTCTCTCACTCTCTCTCTCTTTGTATTCTTTCATATACACACACTCACACGCATGCGCGCGCTCACACACACACACTAACACTTCAACTCTCCCACTGTCTCACTCTCTCGCACACAATCCTTCACACACACACTCACTCTCTCAATCACACTCTCTCACACATACACGTATGCATAAACGCATGCACGCACGCACACACTCCCTCACTCACTCTCACACATACACATACGAATGCATGCACTGACACATTCCCCCACCATTTCTCACTCAATCACTCTCTCCACACACACGCATGCACGTGCGCACACACACACACACATTCAATCTCTCCCTCTCTCTGACACCCACTTTCTCTCTCTCTCTCTCTCTCTCTCTCTCTCTCTCTCTCTCACACACACACACACACACACACACACACACACGCACACACATATATCGTGAACAATTATAGTTAAACAATTATAATGAACAATTATACCAGTAAATGAATTATGGTGGCATATAGTCGATATGGATTAATTATTGAAAGAATTTTCGGTTAAATGCGTAGGGACTCATTGGAGTTTTCAGATCTGGAGGCAGCTCATTCCATAAGTGAGCACCAGAATAGGCGAAACATGTTTTGTATAGGTCCAATCTAGGCTTTGAGACATGTAACAAATTTAGGCGCTTGCTGTTCATTGCATTAGATTGAATCAGCGGCAGAAGATACTCTGGGGTATTTTGAGATATAATTTTATTCACTAATTTGGCTTTGTTGAAAAGGAAGCGCTTTTGAAGTGGTAGAAGTCTTAGATGACTGTACAAATTATTACTTTCAACGTGCTTTATGTCAGAAACCAGACGAATAGCACGGTTTTGTAGAGAACATAGCCGTTTTAAATTAGATTTAGGGCAACCATCCCAAACTGTGGAACAGTAATCGAGATGTGATTGGATATAGCATGTATAGAATATTTTTCGTGTGCTTTCGTCCAGGAAGTGCTGAATTTTAGCAAGTTGGTAAACTTTTTGTGCTATTTTCTTGGTAAGAACGTGAACATGAGAGTTCCAGCTCAAATGGCTGTCAATTAAAAGACCTAGTGTTTTATGTTCATTCACATTAACTATAGGTAACGTGCCTATGCGGAGTTCGAGCAATGATCCAGTTATGGCTAGTGTCTGTAGTTTTTGTCTGGTCGTTATTAGCATGAATTTGGTTTTGTCGATGTTAATTTGCATGCGGTTTTCATTGCTCCATCTAGTAAGATTATCGAGTTTCTTTTGTAAAGAATTCTCTAATTCACTACGGTTTTCTTGACTAGTATATATAGTACAGTCGTCTGCAAATAGATCACAAGTTGTATTGATATGTAAAGGAAGATCATTAATATAAACTGCAAAAAGCAGCGGACCTAGTATTGAGCCCTGAGGCACACCAATATTCAGCTGTGTGGGTCTTGATAGACAGTTGTTGAAGGACACGACTTGTTGTCTGTCGGATAGAAATGACGTAATTATGTTCACCATGTTGGTACTTATCTTCATTTGTTTTAGTTTTCTAATTTAAATATCGTGATCTACCATATCAAAAGCTTTTTTAAAGTCTACAAACACCGCTCCACAAATTCTACCGTTGTTGATGTTTAAGTGCCAGTTATCGGTCATTTTTGTTAGAGCACTATGGCAGGAATATTTAGGTCGAAAATCAGATTGACTGTTAATTATTAGATCGTTGTTAATTAAATGGTGTAACGTTATTTTATGAATGTGTTTTTCTAGTGGTTTTGATAGCGACGATAGTAAGGAAATAGGTCTATAATTACCCAAAACGCTATTATCGATTGAGCCATTTTTAATTAGCGGAAACACTTTAGCAATTTTAAATGCAGATGGAAAGTAGTGTTTGGCCAGGCACTGGTTATATATGAATGTTAAGGACTCACTAGTGACTGGTGCAGCACAACGAAGAATTCTATTACTGATACCATCTAGGCCGTGTGAGTTTGTTGATTTGAGGTTTAAGAGATATTTATAAACGTCTGCAACAGACATTAAAGGAATCTCAGCGGGAATATTTCTGGTGCACTTCTCCTCACAGAATGATGCCAATGAACTTAAATTACACGATGAGTCTGGTATTGAAGACTTTAGATTCTCTATTTCAGATTGAAAGAACCAACTGAATCACAATAAGTGCACCACTGGAAACCTTGATTGGAGAAATCATCACTGATAAGAAACAGCAGTTGGATAGATGGGTCGAGCACTATTTGGACCTTTACTCAAGCGAGACCAAACTAGCCAAAACTGGCCCTGCCAGTTCAGATGAGTTAAGAACCGACATCACTGCACTCAGGACATTCCCATACGTGCTCCGTCCCCTCTTTCAACCACCAGCGAAGAGTCATACTACTAATCGTTCCTACCGCTATCTGATTAAAAGTTCTCCTGGTCATCCCTCTCGGATTTGAGATTCTTCTAGAACCCCTGCCGATCCCCCGCAATCTCATTCTGTCCACATATGGGCTCTCAATCTGTTCCTCCGCATTCTCCACCTGGTCCCACAAGCGCACGACCACCTCCCCTTTTTCCATAGCCATACTACCACCAAGAGGTGCATTCCCTGCCAGCCCACCAGCCTGCCCATTTCCCAGCACCCCCGCATGGCCGGGGCAAACTATTCATACAATTCTCACAATCTGTGACCTCCGAAGCGACGAGAGCCACCACAAACGAAACACTCCCCTCTCCACTCCACTAAGCACACTCTCTGAATCCGTAA
The DNA here is from genome assembly GCA_963921405.1 of Cepaea hortensis. Taxonomy (NCBI): domain Eukaryota; kingdom Metazoa; phylum Mollusca; class Gastropoda; order Stylommatophora; family Helicidae; genus Cepaea; species Cepaea hortensis. Next base: position 541,512 of record CAWUFQ010000063.1, on the reverse strand, counting down.
CGAAACACTTCCCACCATAACAGAAGTTAAGTGTGCTATTAATGAACTTGCATCTGGCAAGGCTGCAGGTACGGATGCGATTCTAATAGAGGTTATCATGACTGGGCAAGACACTCTACAGATCCACGAGATAATAGAGCTATAGATCCACAGGATTTCAAAGATTAAAAAATCATAACACTGTACAAGAAAAGGGAGGATAGGAGTGACTGTAACAACTATAGTGATATCCCACTTCTGTGTTTTGTTGGGAAAGTATTTGCCAAAATTGTTCTGCGCAGATTTCAAGTTCTGGGAGATCATTTCTACCCCGAATCACAGTGTGGCTTTCGACGGAACCGGTCTACCATTGATATGATATTCTCATTGCGAAAATGTGAGTAAAATGCCATGAACAGAATCAACCACTGTTTATTGCCTTCATCTACACTACAAAGACATTTGATTTGGTCAGACATTAGGGTCTTTTCAAGGCACTAAAGGAGATCGGCTTCATACCAACTCTTCTGCCTATTGTGGAATCGTTTCACACAGGCATGAAGGGTACAATCTAGTTTGATGGTGCAACTTTAGAAGACTTTGAAAGTAAGAGTGGAACTGAGCAAGGTTGTGTACTGACTCCAACCCTCTTTGGAATATGCTTTTCACTTCTACTGAAATATGCCTTTCGTGATCAAGATAGTGGTATGTACATTCACACATGCTCAGATGACGGCCTTTACAATGCTCAGATATTGAAGGCCAAGACCAACATTAGGAGGGTACTGATCAGAGAGTTGTTGTTTGCAGATGATGCAGCAATTACGGCCCATTCTGAGGAAGAATTACAACATCTACTATATGCATTCCCCAATGCTTGTTCTGAATTTGGTTCAACAATTAGCCAAAAAGAAGACATAAATTATGTCACAAGGTGCACATGAGGTACCATCAATCTTAATTGGCGATATCCAACTAGAGGTAGCAGACCATTTTAAATATCTGGGATCAGAGGTGAACAGCAAATTATCCCTAAATCAGGAAATCAATATCAGGAATGTTAATACAGCTAAAACAATAAACAGTTTAGCAAAGAGAGTCTGGGAGAACAGAAAGCTTACTGACAAAACAAAAGTCTTTGTCTATCAAGCCTGTGTCCTTAGTACTCTTCTTTATGGCAGTGAGATCTGGTCAACTTACTCATACCAAGAGAAACGGTTAAAAAGGTTGCATATGCAGTGTCTGCGATGAATACCTGGTATTAAGTGGCAAGATAAAGCCACAAATACAGAAATATTTTAAAGATTAGGTTGTGTGATGGTTTGTTCCATGCTCAGTATTCGTAGGCTTAAATGGACAGGACCCATTAGGATGATGTAAGATGATAGAATACAGATTGACATCTTTCTTTGGTCAATTACAGTTGGGTAAGAGATTTCGGGGTCGGCCTCTACTACGATACAAAGATGTGTGATACATGCATTGATATTGCACATTGGGAGCAAGCCGCCACCGACCGTGTTGCATTGGGGGGGGGGGGGGGGGGGCAAAGTTCAGAAATTGAATAAAGACAAAGGAGAACATGATTACTGATAGGTCACACACTGAGCGTGTGAAACGTAAGATGGTGCGTGATGGTGGAAATGACCATGTGTTCACATGCGTCCATTGTGGACGAACATTTACAGCCCGAATTGGCCTAATCAGTCACGTTCGCTACCGCCATGAGTTGTAGTTATTAAGATTTTTTAGCACAATGTAACAAACTATCGTCTGTATAGACGGCAAGGTGCCAATAACAATAACATGAACATATTGATGATGTATTTATCTTTCAGTATAACCATAATAAAGAGTTACGGGGCCTAGAAATAGGCGTTTGAGTCTCCATTCGATGGTTATGGGTTCGAATGCTCAACGGGTATTTTAAAAATCAGCCTGGGCTCCCTGGTCGACCCAGCCTAAACTGGGTACCAGGAAATGTCTAGGGAAATAAATGCGCCCTTGGGATGCTGATCTCATCACTCACCGAGTGTCGCTTGGTGTATACACATAGCGATTTAGTACCATAAGCCAGTGATATATGAGGTGAGATATATATATATCCAAAATCAAGAAATGCGGATCATAACTAGAAGCATGAAGACAACGTCTATTAATGAACTAGAAAAGATCACTTATTTACAACCAATGCAAGATAGAAGAGATTGTAGAGCCCAGCAACAAGCAGAAAAATTTAGACGAAATAACAGACCACTCCATGTATAACAGGTTTAATCGTCTTGGAAAGGGAAGATTGAAATGTGGCAACTTTGTAGAAGCTGCAAAACAAAAAACAAAGATTAGACCAGATCCTGTACTTAACGTATCAATAGTCCCATTTACCTTGCACATAATTCCCCATCTTGGAGACTACAGCAACTGCCTGATATGATAGAAAACATTCCTGGTTTTGAGAAAGAAAACACCCAGAATAAAACATAAAGAAGAAAAATAACACTAAACTACATAAAAGAACATTACCCAAGTAGCAATTGAAACCATGCATACAGATGGATCGGCCAAAAATGCACTATAAAATGGAGGAGGAGAAATTCTCCTAAATAGAGTTAAAACAACGCAGTCAGTAGCAACTGGAAAATTCTCACGTAACTTCAAAGCATAGGGAGAGGCTTTGAAAAATGCATCAGAAATGCTTTTGATGGGGGAAATTAAAGAGAAGCAAATAGCTAGCTATCTTCACAGATGCAAAGTCAGTTGTCTCAATACTGAAGAGCAAATACACCACAGAACTAGCAGACCTAAAAGCAGCACTCCATGGGCTATGCCAGATATTAAACCCAAAAAAAATTGTAATACAGTTGATCCCATCACATTGCAGTGTATCTGGAAATGAAGAAGCTGACAAATTGGCAAAAGAGGGTGGACGACTACCTCACCCTGACATAGACATAACCTCTAATGAGGCAAAGAGGTTTATAAAAGGCACTTATAGAACCAAGTGGGAATCAGAGCACCCAGGCCAACAAACTCGACCGAAGTGAATAAGTAGCAATCTTCAGACTCCGTAAAGGACATAACAGGCTGAAATACCACTTGTTCGATAAACTAAAGAAAGGAGATACCGATGAATGTTATTGTGGAACTGCTAAAATGACAACTAGACATTTGCTGCAGGAGTGCCCAATATATGCAGGACAGAGAAAAATATTTTGGCCAACACCTGCTTCATTTGAGGACAAGCTCTATGGAGATATCAGCTCAAGTTCAAGTTCAAGCTCAAGTTGACTGCTGCTTTCTTTAACTATATTCAGGTTGACATATAAATGTGCACGAACAAGTTCTTAGCCTGCCACACTTCATCCCACAGGTATGTCGATGGCAAAAGCGTCCCAGTGGCACAAGATGGAATATTGCTTGGATAGCAAATCCATTACGTATAATGTCCGAATCGAAAGCTCACTGTGTGGACGTCATCTGCAGACTACATTCTTCAGGTTTCCGGTGGGACAGCTGTGGTGAACGAAAGGCCAAGTATACGGAAATGAGCCTAAACAGCTATGTGCAAGGACGTGACGATTCTTTGGGTGAGCTCAGAAGTAGAGCGCTATGTGTCGGCTCTGCAACTATGGAAGTTTCCTTGGATGGCAGGGAATGCCCATAGTCTGCCGCTGTATATCCTAGAGGGTTGATCGGAATGTCTTCGGCTGTTTTAAATGGGCCAGCTGGGATGGGGATAAAACAACAACAGTGAGAGTCAAACGTCTACGAAACATTCAGGAAGGTAAAGTTGCATATCCATTACAGGACGTTGCAGTCAACACCAGCATTATTTGCTGTTGTGATCTCTTGGACAATTTACGTTTAGTAGTTTGCTTTCGGAACGACCGACACCCATACCAATTCGTCAAAAACCAACGCAACGTTATCTGCTGCCAAATAGACCACAGCTGTGTTTTGAATACGGGTATGCGGGATCTCGAAAACCGCGTCCGTAAATCCTTAGCCTTGGAGCCGGCTCAGGAAGGTAACCTGGCAGTAAATGCCTAAAGAAGTCGGATGTGTCGGCTGAAAGGTGTAAATATCGCAGCTCTGCTGTAAAAAGGCACAACAGAATTATGACCAGAATAACATTCCGGACTAACAGAGCAGATGAAGTCGTCACCTTTAAATGACGTACCCCTGAATAATGTAGGGTACTATTGACGTACCACTCTGTACCCAGGAAGGCAGCTGATTGTCTTTCTGTGAACTACCAACAACAAGACCTCTCTGATTACCGTTTCCGAACAAATATTCACAAACTAGCAATTATAGATTTACACGTAACACTCGTATATTAATCTATGGAATGTCCCTAGCATTTACCATCATCTCCTTGATTATACACACTAAATCCATCATCATCATCATGTGCCATGCTGATAAACATGGGCTATCATCGTTCGACATCTCATACGATCACCATGGTCTAGGACACTTTAATGTCTAAGTGAATAATCCTCATCACACAGAACGTCCGCATAGATGCTCAGACTGTCAAAGTGTCCAATGCTCTTCCTTTACTACCGTCCTATAGTTTCACATAAAAAGCAAAGCTCCATGGGCGTATCAGGCCTATGGTTCAATCCCCCATATTGTTATATACTGATGGAGGATCCCTAAATATCTGAGTCAATATTTCTCACCTCACAGACCGGCCACATAGATGTTCAGACAGGCTAAGTGCCCAGTGTTCTTCCGCTACTACCATCCTAAAATTTCTGATATAAAACGACGAATCCCATACACACCTCGATGCGTATGAAGCCCATATTCCTGTACACTGGTTGAGATCTTAGTTATCATGAGGCCAATCACACACTGGTCATCTTTATCTCCTAAGACATCCTTTAACATCATGGTAAGCCGGGTTTATCTGGGAATTCGGGTAAATCTTTACTACAAGTTTCCGCTAGGATTCGAACCCATGGTTATTGAGACGATAAACCAGCTTGTTAGCAAGATGCCTAAATCACATATGATTCTTTCCCTTGTCTAGCTGACAACATCGCGCTGGGCTATCAGCGTGTCATCCACCCATCCCAGGTTGGTATAGAAGAATCGGCATGCTCTCTTGTTGGTCTTGATTCGAGTTTGTTTCTTTTTTTCCAACATTCTCATTGTGTAATATCCTTTTGTCTTGTTGAAGGCTACTTTAGATTTGTATTTGTGTACGTCATCACTTTGTTAAGATATTTGACTTCTCTCGGAAGCTAATAAGCCTCACACATAGCACTAATTAGTTAGTTAATTGCGTATCCTTTACAGGACGTAGCAGTCAACGCCTGCATCTCTTGGCTGTTTGTGACTTCTTGATAAGTTTACTTCAGTAGTTTGCAAGCAGTAGGAATACTTTCTGAACTAGCATGATGTCAAATACACTTACGCATAACATAGCAAACTACTTAATTAACATATAACAACTCACGTGAGCTCGGTTACTAGCAATCGTTGCATGTTACATGCGGCTGTTTAAGCTTGTTCACGTTCGCCGTTAGTGCAATCTTGCTAGTAAACTAGTAATGTTTTCACAGAGTTGTTATGGTGGGTTTCTATATGCCAAACTTTCACATGGGGTAATGCCCTGGGTTTGCGTGACGCTTTGTCTCAATAATCTGAAGTAGGCCGCCAACATCTCAGGCCTTTCACCAGACCAAAATCCACCCACTAAGTTCATAAGTTGAGAAAGCAGGTCAACGGGCGTCTCTTACTCACATAAAAGATAATACATCCCCAGTAGTATATCCGGTATTAGCTTGATACCAGCACCCCAAACTCGCGCGCTGGACTGATTCGAGGGTCCAACAGGGGTCGCCTAAGGGGTCGAATAGGGGGTTCCGAACCGACCCCCAGTCGCACCCCTTTAAGGTCCGAACCGATCCCAGCAAGAGGGGCTCGCCTCGGTAGTATCATTCTGACTCGATATATTTCTTATAGTCAGACCTCCGCTCAGCGCGGCGGGGACCAACGAATTAGACACCTCCATCATACCTAAAAATGGAGGGTTGTAAGCGGCCCAAGCTTGGCGTGCGCTGCGACCACCCCCACAGCGGTAGCGGCTTTTGCTTTCGACACACCGAGGAAATATTATATGGCGTTTTGATAGATGAGTGCTGTGAAAGGGGGTGCCCGCGCTGCGTCTTTGAGGTTACGGAAAAAATGTTCCGGCGTCTTGAAGAAGAAACAGGCGTTAAAGTGATCTATGTCCAAGGGTTGGAACGAGCCCAGCCGCATATCCGACAGAGCCTAGAGAGGGCGCGAAACAACCTACCGACGAAATAGACACACACCCTCCCTCGTGTATATCGAGATGGTTACCCAAGGCTGTTAACTATAGCGTAATTTTCGGCAGGGCAACAGCGAGTGCGGGCAATCATATTTTGTTATAGGGGGGGGGGGGGGGCGACTATACCGCGATACACAATTAGAGCGGTACCAACCAGCCATAGCAAGATGGGCACCGTTACAAACATGCGAATACGAACGGGAGCACTTGGCGAGCGGGCACGCTCTCTCGCCGAGCACCACCAACACACATTGCAATAGCCAGGACTCCCTCCCAGAAATATTAGGGGGGCGCCGGGCAGCGCGTCGAATTAGAGGTTGACTTATTGGGCACATACAGATGGCGACCTATGGATGTGAGTGGCCGAAGCTCGACACAGAATTTCATTGCGGCCGCCCATGCATCGACTTTTATTGTTCTCGGCACGATGAGCAGGCAAAGCGGGGCGAGGTGATAGAAGAGTGCATATTCTGTGAGAGGGGTGTTAGGAAACCATATGAGATGTGTGTGCGTTGCACACTAGACGCGCTTCATAAGATGTTTCGGAAGTTTGAAAAGACGACCGGCATCAAGCTGCTACTCTATAAAGGGATGAAGCTAAGTCCTCAATATGAACCAGAGGGCCGCCCACCATACCAAAGATGAATAGGTGTAGCAGGTGCATAATGGGGCATACGCACGCGCACACACGCACGCACATACACATACACACGCACCCACACATATACACACACACACACTGAGCGTAGCGCAAATTTCGTCAGGGCTACCCCAGTGGGTGCAACCCAAGCCGTGGGTAGCCACTACCGGCCTCGACATGGATGAGACAAAGTAAACTTGTGCGCCGTGACCACCCAGTGTGAGAACCGTTTCAAGCTTTATACTTCCGCATTCCCCGCATGCCGAAGTCACAAACTTGTGACTTCGGAATGTGGAAGTCTTTTCTACTAGCTTTCAGAAAAGCATCTCTCCCACCAACTAACACACTTGCCACTTTTGCATCTCCCCCTTTGCAACTCTCCCGCCAACTAAACACACTCTCCGGCACATACGCGCGTTGACAGTAAAAAACCACTTGAGATATCAAGTGTCTTACAACAGTACAGCCTACATTAGTGAAAGGAACTGTTGTGTAAGTTGTATATTATTACATCAACACAAATGTTGCGGCTTTGCAAAGCAGAATTATAATACATACAGGACGTTGTGGTGATTAGACTTCATCAGCAAAAACATAACAGATAACATTCACAACAGGGGGAGAGAAAAAAAGCAAGGGAAAAAAATGTTCATACGTACCTCAGAATTTTACATTGTTTATCTGAGGAGTATATCCTTCCGCGCATTACTGAAATCCAGTGGCGGATCATTCAGTGGAGTAGAGGGGCGGCCCCAGATTGTCCTGATCGCTTATACGGGTTATTTCGACCCTATAGCTTTTACGAACTCTGCCCGCGCCTGGTCTCTCCCTTTCAGAATGAGAGATTTTTTTGTCTCTTCGTCCAGATCTGCCGGGGCCTTGCTCCGAATATCTTTTTTTCAACTGGTGAAATTTATTTTCTTCAGCTGTAATTATTGTATAATCCACGTCTGTAATTCTCCCATCATCGAAAGCCTTTGAAACAAGGTCGGCAATACTGGAAAGCTTAGCCGTCGCCAGAGTGCAAATTTCATCGTGTTTCTTAGCTTTCGATGTTAGTTTGCGGGACTCTAGCTTGCTCCCAGCGGACATGATTTCACAAGCTAGGGCAGCTATCTCGAGCCCGACAACTACAGGGGCAGCGATAATGGTGGTAAGAAGCCCAACGCCCCCCCCCCAACACCCATGCCAAAGCTAGCCGCCAGCATCACGCTGTCCACAGCGTCTAATGCATTAACGGCACGCCGATATTTTTATACAGTGCAGCCCGTTTGTCCCTTTCATCTTCCAGAGACTTCCGAAGACGGGTAAGCTCTTGAATGCGATAGGTACCGCCGTCTCTAGTATCAAATGAAGGATAGAGCGACATTATTATTTGCGCGTCAAACCTACTTCTTCAACTGAGATTCTTCAATTGATGTTCAATGCGAACGGTGCTAATCGACCATGTAGTGAACAAAAGCCGGACAAAAGCAGTAACGGTATTAAAAATGATTTCAGCCACCGCAACCTCACCGAGCTCTACTATAATGTCCGTCTCTGTTGCCCGGGCCGCCGACGTCCCGTCGGCCGCAGAAGCGATTATGAGAGCAACATGCCCGGGGAGTGTTGACGCACTCCATTTAATAGAGACCCCAGGAAGGACTGGGACAACCTCAGTCTGCGCCGCAGCCCCAATAGCTAACTCGAGATAGATGGTTGACTCCTTGGGAGGCTTACCTAGCATATCAAGGTCGGCTTTACACTCTGTAACGGCCTTCAAGCAATATTTAGTCCCCTGGACTTTAGCCTCAGTCACCGATACAGCATAAAAGAGAGGCTTGGCACCCTGCATTTTCAGAAATGACTGGTAGGTCACAACAGGAGACTTGTTGGGGCGTATGACCGTCTTGCAAGCCTGATAACTCACAAACGCCTTGCCCATGTTGGTTAACCTGATAAGTATCCCATTGGGCTCGAGGTGAGTATATCCCGTGCGAAGCTCAAGCTGCAGATCCCTGTCATCGTCGTCGGGATGGTCTATGGCGGCACGAGCATAGACCCCCTGGGGAGTGAGCTGGAGGCCATAGATCTTGTAGTTATGACCCGGCTCCCACCACCCAATAGTGTTGGCCAAATCAGCAAAGGATAGGGTAGAGCATGCTCTTGGGCGATGCCTTCCTGGACCTTCTGAATCAGCCATGTTTAATGTGGAGTTCACAACTTAGATATGCCAGCGGCACGGCTTTGCCTTGTTCATCAAGGACCGAAAGTCTAATATCGCTTAGAGATCCAGTCTCCAACTTCTTTTAGAGAGGCACAGAGAAAATCTCGTGTATCCCTTGATTACATTCCACATTTTTAACAGGCACAGCCCTGAGGAGTGTGGAGGGAAGCGAATTATGACGGTTCTCATATGATGATAGACCCTCGAGATGAATGTACAATTCCTTAAATATGAGGAGTCTAGGAAAATCTTCTCCGACCATCGGGTCATCACTCCATTCCCAAGGGAAAAGCCCAAGAGTGTAGGCTAAGCCTCCTTCCAAGAAATCGGGCTCATACATACCAGCGAAACGTACAAGGCCAGTTGCGGGGTTCAGCGTAAAAGAAAACTTGCGAGGCTCAAAGAATTGCTTGTTGAGGGTACATACGTCATATTACCCATCGGGAATAATAATCTGTTCACCCCCTCCCCCCACCCAGAACTTATTATTTGCCAGCTCCTGGGAAATATTAACCCACGCTGGATAGAGCAATAATTCCACAATAGCTACCTCAAGGTCACCATCGCGACTGTCTAGGAACGGGTTGAGGGGGATGGGTTCCCCATGCTGAATGTTGGTTAACGTGATGTACATATTAGCACGTCTAATAATGGCCGCTTACGAGTTCAAAAAGGACGGTAAATACCCGACGGAGCAGCCATGTCTGATGTGGAGTACACAGCTTAGATATGCCAGTGGCACGTTGTCACCCTTTTCATCTCGGACCGAAAGTCTTATACCCCCTACTTTTCCAGTTTCTAGCTTTTTATAATGAGGCAAAGAGAAAATCTCATGTCTCCCTTGATTACATTCCTCTTTTTTAACGGGTACCGCCCAGAGGAGTGTGGAGTGAAGCGAATTATGACGGTTTTCATATGATGATAGACCCTCGAGATGAATGTACAACTCCATATATATGATAAGGTTAGGAAACTTCGACGCATAGAATGTAAACACGTCATTGAACAGCTTACTTCTATCGTCTAAGCCGAACCCAAGAACCCCACCTAGCCTTTCCCACGCTAAGGCCACCCCTGAGTTTATACCACCGAGACTTACAAGGCCACTTGCGGGGTTGAGAGAAAGAGAGAGCTTCCGTGGCTCAAAGAATTGCTTGTTGAGAGCACAGACGTCATAATACCCGTCGGGGATAGTAACAACTTCGTCACCAAGTTTGAACCAATTGTTTTTCAGCTTCTCGGAAATATTAACCCACGCAGGGTAGAACAACAATTCCACGATAGCCACCTCTAGGTCACCATCGATTGTCTAGGACCGGGTTGAGGGCGATGGGTCCCCCTTTTTGGACGTTGCTAAGTGTGAGATACATATTAGCACAACTAATTATAATGACTGCTTACGAGTTCAATAAGGACGCCAAATACCCGGCGGGTGTTGTATACCCGTTTGCGAAAATAAAGGATCTCACAAAGGTGGACATACAGGTCAACCTCCAAGGAGCCTTTCAGCACTGTTCCCCAATGTGTTTGAAAAATACCGGTTGCCATTCGTGGATTCAGATCAGATCGTACAAGACTGGTACAACAAGCCGATGCAATTCTGGCAAAACCAAGTCAACTTCGCTGTATGGTGTGCCACGGCGGGGTGTGGGGTGTCCGCGCAGGAGCATCTGTCCGACCCTGACCCACTAACGCGAGCAGTCTTCATATTCCATTTCTGCTACCAGATTCGATGAATCCTCAAAGAAATGCGTGTGGCTCTATTACAAGACCAGGGGTGGACCGCCTTTGAAAATCCCTACGATGTAAGAGCCTATCAGCGTATATGCGCGAAATTTGGGACTTCCCAGAATGGTAACTGGAGACGGCTCGGGAAGAATAACGGGTTGGGGAGCGTATACATTTACTGGACGAACAGTGGTTATCACGTCCTGAATGACGGCCAAGGTGGTGTATATGACCCAAAGCGACTATCATTCACACAAAAGACCACGAACGGTGTACTACACATAGAGTACATCGCACAAGATGATTCTCAGGCTGACTCCGCCTGGCGGTCTTTCGTTCTTAACAAGTCACAGGGCTTCACTCACCCAGGGGTTGAGCGAATAAATGATAGCATTCGAACCTATGTGTGGGCCATCTTAGGGGCCCAGGGTCAGACTAGAACACAAGTTCTGGGAACCGGAACGGCGTTTGATGCCCAGAAGCAATTCCTGGTATTAGTAGAAGACGCCATCTCTGCGCCCGTAGATCTCGCGGCGGCCATCAAAAGGTATCAGGACGTGCTACAAAACGCGAGCTCAGAAGTTAATTATGTCTTTGGAACGGGGTTGTATATGTCCCCCAGCGACATGCTGCTCCGCATTGGCCAGATAACTGGATATAACAACATGATTGTCATCGCAGAGCCAGGCCTAAATCGTGGCCTGAATACAGCCATTAATGCCCCAGACCCTACCGTAAAGCTGCCCAGCATTGCTCAGCCAGCGCAGCTGGCCACCAGCATAGCTTATAAGGCAGCCGGGCTGCAGCATCAAAACGAAAAGATAGCACTCATTGCTGGGGGTGTCGCAGCAGGTCTAGTGGCCCTATGGTTAGTTCATTTACTTCGCAAATAGTCGCTCTCAGATAGCCAGCAGCAGCAAGCCACCGAGTGCAACCACTAATGCCAAGAGATTTCTAGCCAGCCATCTCACACCCTTACTCAATAAGATAAGGAGCCAGGAGATAATGCCGCCTATGATTCCCGGGAGTGCCGCCGCAGCCTTACCAGCTAGCCTGGCCAGAAGGATCGCTAGTTCTTTCAGCTTCTGTCGAATCCATTCCTTAGCCCCAGGGCCAGGCGGTGAGGTAGGGGGTGCACCACCACCACCCCCACCGCCGCCAGTAAGCGCTAGAGTGATAGTGGAAATTAAGAGGCCGATCGCTGTGAGAATGCTCGCTATGGTGATGCCTTGCTCTCGGAACAGAGTCCGCAGCCTCTCACCCAGTGTGGTGTCTTTATTGACCACCCGATGAATGGTTTCACGGATCCGGCTGAATTGGGTGCGCAAGTCTTCGTGTAAATCAGCGACTTCTATTAAAAGCCTCTTCTTAGCTTCTTCAATATCGGCAATCTTTTGCCTCATTGGGTGCTATCGACATTTTCTGCCGCCGTATGGCTATCTTTTTATCTTGCTGGTCGAGAATAACGAGGTAGTTTGTTAGCTTACCTTTAATCGACGTCACCGCTTTGTCAAGCGCCATGAACCCCCGGAGTTCTCTCACTGGAGGTAGACCTTTCTCCCAAAGGTACTGGTCTACGTGTGAGGTTTCTAAAACCCTCTGCACTTCTGGGCTAGACATGGCCCTTTCTAAGATATTGCCAATATTTGAAGCTATTTGTGGGACATCCCAAATATCTGCACCCCCTAGAGCTGCCTGTTCCTGTGCCAGAGCACTATCTGTCTGCTCGAGGACGGTGACAGCCTTTGGTGGTATTTTTTTCTCAAACCCCAATGCACATCTGGTACGCGCTTTAAGGCTATTCAAAGCTAACGGCATGCCATTATCTAACTGCGTAATCCTTTCTTTCCCAACATAGAGGGCGTTCCTATGACCAAACTTAATTTTTATATAATCTACAGCAATTATGGGTCTCACACCCCACTTCTCCGCCACCCTTCTAAAATAGTTCCTAATGGCACGGCTTTCTAGGTACACCCGTAAGCGGGGGGTGTGGGTCGCCCGTGACGCCGTAGGCCACTCGACATTAACAGTGCGGGGATTGTTGATATCAAAGCCGTCGATTAACCTTGTCTCTTCCTCGCCCGTTTCAGGCGGCCTCTCTTCGTCAAAGTCATTGATGAAACTTGTATCCTCCTCGCCTGTTTCAGGCCTCCCCTCTTCACCACCAAAATCAGTCAGCTCAACTCTATCCATATTAGATATTGCTACAAAGCAACAACAATAAACAACTAGCCAAGTCTTCAAGTGCATATGGTCGTAAGCTTAACCCTTACCGCCGTCTCCGGGAGCCGCTCGGTGTGAAAGTATTGCGGCAAACAATCATCGTGACCAACAATACTTCTACGATCGGTCCGAAGCAGCAGTTACTAGTTCGTTTTCCCAATGTAGGTGCACACGATGTTATCGTGCCTGGGTCAGTGCGGCTGGCATTCAATGTCGACCTCAGCTCCCCTGATGTCAACAGGTTGGTAGTCCAGAACCTCGGCCGAGCGCTGGTTCAGAAGCTGACCGTCAGACTCTCGGGCAATGAAGTCTTCTCTCTTGTGGACAGTGATGTCTACAACGTCTACCTGGATCTTTGGAAGAGCCGATCGGAGCGGGCGAGCGCTGTGTATCAAGGCATCGATACAAGCACCGGCATGAATGTGACCAAGGCGCGTGTTGGCGCACCGGATGCTGTTGTTCTGTCCCCCGCCAATGCGGAGGACGTGGCCATCGCGAAGGCCTTCAAAAACAGGTACTACATACCACTAGACTTTAAGCTGCTTGAAACGCATGCGCCCTTCTACCAATCAGCTCTTAGTGATCGACTGGAGATTGAGTTGACCTTTAACGAAGCTTCCCGTGTGATTCGTGCATCTGGTAAAGATGTCGGCAACTCCACATATTCCCTAGAAAACATCTGTCTCGAGTACGAAGTAGTCACTGAAACCACGTTGACCCGGCTAATTCGAAGCATGTATGAGAGCCGTATGGTGGTGTTATACGAGCGTGTCCTACGACATAGACGGATCCCTCAGAAAAAGGAGGACTCGATATGGAACATCAATCTGAATACATCTTGTAAGTCTTTAAAAGGCATTCTCCTGCTATGGGAGGATCCCACCAACCACAAGGAATTTGCACGCCAACCAGAGTTGTTTGACACCAAAGTCGAAGTCATTAAGGAGGGACAAGCCAATCAGCTATTTGCGCACGGCTTAGCGCCACACCAGCTCTGGGACAAAGATAGGAAATTCTTTGCCGTTGGCTTCAAAAGACACCCTGAGACAAGCGCAGTCGCCAAAGAGCTAGGATTGTTCGATGTCAGTCTAGGCAAGTACTTGACGACAAAATTCTGCTTGTACCTGGACTTCCGGACCTCCGACGATGACCATCTTCACGGCAGTGGCCGGCGTGTAGAGAACGGCTCTGAGGGCATCACTCTCCAGATCACGAAAGAGGCCGAACCGGCGGGACCACTGTACTGCTACGTTTATTTGGTTATGGACGGACAGCTGAACATCAACACCGGGAGATTCGTTAGTGCTGTTTATTAATGGAGTTCCCGCTTAAGCTACACTCGGCCATCATCACGGGCCCCACATCGTGTGGTAAAACAGAATTCATTCTCGACCTCCTGGAAGGTCCGTACAGGGGTGTTTTCGAGCATATTGTCATTGCTTGCCCTTCGGTGCGATACAATGAAACATACCGGGCCCGGCCGTGGGTGTGGTCAGATTCCGAGGTCTTCATATTTGACCCCTGTGATCGGCTGCTCAAATGGCTAGAAGCCTTCTATAAAATGTTTCAGGGGACGCCGACGTTATACATCATTGATGACTGCAGCGCAGAGGACGCTATTGCGCAGAAGCGGACTATGTTGACTTATCTAGCTTTTAGCGGGCGACATGCCCAGCAAAGTCTGTGGGTTCAAACCCAGAAGTACAACGCCGTTGCGAAAGGTCTCAGAACGCAGACACAGTGGGTGGCGTTCTTCCATTCCAAGGATAAGGATAGCTTTGAAAACTGCCTGGACGAGAACCACATCATCCACTCTAGGGAGGAACGTTATGGGGTGCGAAAGCATCTCGAAGCTAATGAGTTCTCAAAGCTAGTACTGAGGACCAAGTACCAATTTTCTTATAAAGTGCTCAAAGCTGGTGAGGTTTGTTAGATACTGAGCATATGCTAAGCATCAGCTAAGCATATGTTAAGCATTAGCTAAGCATATGTTAAGCATCAGCTAAGCATATGTTAAGCATCAGCTAAGCACCACTTAAGCATATATGAAGCAGTGCTTTGTTACTCCGTAACAGCCTTACTTGTATTACAACTGATATGCACATGTTGTGTGATTGGATGGGCTGTGCATTCCTATTTTAGAGTTAGACGTTGGGTATTTGCAAACGCTGTGATGGATTGTGACACCGTACTCGACCAGCTGTTACGTGAAGAGGCAAAGCTCCGGATGCAACACCTACAACAACACCACAGTCCGGACATGCATCACCACCTGCCACAACACCACAGTCCGGACAAGCGTTGCATCGTGAAAGGCTGGCAGCACTTGCGGCTGGGGGACGTGCCGGGCAGTACATATGAAGTAAGTACTCCAAACTTACAGTGGAACAGGTTGAGGCCTTGCCTGATCAAGAAATTGAGAAGCTATATGCGAGGCACGAGGCGAGGCTTGGAGCTGCAATAACAAAGACCCTGGACACGGCTATGCTACAGATGTACGCACAAGTGGCAAGTATGTTCCTCCCGATTGCTGATAATCAAGCTTTGGTGACAGACCTGGAGGCCGACCCGTTTCTAGGGCATGCGCTAAACACAGTTAATTGTGAACTCTACCATAAGTTCGGCATGTGCTTAGCACCTGCAACTGTCGCGCTTGCAACATTTAGGCACTGCCATTTTGGACATATCTGTCCTAAGCAAGAACAAGATGGAGGAGGAGACCCCCGAAATTGCTCCACAGGAGACGGAGAAACTAGTGACGAAGGACCCCGGAAAATTTGCGACTGGGAAGAGAGGAGCTGCTGCTCGAAAGAGTCGTGAAGCAGAGAGGTTGTCTCTAGCTCTGCAGCAGGCTGTTCGTGAGAAGAAACGAAAGTTAGCCCCGGAGCATGAGTAGGCCCCACCACCGCTGTTTCCAATGGTGCCAGTTGATTATCGCGGCTGGACTCCCTGGATTATCGGAGTGGCTGGTGTTGTCGTTGTCGTCGGTGTAATTAGGCAGACAATGCGGCAGACTAAAGCACCTGCCCCACCTGCGCCCTCCAAGCGACCGGAGATTAACCTATTAAAGAATAGAGATCCATTTTATATGAAATAATGGCAAGTGTTGACGGGAGAACTATTGTTAATGCCGTTTACCACGGCGCTGTGGTGGCCGCGCTTACGGTAGGCACCGCAAAACTGACCAAGGTGATTTTTAAAGGGGCAACCTTGCCTTGGCTAGACGCTAATATTATGACATTGGGATGATGGTTTTAGACACGTCCATCGCTTTAGCACTCCGAGATTTGCTTATCAAAGAGGGCTTGATCCCCGCTGATATATTGCATAAGCCCTTACAGTATCAGCCCCGCTAGCTATGGCCTCTGTCGCAATGATGATAGGGGGCGCTGTTGTCAATGCCCTCGCGTTTACGGGGGGCAACTACCTCTTTTCCAAGCTAGGGCATGCAGACGCCCATGAAGAAATGAGGCGGCACGATGAGGCTGTCGGAGCGGCTACAGGCAGCCCAGGCTGAGTGGACGAGAAAGAGAACCGCGCGGCTGGACTGGCTCAACAATGAGCTACAGCGCGAAGGCCACGCCGTTCACCCTTTCCACAATGTCGACCAGGCCATGCGGGAATACAGCCTGATCTCAGGCAAACGTGTCGAGCCCCTCGAGTCTGAACCTCGCCTGTCGGATTTCTACGCGCCATCTGAGCCGCAGAAAGACCGCGAGATCACTTTCATCGTTCTTGGGCTGGCAGCGACTGGTATTGTTGCTTATAAGTTTCTTTAGAGATTGACCGCTGCTACCCAGTAACAAATGAAAGGTCTGGAGGATATCTACTACAGTCCTCAGGGCTATTGGAAAGGCTTGGCGGCCATTAAGAAGCTCGCTGCTGCAGCTAATGTTTCAGAGGATGTTGCCCGAGACTGGCTCATGAAGCAAGCTATTTTTCAGATCTATTTACCCGCTCCTCGTTATATTCCGAGGCCATCTATTGATGAAGATAGACCGAATACCGCCCATCAGGCTGACTTGCTCTACCTACCACATGACCGGGTTGGTCGTAAGACATTTAAGTATGCCTTGACGGTTGTGGATGTTGCCTCACGGTTTAAGGAAGCAGAGGCTTTGACAGACAAGAGCAGTGAAGGGGTGGCTTTGGCCCTTGAGCGAATTTACATACGCGGGCCACTCAAATGGCCACAGCTTCTGTAGATTGATCCGGGGCGTGAGCTTATGGGTGCCGTGAGCCAGCTGGCAGCAAAGGATAAGACACAGATACGGCGTGGTGAAGCTGGGAATCACCGGCAGCAGGCGATCGTCGAGAGGTTCAATCGCACTCTGGCAGAGAGACTGTTCGGTGCCCAGTACGCCAAAGATTTACTACTGGCAGCTCGAGGGTCCTCTGAACGTTCAGCTGAATGGGTTCAGGCTCTTCCTCAGGTGGTCGCGGCTCTTAACGGTGAGGTGACTCGTTTGACGGGTCGGAAGCCGGTTGATGCCATTAAGGACACTTCTGTATCCCATTAGCCGGCCGCTCCAGCTCACCGTACTATCGGCCTCAAGGAGCCTGTGATTCCGTCTGAGGCTCTAGTTCGGTATCTGTATGCAAGCTCACCTGGGGAGCATGAGCTTGAAGGTGGCCGGCGCCGGGCGACTGATCCGTCGTGGTCATTAACAGTACACTAGATTCGTAGAACTGTATGTCAGGAGGGGCGGCCTGCGCTGTACTACCTGGAGGATGGGCCGGCTCGGGGCTTCGTTTGCGAAGAGCTGATGATTGTTCCTCCCGACACCTAAATGCCTCCTGACCGGATCTTCCCTAAACAGTGAGGGATCACTACGCGGCGACCTTGCGGTACTCGAGGGGCTGCGTGTGGATACCGTCGGGTAAGACATACCGTTTGTCATAATACGAGCTGAGGCCCAGCTTGCCTTGTTGGTAGCTGGCCATCTGCCCGTTATGCATGCGCATCCCTCGGTTCTCCACTCTGTCTACGGACCCCTCTAAGGCGGCTTTGTATCTCCGCCAGGTCATGGTGTTCTGCCTTTTTCCCACCCCTTGCACGAGAACTTCGTGTTCATGTCCCCGTCGAAGATGTAGCATTTGCTGCAGAGAGCAATGCCGCGGCTCCCCTCAAACTCAGTCTTGAAGATGCCGGGGGTTCGACAGCTCCATTTGTCCCAGGCAAGCCACTCCCTCTTCACACGGTTGAACTCCTCTTTCATCTCAGGCTTTACCGCCTCCTCAAGATTGAGGGTGCTCAGCGCGGTGTCCATCTGCATGACTTCATAGTCCTTGCGATCCACGAACCGGTCAACGAAGTCATGGTAGAATTCTAAGATGCGGAGCTTGGCCATTTGATACACGGCGATGCCTACCTGGAAAGGACGCTTGTTGATCACACGTGGCTTACGCGATTTGATCTCGTATGCGTCGCCTATCTCTGTGAGGTCGTCAAACCAGGCGGAACGTAGTGCCTGATCCACTGTTTTTTCGTCTCGGGTGTAGCTGGTGTTGGTGTGACGCTCGAGTGCCTCGATGAGCTTTCCGTATGCTGAATTGCCTAGAAGCTTCATAGCCTCGGCCAGCATCGCCTTCTCTTTGTCCACATCACCGAGGCGGCGCGCTTCGGTTACTTGCTCAACAAACCACGTGAAGAGCTTCTTTGGCTCATACTGGATGACTGTATAGACCGCCTCCAGCTCGAGTCCGTGTTCTAGATACCATTTCAACAGCGGGGTGTACAGCAAGATTCCGTCGGCCTCAAGGAGGCCCAGCAGTTTCTTACACCCCGACCGCTGGCGGCCGGGTCGTTTCAGGTATTCCAACATCTCCGGCGCTACTAAGGCCTCCGGTACTGCCTGGTTCATAAAGAGGGGTGCCATTTCTTCGAACTTTGGTCACAAGGCTTTAGGAGTGGAGATTTTACACTTGACAAATCTAAACAGCTGGCCTTTTAACACCTGCTGCGCGATCTTGGGGGCTACCTCTTGGGGGTTTTCTGCGTGGAGCACTCGCTCTTTCCCACACGGCATGTCCATAGCCATGGTGCTGAGGTAGAGCGCGTTAGCGTCGTACCCTTTTGCGGTCCTGCACAGCTTCCCCTTTGGGTACTGATGTGACCGGATTCTGGTGACGCCCGCTTCGTGGTACCGGGTGAAGACTAGCGACGGCCCTCCCGTCACTGCTGCCTTTAGGAGTGGGTAGGCCTCCTCTCCTGGGGCATACAGCTCACCAGCCTTGGTGCCCCTGAGAAGGTATTGTAGGGACACCCCAGGGAGGCTGCACGCGTCTTTGAATAAGTCCATTCCCCGCTCTCCGTAGACTGACTGCTGGTATGTTCAATATTATGAAAAAGACTAACAAAGAAAACCAGTTGTGAAATGTAAACACATATGTTTGTACTACTATCACTCATATAAAACCTACAATAAGGTATTTCTGTATTAAAATTAATAGTTAATTAATTTTGTAATAATAGTAGACAAAAATACTATAACTTTTTTGATAGATAAGAAAGTCAGAGAGAGCACACATTTACATTTTAAAGTTCTTTTTTCTAGATTTACGTCTGGCAAAGTTTTTGTGTAAGCTAAATTAGTAATATCTACATCAGTAAGTAGTTTATACAAATGTTCGAAAATGCAAAGTAGTTCTAAGCCGTTATGCAAATGTACAGTCATTCAATGACAAGTCGACAAATTAGCACTATTCACAATTGTTTTCACTAGCAGACCGAAACGGAAGTGAATTTGTCGCTACGCATTATTGCGTTACGTAGCACAAACATCCCAGAAAAGTCCAAAAATAGCACAATAAAACCTTGAAGAAAAAACACAAAAAATAGCAAAAAAACAAACAAACTGGGTGGGGGATATTTTACCCCTGGGTTGTGGGACCAAGGTTAAATAATGTGCGATTCAATATTACATTTGCGATTTGCTTATGCCATGTAATTACCTTACCGGGACAATATACACATTTTCTTGAGGACTTGTGGTGCCCCCCAAATGCTTGGTGCCCTAGGCACGTCCCTTGTTTGCCTAATGGTTAATCCATCCCTGGGTGTACGCCATCACTTCGCTAGATATTTGGCATCTCTATCTTCTACTTCGGCGGATAATTAACCACAAACATAGTACTAGTTAGTTAGTTGCGTATCCTTTACAGGACGTCGCAGACAACTCCATCATCTCTTGTGTGTTTGTAACTTCTTTGTAGGCTTACATTCAGTAGTTTGCCATTGTTTCTGAACTAATCTGATGTCAAATACGCCTACGCATATTATAGCAAAGTGCTTAATTAGCTTATAATAACTCACTCAAAAACAACAACAACAGCAACAATAACAACAACAACAACAACAACAACAACAAATTACATACACAGAATTAACATACTCTTTATACATACACAAAAGTAGAATCACAATTCTCTCTGCTACAGTTGAAGATTGCCTAAACCTGTACCGTCCACACAACTACGCCTGGAATGACGGGCCTTGCACTTACGGATGCAACTTCATCTGCTCAACACCGTAAGTTCCCTTGCCTGCTTATTTTCAGAAACTCCGTTAGTATTACGTAAAATAATAACTAAACTATATATATATATATATACACCCCTGAACGTTGCTCATCCAGGAGAATGAGCCCATGGTATTTTATCTGTCAATTTATTTGTCCAACAGTGACAGTCATCATTATGATTTATCTTTATTCCCTCAGTCGTGTGGTATTTCCTTCCGTTATATCCTGTACGGAGTCTGAAAATCATTACCCATTTTCTTCGAAGGAGTTTTTTTACAGTAACGTGACGGTTCGTAAATAAAATAACTTATTCCCGAATGGTCTCACATCTACACTACAGCACTGGGTAAATCAACAAATCTGGAAAGTCAACATCTTTCTGGTGGCCTGAATGCTCTGATTCCTACATGGTTCTACAATTATTTATAATAAATCTCGCCTGATCATAGGTTGTTTATATCAAGTTAAGGTAGTCTTCCACCTTCCTCTGTAAATGTGTCTGTCTCTTCACGTCCAGATATATAGCGGGGTTGAATTTTATAAGGCGAGTTGCGTTGTGGTAAACGCTCCCAAGGCGGCCAGAGGAAACGCTTTAAAGACACTCTGAAAATCTCACTGAATGCTTTTGGAATTCATCATAACACCTGGGAGACTGCAGCCAGAGACCGAAATTCGTGGCGTGCATCATTAAGCAAAGGTGCAGTCACGCGTGAGGCAACCAGGACTGCAAGAGCTGTGAAGAAAAGGCAGGACAGAAAAATTACTGCAGGAAATCCTCCAGAACGTCAGGCATTCTGTGTCCACATTGTCAAATAACATTTCGGGTCAAAATAGGTCTTATCACATCTTAGAACTCACGGCTCCATACTTTCAAGCCCACTGGATGAAATGAATGGTCATCATCATTCATGCTGGACAAACAACATATAGCGGGGTGAATGCATCTATTGTGTCAGAACACTTTTTGATTTATGACATAGTTCATGAAGTGCTGCTCTTAGGTCTGTTAGTTCTACGCTGTTTCCGCTCGTCAGTATTGAACTAACAGACATCGCATCAGTACAGAGAGCGGAGGTCAGCATGGCCGAATGGACAAGAGCGCGTGTTCTTAAGCATATGGTGTGTTGGTGCCGAGGTAGCGGGTTAAGCCCCTATACCAGTCAGTTGTAATAAAATGTTTTCTTCTCGTACTTTGACTTGGGGATGTAAATTGCAAGTACTCCTGAAGTCAGGGTGGGTTTGTCTGCTGGCGAGGGACACTGGTTATAGAGAAAGCTAATCCACACACACAAATTAGTTCAGTACACTAGCTTGAGTTTAACACGAGCGAAAGCAAAAGAAAAAATAACAGTAAAGAGACCAACGTTGCTGTCTTTATTCTTCTCTGTCAACTGCATTTCTGTTGCAGTTTTCAAGGACTCTATTTCCTCTCTAAACTTATTTAAGAATATTCCAGTTGGCACGGACGGTTTTGATTTGACATTAAGCTTTTCCCTTCTCATAACATGCCCAAACAATGTGGACTATCTTCTTCTGGTGAGAGAAACCAGTTGTGTGTGTGTGTGTGTGTGTGTGTGTGTGTGTGTGTGTGGTGTGTGGTGTGTGTGTGGTGTGTGTGGTGTGTGTGGTGTGTGTGTGGTGTGGTGTGTGTGTGTGTGTGTGTGTGTGTGTGTGTGTGTGTGTTAACGTCTTCAAAATACCTGCATTACTCTTTCTATCTATCTGCTGTGTTCTCACAATTCTTCTCTAAAACTACATCTCTACAGCTTCCATGTAATTCTCATTTGTCAGCTAATTGTCCATGATTCCCTTCCATCCATCAGGACTGGCTCTAGATATATCTCTTACGAACTTTTTTTTTTCTTTCGGCTTGATTGACAATGAAAAATTTCAGAGAATATTTTACATCTTGTGAAATGTCGCCGGACTATTCTACATTTAGCTTCATTAATACATCTTTCAACTGCTGTTATTAAAGTAACCAGATACATACACTAACTTATTCCAGACCGGCTCCATTCACTTTATTGTTGCAGAGATCACATATATGTGTATATATTCCAACCACTTTCGCCCGGACGTGCACATGTGACATGACGTATGCCTTCTTCTCTCTCTTGCAGGAGCACTCACAGTAACGTGGCGGTTCGTAAATAAAATGACTTATTCCCGAATGGTCTCACATCTACACTACAACAGAACAGCACTGGGTAAATCAACAAAACTGGAAAGTCAAGTTGGTCAGCTTTACAAGAATGCATTCACCATTCACAGAATGGACGTTGCGACTTGAGAGCCTTCAACAGCACACTTAAGAAATTAAACACGCCAAAACGTCACCGCCTAAAACAATGCACTTGTCTGATTGGCTACTATGACTAGATTTTGATACACTACCAGATGTATTGTAAAATGTTATTTTCGAAATATGCACAAAATATGTGCAATTTTTTTTAAACCACACACGTTTATTTATGAGGCAGACATATTTTAATTCACAATTCATATTTCTACTTTTTCTTACAATCAACTTAAGCGATCAAATAATATAACCATACGTAATAATTAATAATACTTCCTCAAATAAATTTTGACCTTCAGAATACACGAACTTTCTTGTAATTATTGTTTCACAATTATATTAGTCCTTTTTTCAGCAAGAAACACACACACACACACACACACAGTGAGAGAGAGAGAGAGAGAGAGAGAGAGAGAGAGAGAGAGAGAGAGAGAGAGAGAGAGAGAGAGAGAGAGAAGAAATAAATTAAAGAAAATAAGAAAATGAAAGTAAATGAAGGAAAATAAAAAAGGACGGGAAAGAAAATCAAAACAATGTTTTCCCGTGATGAATTTGAATAACGAAGACACAAATAATAGATTGCACGATTTATTGCCTGGCATATTTCGCTGCATCTCATCAGGTACATACTGCAGAAATAACACACCTTACGTGAATTAACTAGATAAATCCTTCAAACTGAAATATACACATGTTCGCACAGTAATGTCGATTGTCTACCACGGTAATTTTAAACTGACTAACATGTCTTTCTGCTTGCACAAGGACGGCTTACGAATGTTGATTATTATAGCTTCAGCAAACTTTAACAAACGACTGCTTTGTGTGTTGAACAACACCCGGAAGGCACTGTCTCTTTCAACCACGTGACCTCTCTCGAGCACATGTTCCGGTGTGTCGGCCTGCCTAGGCTACCATCTTCTGTGTGTAGTATCTTGTCCACTCAATTCGGAATGTGTTCCGAAACCCTGCAATGTAACTGTCGCTCAGTTCTACCTATGTAGATGGCCTCGCATCTGCATGTAAATTGGTAAATACAATTTGATTTGGCGTACAAAGCTACGGGTTCTTTTACTGCTGGGATGGGGATCGGTGTGTTTCGGTACCTGATGACTAGAGTTGCAGTACAGAATGTTCGCCCGACTGCTGTGGTGAGCCTGTCCCGCAGACGTTGCATTACGTCATCTCCTCGGAAGGTTAGCTGGATGAATACCTTGAGTTTAGGGACTAGTTACTTCAGGTTTCGGTTTGGGCTGTTGATGCCGGGAAAGAAAATGACAGGAAAGAAAACACAAGAAAACAAGTACAGATTGAAGAACCTACTCTAATCTGTGGAGTGATAGGACCATTAAATTGTGTAGACCTGAATGTCTGGATTAATAGGTGCCAGTCTTTCTCACTTTTAGCGGACAAAGAAAGAAAGAAAGAAACAAACAAACAAATCAACAAACAAACAAACAAACATAAAACCAAAAATAACACACACACAAACAGAAAGAAAGAAAGAAAGAAAGAAAGAAAGAAAGAAAGAAAGAAAGAAAGAATCGAGGAATAAGCACCGGTCTTTCTCACTTTTAGCGGACGAATGAAAGAAAGACAGAAAGACAGCCAGCCAGCCAGCCAGCCAGCCAGCCAGACAGACAGACAGACAGACAGACAGACAGACAGACAGACCGACAGACTGACAGAGAGACAAACAGACAGTCTGACTGACTGACTGACTGACCGACTGACTGACTGACTGACATACCGTCTGCTAGCCATCAAACCCACCCGCCCGCCAGCCAGCCAGTCAGCCAGCCAGATGGTTCCGAGGTATTTTCCTGCTATGGGTCAGTGATATGATAAGACCATCACATGTTGTAGGCCTGAATGCACGGGAGAATACGTGGCCAGTCTTTCCCTCACTTAGTAGGTGACGAGCCCAAGCGTCGAACCCTCGTGTGACTGTGCTCTTGGCATTAGCAGCCCAGCCCCCCCCCCCCATTAACTTTGTTAACGTGCCCAGCTATTGATCATTCTAGTGAGTAAACATTCGTTTCACGTTGGACATTCAAACTAAGCAATGACAACTTCTTCCACTGCAATAGTAGTGTCGCGTCTTCCTTTAAAGTGTCGTCCCTGGAGTGAGGGGAGTCAACACCCACATTATAATTTTTCTTCCCTATCAATATCCTGGAGAATCCACCAGCTTCCGTCCAACACACTCCATCAGGCCGTGGACACCCTTTCCTCTCTCTCTCTCTCTCACTGTCGCACTATGCCCCCTCTCATACTTCCTCAACGCAACATATTCAACAACTCTTGCTTCAAAAAATTAATAAAGATTAATTTATTAAAAGAAAAGTGTAACGTATATGAGACGTGTATGCGAAGAAAATGTGTGTCGTGTATTCTAATGTAAATGTATAGGTCAGACCACAGAGTTCATGTTCAGAGTCCACTCATCATGGCAAGGATTACACGACATCACAAGAATCAGCACAATGGACCTCACCGAAGTCGTGTCCTTCTCTCCAGACATGTCCTCCTCCAGAAGCTCTGATGACCATGAGATCTGAATCCCATTCAAATATATAATCCGTGAAAGATACTATTATTGTTCCTAACACAACTGTTCCTAATAGTTTATAGAAACTCAGACTTCATAATTCTTGCGCAGTGAAAAAAACATGGGACCCTGTCCTATGAACACGACGTTTTTTCTTCTTGCGAAATGTTCTATAGTTTTCACTCTTACACAGTCATTGTATGTAGACTAACATGGCTTGCTTTATTTACTAGATATTGATCGAAAGTTATGATTTCCTTGATACGTGGAACAACTACACTTAAATGTTATCTTTCCTCCAATGTGAACATCAGTCGCTACTGTTCTCGTCATACGTGGACTGAACATCCATCACTACTGGTGTGTTAAAGACTGGTATGACCTACAACTCATTCGGTACTTATCCTGTAGGATACGTCTACCATTCAACTCCCCTGAGCAATGTTTATCAGCTTCTTCTAGCATAGACCCATTTAGAAGGTTGCTGGCCAATCTCTCTGCATCATAATT
Source organism: Cepaea hortensis (assembly GCA_963921405.1). NCBI lineage: Eukaryota > Metazoa > Mollusca > Gastropoda > Stylommatophora > Helicidae > Cepaea > Cepaea hortensis. The sequence continues at coordinate 515,519 of CAWUFQ010000063.1, read as the reverse complement.
TATCCGGGATCGGATTTTACAATTGTTCTGTGTTCTTCATCCCGACCAGAGGGAACCTGTAAAATAGATCATACAACTGGTCATAGCCTCCCCGTCACTGATCTCTATTAGATGATCGTGGCCATTGGCCCTTGCTCAGCAAAATACAATGAACCTAACTCTGTCAGGGACAGATGACTCCACACATTGGTTATCATCAGGCCAAGACAAGAAAAAAAATCAACAAACAGAATGCGGAACCCCGGCCACCAGGGACACCCACTGGAATATTCCAATTATCCCTCATTACTCTATTCTCAACTAGTAAAGCTTGTCAATACTTCACTAATCTATTTTCAACCACCAGAGCCAATTATCACTTCCCTACGTTAACCAGTTTCTACCATGCCACTGCCTAAATTAATTAGGACTAGTAACACCATCTAAAACTACCTTAAACAACACTGCAGTCCTTCCGAATCACATCTACAATTGCCATTACAGGCACGTGTACAATTAAATTAACTAATTCGCACACGGTAGATATTATTCCACTCCCTAACTGCGGTGCCAAAGCACGTCCGCCTAAATCCACGGTTTCAGTTACACTCTCTTCCCCAATCATGGTTTTTTGGCAAACGCCTAAAATTGGTCACGTGACGTTATTCTATATGTCCACACAGGTGTTATTTTGGGCAGATCATCCCTTGTCAAGAATCTATCCTCCCTGGCTCAATCCATGTCAGAGTTGTCATCACTTGTTTAGACTCCCACAACAAGCTAGCGAGTTCCTGTATGCTCCCACAACGGGTTTCCACAACAAGCCGCCAATCTTCTGTCGTGTGGTGACAACCCCAGCCGCCATTTCGCTTGATGTCCGGAACTCTAACTGATAGACGGGACTGTTTCATGTCCCGAGCCGGCCAATTCTACTTGTATCCGACTGTTGATAAACTGTCAAAGCGATGTATGGATTCATCTCACTCATTTCCCCTACACATCTGCAGCTGTTATTTTTGCCCGACATGGGATTGTCTGATATCTGACTGTAACTAGGATCTGACGGGTTCTATCTGTATTTTGTACAACTGTTGTGGCCTAGAAAATATGCGCTAAGCAAACTTTCTGTATTATCATTATCTGGTTAACCCATGGCGATCTCGTGACAAGTAGGTCCCAACGCATTCCAGCTCTGGAACACAAGAATAAGTAAAGACATTGCAGAGTTTGAAATAAAGCTCGTCTATGAGTACATAGTAATTTACACTGTTACAGTTATTATAATGTTAAACGTGGTCTTTGATAAACCACACCAGAGAAATTGGACAAGAGAAGACGAGAGTGGGCGAGAAAAGACGAGAGTGGGCGAGAAAAGACAAGAGTGGAAATATAAGATAAGACAAGATAAGTTGGACAAGGTAAGATGGACAAGGCAAGGCGCTGAAAGATAAAGTAAGTTGAGACAAAGCATAAATCGAATAGATGAGACAAGCGTGGAAAAGGTAAGATGAGAAAAAAAAGATAAGACGAGATTGGACAAGACAACATAGACAAGACAGAATGAATAAGACACACCAGGAGGAGACAAGAGTCAAGATAAGACAAGACTAAACTATTCAACAGTGAACAATAAGAAAGATTCCGGGACGCGACAAGACGAGGCAGTGTACATACAACATGATAACTCACGACGACACAAGACAAGACAACACAATAATGGACAAGACAAAACAAGACAGTTGTTACACATCACACATACACCTGAATATAAACCCCTAAGTTAAGTGGCAATTTACTGACATATTTGGTTTATAAAATAGACACACTTTTCACCACTCGACGCTTCTGGAAGATGCAATGAACATAAACAACATAAAATAAATAGCCCCTACAAATGAACATGATAAGATCATTAGTTACGTCAATTACAGAAACCAAACACTTGAAATCTAATTGCGAAACAAGATTTTACACTGTACATAAACATTTGTTTACGTCTCTGAAAATTAAAAAAAAAAGATATCACTTCAGAACTTTCTGCCTGCTAAAAGATATTGCAGAGTGGACAGCAAATGACAACAACAATGTATGTTACACTGAGCTTGCTAGTATATCTGATCAAACTAGGGAAGACAGACAATTACCTGTTTCTTGCTTCAAGCTTTGCTCGCACTACAACAGAGAATACACCCAGTGATACATACACTCATGCGTGAAAGCGTACACGTACATATATAACTACCTCGTGTGGATAATGAAGATACAAAATTTGTATTGTTAAACTTGGTTATATGAAATAATACAATCCACAACAAACAAAAAAGGTTCCGTAGCGGGAATCTGTTGTAGGTATATGAAGTGTTATGACCATCACATTTTGTGGGCAGGGAGAAGCAGGTGTCCATTCTTTCCCTCACGTAGCGAACGTTCAGCACAAGCATCGATGCCTGATCCGACCCCACTCACGCCATCCTGCGTTAATTTCTTCATTACGGGACCAACGGCGCCTGCTCATGCTATTGCCTGCGTTAACTTCTTCATGGCTGCACCGACGCGCCCGCTCATACAAAAGTATACATAGGCGTTTACAGGCGAGAGGTTCGCTTCATTGCACCGGGTTTCATCCCATATGACTCGGTCTCTCTCCGCACTTTAGTCAGCCAGAAACTTTGCATAGAGCACGAACTCTGTAGCTCCAGCCATGACCTCTAGGAGACTCCGAGGAAACTGCACTCGTGAATCAAATAACGGAGCCTGGAATCGAACCCACAACCTTCGGAGGTCGAGGCAGGCGGCCCAACCACTTCGCCATGAAGACCCAATTATACGAGGGTAATTTAAAAAGTAAGTCACAAATGGTTGTAGAAAAATAACTAAATATGATAACAACTTGAAACCAGTTTATTTTTATACAAACATTGTCCTTTTATTTCTCAACATAATTTCCACCAACATTGATGCCATTATCCCATCCTTGTATCAGTCCTCCCAAATCGGTTGCATAGGACTGCGTGCTTTGATTTCATTGACCTACCATCCCACAGTACTGTATGACTTACTTATTGATTCGCTCTCGTAACTTTTTCTACCCAGCTATGCACGGCTTTATGGGACAAACATTTGTCAGCATAAACACTGACAACCCACCTTGGCGGGAGACGTATCGCGAATGACTCTGAAGTTGAATGTGAAGTGAAAACGGGGTTTAGAAAACAGAGCACGCAGTTCGATGTAGGGGGTTTGGAAGGACTGATAAAACGATGGGATATGTGCATCATTGTTGGTGGAAATTATGTTGAGAAATAAAGGGACAATGTATGTATAAAAATAAACTGGTTTCAAGTTGCTATCGTATTTAGTTATTTTTCTGCAGCAATTTGTGGCTTCCTTATTGACTTCCCCTGATATATCATATTTACAACATGGGCTGGACGACAAAACAATGCTTATGTGGTGGGTGGATTATGACAATTACATGAGTAAAGAGGGTGTGTCATGATAAACATCTAATACAGAATACATGGTGTACAACTGTGGAAAAGGTAAGATAAGGCAAGTCGAGAAAAGAAAAGAGTGGACAAAATTGGACAAGGCAAGATGAGACAAGACAAGAGAGGACAAGATAAGCGTGGGAAAGACAAGAGTGAACATGGCAGGACAGGATAAGACAAAAGTGAACAAGGCAAGACAGTGTAAAAGAAAAAGTGGACATGGTAAGACAAGGCAAGACAACATAAAACAAGTCAAGACAAGTCAAGACGAGACAAGAGTGCACAATACGAGAAAATAAAGAGTGGACAAAACAATGCTGGGCAAGACAAGATAAAACATATCAAGATAAACCACTAGAAAATAAGGTAAGAGTGATAAGACAAGATAAGACAAGATCGGACAAGACGAGACAATTTGGAACATGACACGCAATACTTCGCTAGACAAGGGGAGACAATGCGGAACATGACATGGTGGGTGAAGTCTCATAATTACATGATGAGTGACGAGGATGCAACACGATAAACAACATCAACTGGAGAATACATTGGAGTATTCCAGCCAGTTTTGTGCAAACAAAAGGTTTTAGTTTTAAATGTGAGACTACCGTGGAAATAACAAATGTCCCACATTCTAACAATACCTGTGTCTATGTGTTTTAAGTACTTCAGCCACAGCATTACCCACTTCATATGATATATAACTCCGCAGTATAGACTTGACGAGATGTAGCGCAATATTAATTAATTAATGATAAATGTAACGATGCAGTTTCCTGCTTTGGATCTGTGACGTGACACCAACATAACATGTTGTAGGCTTGAGAACAAGTAGGAACGGGCGCCCAATCTTTCCCTCATTTTGACAAGTGACGAGCCCAGTCGTCGAACCCGGTCCGGCCGTGCACATGCCATTGCCAATGCAGTTCGCTATCAACTTCGCTAGCGAAATATATCAGACAATAAATCTGACAGAAATATCAATTGGGGAACCATTTGAGGCCATTAAGACAGTTCATACATAAACACACTTCCATTTCTTCTACTTCTATAAGTGGAAAACAATGCATGTGTGTTTATTCGTGAATTAATCATATTGTTTGCGTTCTGTGTTTAAATGGGAGTGATGTTATTGTTGTTGTTGTTGTTGTTGGTTGTTGTTGTTGTTTTTGTTGTTGGTTGTTGTTGTTGTTGTTGTTGTTGTTGTTGTTGTTGTTGTTGTTGTTGTTGTTGTTGTTGTTGTTGTTGTTGTTGTTGTTGTTTGTGAATCTTCTTCGGGCAGTTAGACTAAATTCAGATGCTTGGGCGTTCAGGAGCCTGAACCCTGAAAGTGCCGCTAACTATGGGACTGAGGTTTGGCTAGAGCCTTACCTCTCAACCTGCTCCCAAAGTACAGTCTGTATGTAGTGTGTTTTGCAGAGTTCTCCTTTCCCTCGCCGACCCTCAGAAACCAACGGGGTGGACAAGGCCGGCACTGGAACTTCAATATTATTAAAAACTAGTGTGTCTATGTATTTGAGTGTATGTGTGTGTGTGTGCTTGTATGTGTGTGCTTGTGTGTGTGTGTGCTTGTGTGTTTGTGTGTCTATATGTCAGCATGTGGGTATTGTGTATGTGTGTATGGGTATATATATATATATAAATATATATATATATATATATATATATATATATATATATATATATATATATATATGTGTGTGTGTGTGTGAATGTGCGTGTTTGTGTGTGTATTTGCGTGTGTATACGTGTGTAGGTGTGTGTATATGTGTATATATGGGCGTAAATATGTGTGTGTTTATATATGTGTATGTGTATGTGTTTGCGTGTATGTGGGTGCATGTGTGTGTATGTGTGTATGTGCTTGTATGTGTGTAATTATGTATGTGTGTGTATTTGTTTGACTGTGCGTGCTTGTGAGTGTGTGTGCTTATGTGTATGTATGTGCAGGTGTGTGTATGTGTGTGCGTTTATATATGTGTGCATATGTGTATGTGCGTGTGTATGTGTGTGTGTGTTTGTGTATGTATGTGTATAAGCATGTGTGTATGTGTGCGTATGCATGATTGTGTATGTTTATCTGCGTTTGTGTGCATATGTGTGTATGTTCGTGTGTATGTGCGTACGTATATATGTGTATGTGTGCGTGTGCATGCGTATATGCGTGTGTGTTTGTGTGTATACGTGTGTGTATATGTGTGGCTCTGTGTGTGTGTGTTTGTTTATGTGTGTATATGAGTGTGTATGAGTGTGTGTATGTGTTTATGTGTCTGTTTGTGTATGAGTGCGTGTGTATGTGTGTATAAGTGTGTGTATGTGTGTATGTATGTGTGTGTTCATGCGTGTTTGTGAGTATGTATGTGCGAGGGTATATTTGTATAAGTACGTGTGAATGTATATGTGCATGTGTGCATGTGTGTGTGTGTATTCGTGTATGTATGTGTATGTGTTTGTGTTTGTATATATGCTTGTATGCTGTGTATGCGAGATAGTGTGTATTTGTATGTTATCGAGAGTGTGCATAACTGTGAGAGTGTGTGCAACTGATGTAAGGATGTATGCGGGTATGTATGTGCGCGTATGTGTTTATGAATGTGCGTGTGAACGTGTGTCTGCCTGTCTCATGCCATGGTATGGTAATATGCATTGTTTATATTTACAACATCCATTTGACAAAGATGTTTTCCCATGCGATTGTAACACGCACAATTGATGAACGAAAGATGGGTGATTGGAGGGGTCGAATGTAAGACGGACATGCGTGCCCAATTTGTAACCGTTTGTAAATAAAGACTATTCGTTCGTTCGTTCTCTGTCGTTTGTCCGTCCGTCCGTCCATCCGTCCGTCCGTCTGTCTGTCTGTCTGTCTGTCTGTCTGTCTGTCTGGCTTCCGTGGCGAAGGTGTTACAGTTCGTAATTCCGCATACCCGAGTTCGAAACATATCTGCTGTCGATTTGGCAGTAGATTGCTTTCGTTGTTTTTTTTTTTTACGAAATGGTATGGGTGCTGATCGTTTAGAAGCAATGGCAAATTACTGAACGTAAACTTGCCAAGAGATAACAACAGTAAAAATAGCTGGTGTTGACTGCGACATCCTGTAAAGGATATGCAACTAACTTAACTCTAACTCCCCCTCTCTCTCTCTCCCTCCCCCCCCTCTCTCTCTCTCTCTCTCTCTCTCTCTCTCTCTCTCTCTCTCTCTCTCTCTCTCTCTCAAGACAAATCAGGTGTTGGGACAACAAGCGCCACTTATGTCGCATAGATAGACACCTATAAGTACTAAAGCAAATCTCTTAATATTTTGTGTGTGTCAAACATTATGCTACCAATGTCAAACAAGGATGCTTACCGCAACTAAGTAGTGCTATTAATAACAACAGAAACAGGATTCCTTAGAAGAGTTGCGGGGGTAACTGCGAGAGATAGAATAAGAAACCATTAAATTTGAAAAAGTCTGGGTATGAAACCAGTCATGCGGAAGAAGAAGAAGAAGAAGAAGAAGAAGAAGAAGAAGAAGAAGAAGAAGAAGAAGAAGAAGAAGAAGAAGAAGAAGAAGAAGAAGAAGAAGAAGAAGAAGAAGAAGAAGAAGAAGAAGAGAAACAACAACAACAAGAAGAACAAGAAGAAGAACAAACACAAGAAGAACACGAAGTAGTAGTAGCAGTTGTAGTAGTAGCAGCAGTAGCAGTAGCAGTAGCAGTAGTAGTAGTAGCAGTAGCAGTAGTAGTAGTAGCAGCAGCAGCAGCAGCAGCAGTAGTAGTAGTAGTAGTAGTAGTAGTAGTAGTAGTAGTAGTAGTAGTAGTAGTAGTAGTAGTAGTAGTAGTAGTAGTAATAGTTGTTGTTGTTGTTGTTGTTGGTGGTGGTGTTGTAGAAGATGAACAAAGGAATAACAAGGAAGAACAAGAACAAGGAAGAACAAGAACAAGGAAGAACAAGAACAAGAAAGAACAACAACACGGAAGAATAAGGCATGTATATGTAATTTGTTCCTCTTACTCAAACATGTTTTGACACGCTGAAATAAACACTCAAACAGCACAATGTGGTATATAAAGAAAATGTCACAGACGAAAGCGGAATAAGCTGAGCTCGAATTTGTTGACGTGACATCGGCGTTACGATTTGCTGTAGTTTAAGAATGAAGCCCTTAGCAAGCCTATTGTTTGTTGCGGCGATTATTTTAGGTAGATTAACTTTTTATATAATTTAACTAATTTCTGTAAGGTTTATTGATTCTGCTGTTACTATTGGTATTATTACCCTGATAGATTACCATAAACTTAAGGACTGATAAACAAATATTAAGGCGTTAAATGTAAATGGTGCCACTAGATCGCTCAGCATCATCACCAGCATGTTTTACTTTTGCCGTCACGCGTCGTGGAGATAAATATTTGACGTTCCACCGCTCGATGGGTGGCACTGGAGAGTGTCATTCTGTGTGATTGTACAATGTCTTTGATGTCAATCAATTTTCTTCTCAGGCGTCCTCTTGCTCTTGTAATAGGTCTTCTTTGATGTAGCACAAGTAATGATATTTGATAGTGTTGCAGTCTAGCGAGATTGCGGACCATTTCATCTTCTGCCTTTCAATGTACATTGCACAAGGTGGTGATCCCACTGTCTTGGATCACTCATCGAAAACAATATTTATCATAATGTAGCAGATCATTTGCAGAACCTCACAGAAAATCGATGCCACCGAAAAGATTCTCGTTGCGTTGTCAGTTCTCCTGTCTCGTTCACATTCATGCCAAAGGTGTCTTCAATATCATCTGCCAATTTATGTGCTGGTCGCCACTGCCTCTGTTACCAGTAGTCATTCCTTCTATTACTGTTCTTTTCAGATCATTGTTGCATTTAGTGTGGTCAAAGTATTTCAGCCTCCGAGAAATGAGGCCGTTTGTGAGTCATAATTCTTCGATTTTCAGATCTTGTAGACTGTAAGCATTTTGTCTTCTTCTCGATCAACATGATCCTAAGAATGTGTATATAATATTTAAGTTTAAACGCACCAATTTTCTTAAATAGTGATTGTGACATGGAGAGATAAGTGTATAGTGGTACTGAGAGAACAATGAAACGGACTGCAAGCTTCACAGACTCTGTCAGTGCTTTTATTTAGACACTTAAAACATACATGAACAGTTTTTTTCCCTCGAAGAACACACCAATTCCCCATGTCTACACTGGAAAAGCAATATCGATTTATATATCACTACCATAAACATTGTGTTATGGACTACTCTTGAGTTCAAAGCGAGCGAGCGTTAAAAAGATCGATTTGGCTTTTGGTTTCTATAGCAGGTGTATATTTGTGAGTCTTTGTGTTTAAAAAAATGTATTTGCCATAAAGAGGTCGTGTTGAATGCATAGCTTTATCAATCTACTTCTATTATCATTTCTTTCATTAAGTTGGTCTCCAAATGCTCCAAGATGTTTCTCTATGTCCGTTCTGTTATGTCATAGTTTTGCGTTTAACCCTGCCATAACTATGATGTTGTCTTGCTTGTCTGTTTTATTAAGGGTATCATGGATGTCTTTGAAGAACTCATCACACTCTTGATCATTATTGTTTGTGCTACATTGTGCGTGTATTTGTAAATATGTTGTAATTGTCTGTTGTTTTATTCTCAATGTTATAATTCTTTCTGATATAAACTTTTATTTCTAATATTCTTCTTGCTAGCCCTGAATCGATGACAATTCCTACGACGTACCTTGACCTTTAATTTTTGTTCCACTCGGGAGTAGACAAAAGTGTAACTGGTGGATTTTATTCTGGTGTCCGCTATTCCCATAAGTCCAATTTCCCTCTTTTCCATTGTTTCTATCAATTCTTCAGATTTATTGTTAAAACAGCAGATGTTAAGAGTGCCTATTTTTATCATGGCTGGTCTGTCTCGTTTTCCTTCAACATTGCCGAGTCCGTTACCGTTTGGATCAGTCCGTTTATGGTTATTATGTTTTCTTCGAGCAGGAAAAAAAAATCCATGGCGGCTTGCTAGGACAATCGCAGGTTTAGGACAAAGCTCTGATCAAAGGGAGCCCCCTTCCCCCCCCCCCCCCACATGAAGAGGCATAAACCCGTGGCCCATGACCTCGCGTTCATGGTTTGCCCGTCTACACCACGGGGAAGTGAGGTTGTCTTGTGTAATCTGCGAGTCTCTGTGGCGAAGTGGTCAAGCCGTTTGACTCGTGCTCCGAAGGTTGTGGGTTCCAATCCAGGCCGCGTCCTTCGGTTTACGAGTTAAATGTTTCGGAGACTCCTGTGGGTAGTCGCTAAAAGCTACGGAGCTCGTACTTTCTGCGACGCTTTCCGTGCTGCGGAAAGAGACCGAGCCATATGGGATAAAACCCGGTGCAATGAAGTCGACCATGTCGACTTTTAAGCGACTTTTTTTAATCTGCGGGTCATCGGCAGGGTACTAATTTTCATTTTTCACCCATCCTGAGTGAGGCTAGCCGATCCTTGTAGACTATCAATATGTTAAATTTTATAATTTCATCAAGGTGTTTTATTTTATAATTCTATTATGCATATTTTATAATTCCATCAAAGTTTTGTATTTTATAATTCTTTCGACGTGTTATATTTTATAATTTCATCAACGTGTTATATTTTAGGTGTGAGCTCTCAATGTCCCCCACACTGAATGTACTTCCAAGGAAACTGTTATCGTTACGGAGACTCAGCCGTTTCCTGGCCAGACGCCCAGGTATTGCCAGTTATATACCCCTTGTGTGAGGTCAGTATGGCCGAATAGATAAGAGTGATTGTTCTCAAACATCTGGTGTGCTGAAGACGAGGTAGCAGGTTCAAATGCTACACCGGTCAGTTTGACTAAAATGTTGACTTCTCGTCTTTGACTTGGGGACGTAAATTACAAGTGCCTGTGAAGTGGGAGTTGGTTCACCTTATGGAGAGGAACACCGGTGGTAGGGTAAGCTTTTCCAGACGCAGAAATCAGCCCAAAAGTAGTAGCACTTATATGAACTACGCTTGAGTTCAAAGCGAGCTAACGTTAAAAAAGTACACCATGTCTCATATTGCTAAACATTTATTGCAGAGGTGTCCAGAATGCGTAGAACAGAGGGGGCTATGTGTAGCAGTGAATCATGGAACATTCATTCATTCATTCATTCATTCATTCATTCATTCAGTCAGTAGCATGTCCTTTGCAGAACCTCGGTCCCATAACAACCTTCCGGAAAACCTCTCGAAAGTAAGCAAGATGTCCCGCGTCCGATACACCCATCTGGAGATCATCCGCCACATCCTGCACCCATCTTCTCGTTGGCCTTCCTCTCCCTCTCTTCCCAGGCATATACCCTCCATTATTGTTCTCTCCAAACTTTCGTGACGTTTCAAGTGACCAAAACATTTCGTTTTTCTTTGTTTTATCGTCTTTAATAGCCAACCTTCTTTAATATTCAACTCTTGAAGTATGGATGCATTTGTTCTTTTCTTTACCAAAGATATTCTTAGAACTCGTCTATAACATTTATATTCAAAGGCATTTATACGCTGCTTAGCTTGTTTAGTATCATGGAACATGAATGGACAAATTAAGACATGCTTCCAAGCAATAGAGATGTGGTTCCCGAGACGAATGTTGCGAAAACCATGAGCTGCCAGAGGAACAATCATCTTTCCTATACAACTATACAAAGAGACACAGAGCATTCTTTGGTCATGTGATGAGAAGGCAGGCGTTGGAGAACAACGTGACATCTGGAAAGATCAATGGGAAAAGAGACAGAGGCAGACGACAACTACTACTATGCCTTGATATTTCTTAAATGTATTATCTTTCTCTTTGCTTTCTATTTTCCTAGTTTCTGTGTTGTTTTGTGCTTCTATTTCTAGTTGTTTTAATTTAAGTTGTGTTTCCATTTCTTCTCTCTTAGTTTGAGCGTTTATCTCTGCTTCTTTAATTTTACTATCAATTTCAGCCTGTTTGTTCTTACTTTCTAGTTCAGCATTTTTCATCTCTAGTTCAGTTTTCTTCATCTCTCTTCTTTCGCTCTTTTATCTCTTTCAATTTGCTCTTTCAGTTTACTTTCACTCTATTCTGCTAATTCTTTCCCACTGTATCCCAATTTGATTCCCATATCTATAAATTCATTTAACGTGGCCATATTTGCTCTTTAGTATGGTTACAATGACCAACAAAAAATATACAATCAATATAATATCACTGCAAGATATTTAAATACACAGTGAGAAAGAAATTAGAGTGTGGCACTAACGTCTTGCAAAAATAAAGAACTGCTTAGATGCCGGTGGTATATGGACTTTTCCCTCTCGGCTTGGAATCCAAAACAGGGGTCGGTATGTGAGGAGGTTATCACGGTACTGTTTCTTCTTCGGTTACGGATACGTATCTGGCTGTGGAAAGAAAATTTCGTCGTTGTGAAGAAAAAACATTGTTATTATTGTTGTCAATTGTCTTGTGCGTGTCTAGGTTTACGTGTGATCTGTAGTCTGTGGCTTTTTACTCTCTACAGTCTGTGGTCGTTTGGTCCAATAGGACGATGTCCCCATTTCTCTCTGTCATAGCCTCACTGACGTTAATAATCTTAATCAAAGGTCTAAGGCAGAGTTAAGAGAAACAGGCCCAACAGCACAATACAGGCCAGTAAAGCCCAAGACAGTAGTGACAGGACAGCTAACAGGAAAGACAGTTAGCTACAGGGACAGTAGTGTATTGTGCAGGGACAGTTAGACAGGTGTAACGAGAAAGGTCACGACTGTTGACGTCAAATGCAGGTGAGCCTGTAACTGAGGCTAGACCCATGTCCAACGGACCATGCTATGTGACACATGAATCACGGGGTATGAGAACCGGTGATACGGGGGAGAGAACCCAAGTTGGTCAGACGGGATAAAACTAGCGACAGTGATGGACGCAGAGTAGTGCTTGTAAATCCCGAGTGTATAGTTGATAGCACGACTTAATGAGCCTGTGTATGCGATTGTGAATGCAATGGCGAATCTGAGTAAACTAGTGAATGTTTGAATTTAGCTGATTCATTGTGTACATACTTATGTTGCAGTCAGAATTATTAATTGTAAACCATTCCGACAGTGTTTGTGGAATCAGACTAGTGTGTACATATCAAACGCAATCCCTGCGGGATCGTGTGACGTGCGTTACTCTGTACATTAAATGCTCCAGATTGGAACAACGTAGTGTGCGGGTGCTTATTGATCGAGTGTATTTTCTTAACTCTGCCTTAGATCTTTGGTTAAGATCATTAACGTCAGTGACGCTATGGCAGAGATATGATGCTTTGAGACGTTGACTTGGAGGAATATCAAAAGCAAAGTTAAACCACAATACCAAAAAGACCGAGAGCTGTATACAGACATAAACGCCAATGCCAGTTGGCATGGCACATGTTTATAATGATGATGGTGGCTTATGGTGCAGTAATATAGTATAGGAAGGTAGTATAAGCATTAAAAACATATATAAAATGGTAACTGTTGTGTAATATACGGTAGTGGAATAGACAAGAATAGCATTTTCTCTTTTCTTGGTGTAACTTTAAGTGAACTTTAATATTAATTATAAAACACTGTACAGATCATATGCCAGACTCGTGGTGCCAAATTGCCCGAGGTTTCATCACTACAAGAGAACAATTTTCTGAGATCTATGGCCAAGGAGAAACGCGGTAAGAAGAATGCTTTGTGAGAAGATATATTTGAGAAATTAAAATGTCTATCATAAAAGTTTGTTTGGACAAATACAGGTTGTGTTCCACACATTTTAGCGCTTGTATTACGACTAGGCCGGTCTCCCTGGCCGAGGGGTTACAAAACATTCTCCGTAATCCCGTTTATCAAGCATAGTCTCGTAGCGGGCGAGAGCTGGGAGCGGTTCGACCCCCGCTGGTGACTTGCGGGATAACTGAGCCGGCCGCTCAGAAAGCAATGGCAAACTACTGAGCGTAATCTTGCCAAGAAATCAACAGACAGCTGAAAGATGCTGCTGTTGACAGCGATGTCCTGTAAAGGATATGCGAATTAAAAAAAAAAAAATTACCACTAGGGATTGGCGTGGCCACGAGACTTAATGCGCGTGCGCACGTCCGGTTCGCTGATGGCGGGGTACGAGGGTCATTCTCCGGTCAGTTGGACTTCACGTTGACTTCAGATAGCAATGGCAAACTATTAAAGGTAAAACTGTAAATCAACCCAGTATTGGGGTCATTGCAACGTTCCTCGGGGACATGCAACAATGTATTCTAAGCTGTATACACACTAGTGATTCATTTATGATGTCGGTTTGTGTTGAAGCTGGGAATACTACAGAGTGTTTGTAAAGTCTCACTGCACTTTGTAAGTAAAACAATTTTGAAAATTAAACTAAACACATTTCTAATCTTTTGTACGATTGCGAGAACTGATCTCTTATCTCAGGTTTCATGTGAACAAAATATAATTTCAAATACAAGTGGTACAGACAATGTGTATGTACTTTGTAACAAGCTACGTGGAGGGTCCCAAGTAACTATGTAACAATATTTCAATATTATTCTATAACCCTGGCTGGGATAGGTCTTTGCTTGCCAACCCTCCTCCGTTCCCTGGACTCACTGTCACTCTCTCTTTCGACCTCGGGACCTAATCTCTAAGGTGTATTTCTGGCTGACGCATAAATAACATGGCAATCGTCAGAACAACTTGAAAGTAATTTTATTAACCTAATCAAGAACAGCAAAGGAAAACATTAAGGCAGTTAAAACAGATAGTTCTACACAGACAAAACCGGGACACAGAATTCAGTTCAGACACAGAGCATCAAGGCTTTACATCATAGACCAAGCTGTAGTCAAGGTCCGTTCTGTCCACATATCGCTCACCAAATGATAAGTCCTCCTCGTTTTCCCTCCCGGTTCGTTTGGCCAACAACGGTTCTCCGTGGAACCAGATTAATGTTCGTGGGAAAATGTCCTGTGATCCCTGGTCACAATGCTAAGGGAAAGTTCTTACAAAAAGGAAATAGTTCCTGAGCGGGAATTGAGTAGGTATCCTTCACTGTCTCAGACAAGGATGGGTGGGTCTGATATTTATGTGGGGTTCAGTCCAGAATACAAAAGGACTCGATCCTAGCATATCGAGATGACTGGTGATGTGTCAGTACAGCTGATGGTCATTCTTTCAAGGTCAGCAGTGGCTCTATCTCGTAGAGATCATACTCTTAGACCTGGCATGGCCCAAAACTTGACATGGCATCGTCCTAAACATACTTTCTGCGTAGAGCCCTGTCGAGACCTTCAGCTCTGTTCCTACTTCCAAAAGAAGGACCCTGGAAAGGACAAACATTTGTGAGAGTCTCCAGCCTAAACTTTTGGTACAGCCGACATGGAGACTCCTAATGGTCTCAGCACATCAGTTGCCATAACAAAATATATACATAATAATACTAATCAAGAGCCCTGATTGAATTGGCCCGACCTGACAAGAGGTCCTGGATTAGCAGCGTCTTTCCTAGACTAGGCCTTCAGCTTGACGAGGTCTTGTCGTTTGACCCTAGGAACCTTTTGCATATAAGACTCACTCTCCACACTCATACCAAGCCTTTATTATTATTGGGCACATTCATGTCCATGCTTCCCTCTCACTTGCAAACCCGGCCTTTCTCACGACAAAGCTCTTGTGGTGTTGTGTGGGTACATTTCTGTATGTAAAGAAGTGTCGTTCCCTATTTCCAGCAAGAATAAGAAAGAAGATACCACCCCCTCCGGCCGCCGCTCTCGACTGAGCTGTCGCCCCAATGCACCGGCAGTGCCCTGCACAAGCCATAAGTGTAGATGAGTTCAGGTTCTCTCAGTGAGATGGAGAAGTCCATTATCTTCCCGACATCATCCTATCGAGTAAAAGACGAAAGAGATAGCCCTGTGGATAGCCTCTTCCGGCTCAAGAAGGTAGATCATAGATTGGTGGACCCCATCCTCAAGGAGCCCTTCCCTCCTTCCGGCATACCGTAGCTATCCAATGATTATATTCTACAGAAAGATGACAGTATGCCCAATTCAAGCCGTAGAAAGAAAGAAAGCAACAGCTAATCTGCCGCCAAGAACAAATGAAATCATCTGGGGAGATATACTGTTCAGATTCACTCACCGGCTATGTCAAGAACAAGACGCCTAGTTAGATTGGCCAACGGTCAACCAACTCTTCATATGTTATGATTGGCTTTTCGCCAATTCATCTTCCCCGTCGAGACAAAATACATTTATAGGTCCAGGTCTGGCTGGACTACCCACAACCCAATTATTACCTTTCCAACTGCATCAGTAGTATGTTGCACCTCTGTCTTAATCTTTAAATCAACTTGACATGCTGCAACTACCAAACGGTATGTGCTGGAACGGCCATGAATTGCACCAGAACTTGCATTGGTGCTCATTTGGTGTAGGAAACCCTATCGGGTTTTCCCCGAAGAAAGATATATTTCTAATAATTCTATTAAGAAGATCGTGTTGTTAAAGTATCTTCCATGGGGATTGAGCGAACAAGAGAACTGAGGGTTCCCGAAAGCTGTTTCCCTCTATTTCCCCAAATTTATAGAAGGCATGAGGACATGAGCCACTGGCGTTTCGCCACATATGCCCCATCTTAAGAAAGTCGAACCCTACGAACTTTTGACTACCAGAGGTTCTGTTCGAATGACCCCACCCTCACATTCAACCATAGGATGCCGTGAAAGAAAATCAGCTCCCACATTCTCCCTTCCGGGGATGTATTCGACCGTGAACTGATACGGTTGTAGGAGCAATGACCATCTCATTAACCTCGCGTTCAGTTTCTTAGAAGTTGCCAAAAACATCAGAGGTGGATGGTCGAATTGCACTTTGAACGGTACTCCATACAGATAAGGTTGAAATTTCTGTACCGCCCACACAAGAGCTAGACATTCCCGTTCGACGGTGGAGTAATTCCGTTCGGCGGGTAACAGTTTTCTACTTGCATACGCCACCGGTCATAGCACCGAAGCATTATCTCGCCCTTCCTGCAACAAAGTTGCCCCAATCCCTATGTTACTCGCGTTGGTTCTTAGAACAAACGTTTTCTCCAAATTTGGGAGTTGCAGGACTGGCCTGTCCACCAAAGCCTGTTTCAGCTTCCCATAAGCTTCTTCACAGCTCGGGGTCCAGACTATAGGATCTGGCGATCCTTTCTTCAGGGTCTCGGTTAACGGTGCCCCAATTTCGTTGAACCGCGGAATAAATTTCTGGTAAAACCCACACAGAGACAAGAAAGACCTAACATCCTTTTTGGACTTAGGACGGGGTGCGAGTCTGACCTTCTCTACATTCTTTTCTTCCGGTACCAAACCCCCCGGGGTAATAGTATGTCCCAGAAATTCTAAGGAGTGATAGCCAGTCATGCATTTGGCTGGACGGGCAGTTAACCCCTCCTCTTTCAATCTTATGAAGATCTGTTCCAAGGATTTCAGGTGATCTTTCAGATTGCCAGACGCGATGAGAATATCATCCATAAACGAGACGACAGAGGGATCCCTTAAAGGGTCTAATAACTTTCTCATCATGCGTGTGAACACACTGGGCGCATTGCTCAGCCCAAAAGGCATCACCTTAAATTCGTAATGGCCGCTCGGAGTACTGAAAGCGAGCAAGGGCCGAACCTCGGGCTTCACAGGGATCTGATAATATCCCCGGCTTAGATCAATTTTCGAAAAGTACTTTGCCTTATTTAGTCTGGAAAACAGTTGATTTGTGTTCGGTAACGGTTCAACTTGGAATGTCGTACAACTATTTAAATGCCTGTAATCAATACATGGGCGGTGCTCCCCGCTTGGCTTCCTCAACAAGACAACCCCGGCATTATAAGGAGAAGTCGAAGGAGTTATGATGTCATCATCCAGAAGCTTCTGGATTTCGGTTTCCAGGGCCTTCTCTTTCGCAAAGGGCACTGGATATATTTTTTGGCGAATGGGGTCTTGGGTAGTCAGAGTCATATCAAACTCGACCAACCCTGTCCGCCCTGGACGATCGGTAAGAATCTGTTAATGGGACTCCAACAAACGGATGACCAGTTCTGTTTCTTCAGTCGACAGATCAGGATATATATGTACATCCTTATAGGTTTCCCCAGGGTGTAAAGGATACCCCCTATCCGCGTCTTCGCCCGATTCAGTTTCCATCGCGACCGCCATAGTCATGAGTGGGAGAGAAGTACCATCAGATCGTTCTTCATACTTTTTGAGGAGGTTAATGTGGAAGATTTTGGATTTCCCCCTGATCCGGATGGCATAGTTGGTGCGGGACACAACCCTTTCCACCGGGAAAGGCCCCTGCCAACCAATCTCGAGTTTATTGGAACCTACTGGAAGTAACAACAGAACCCGATCCCCCACCTTAAGAGACCTATCTTTCGTCCTTCTATTGTAGTAGGCCGCGTGTCTCTTTCTGGCCGCCCTCAGATTCTGAGCTGCCAAAGCCCAACCCGTCTGGAGTTTCTTCTTTAACTCTTCGACGTATTTATATGAGGATACAACTTCTTCGGAAGTTTCTTCCTCTGTCTAACATCTCAATAAGGCTTCTAAGGGACCCTTGATTGGCCTCCCGAATAGTAGAGTGGCGGGTGGCAACCCGGTCGACCCATGGGGAACCTCCCGATAGGCGAACAAGGCGGCTGGGATATACTCATCCCATCTGTCTGGTTTCTCTTGAGCCAGCTTCCGAAGCATGGTCATCAAGGTACCATTAAACCTCTCTACTTGCCCATTAGACTGAGGGTGGTATGGGCTTGTGTGAATGTGGTTAGTCTGGAAGATACGAAAGACTTCCTCCATCAGCTTACCACAGAACTGAGACCCATTGTCCGTTAGGATCTGGTTTGGAAATCCCAACCGAGTAAAGGTCTCCATCAGTGCATCAGCCACTCGCTTAGAGTCGATTGTGGCCAACGGTATCGCCTCGCCCCACATGGAACAGCAATCCACCATCGTAAGAATATATATATTCCTCTTCCTAGTCCGAGGAAGAGGACCAACAAGATCGATGGCAACTCTCTCGAAAGGAGAGTTCATAATGGGCATGTCGCCCAGGATTACTGGAGCCGTCCAGTGTTTTGGTGCCACACGCTGGCACTCTGGGCACGACTTGACGTACCGACGCACGTCTCCAGTCATCCCTGGCCAGTAGTAATGGCAGGAAATGCGCTGGAGTGTTGCCCCGACACCCATATGTCCACTGAATGAAATGGTGTGTCCCATATGAAGAAGCTGTTCCCGATAGGCCTTAGGAACTACCAGCTGTTCATGCTGGCGTTCCTCCACTCCGGCTCTCCGGTATAGTAACCGATTCTTCATATAATACTGACCCCTTCTTGGTGGGTCAGAACTTTTTGGCAACTGGTTAAAGCAAGGTTGCAAAGTAGCATCCTGGCTTTGAGCAGCTCGTAACTCCCCAGGCAAGGGATTCACGATCAAGGCCGGCGTCTGCTCATCTCCCGATTGAGATCTGGTTTGCATTGCCCCTACGTACATGGGTTCTGTTGGAATCCCTAGAAAGACGTAGCGACAACCCAAGATCATTGGGAAAATCGGATCTAGCAGAACGGCTGCCTGGATAGTGCCGGTAACATATTTCGATTATGTCTACCTTCGCAATCGGAAGAGACATCGCTACTGCACTCTTGGTCGCCGTTTGAATTTCAATAGACTCCCCGGTTAACTGCTCTGGGCTCACTAAGTGTGAGGAAATTACGGCCTCGAACTGCAGACCGGTGTCATAGAGACACTCAACTGGTTGTCCGTTCACAAGTATCGTCTCTACTACTGGTGGTTTCTCTGAATCTTTGTTCTCAAGACCCCTCCCTTCTACCTCCTTGTTAGACCCTTCCCCGGTTTCTACAAGACAGGCAGCATAGTGAGAGTCTTTCTGTTTGCGCCGGCAATCGGCCGTATTGTGTGTGGGAGATTTGCAGTAGGCGCACCACTTTTCACTCCACTTTCTTCTAGGAGATCCAGGTGGACTCTTACCAGAGGGTTTCTTAATTGGAACTTTATCGAAAGGATCCTCCTTCTTGGTGTGAGCTGTTTTAGGGTTCTTCTTCTTTCCAGACCATGTGTCTGGTGGTCGGGGATTGGGTTGTGACAGTTCCCCATTATCCCCATGAGCTAGCACATACCTTTCCGCTAATTTGTTCACTATGTCTAACCTTTCTGCCCCATTTTCAAGCAAGAAGGTTTGCAATGGCTTAGGCATCATTCTCTTAATTTGGTCCACGACCACTAATTCTTCTAAACTTTCATAGTCGTTAGCAAATACAGCTAATGACATCCACTTCAAAAGGTAAGACTTAAGTCTAACGCTGTAGGCTGCGAACATCTCTCCTGGCTCTCTCTTCGACTTTCTGAACTGCTGTCGGTATGTATGTGCTGTCATCTGGAACCTTTTCAATAATGCTTTTACCAGGGCCTCATAGTCATTCTCCATACCAGGTGGCAACCTTGAGTAGACCTCGTACGCGGTCCCACTCAGGCCCTGTGACAGTTTCAAGTTCCATTTCCCACGTTCCAATCCCATAGCCAAAGCCATCGACTGAAATCTGTGAAGAAACTGGTCGAACTTATCTTTGTGTTCATCGAACGGGAGTAATGGGAACTTCATTGCCTGGTATGGACCGCCACTAGAAGTTGTTGAGTCAGGGAGACTTGCGCCTCCCACTGCACCCTCGCTTTCCTTGGTCTCATGGTCTCTGACTGCCTGCTCGGCCCACATCTTCCTAGCCTCAGCCTCAGCCTCAATTTTCTTGGCTTCGCGCACAGCCTGTCTGAAGTCTTTTTCCACTTCCTGAACATATTTCTGTAACTCCGCTCCATCATAACCCATCTCACGCCCTGTAGCCTGTACTTCAGCAACATTAAATTTTGCTGATGCCATCTTAACCTCAGAGGGTAATGGAAGAGGTAATTGTATATTATATTTCAATCTCAAGTCCACAACAAGTTAAATTACACGACCACAACACCTCGTATGTCGGTCAGTCCGTGTCAGGAAGAGTATAGACAATAGCCAGGCACGGTAGCCAGAACCTATTGATAGTAGACAAGAATATCTGTCCCCTATCACTAAATCAGCCAGAACTCCACCAGGATTTCAAATATCCCGCGACGTGCCCCCAGAAATTGTAACAAGCTACGTGGAGGGTCCCAAGTAACTATGTAACAATATTTCAATATTATTCTATAACCCTGGCTGGGATAGGTCTTTGCTTGCCAACCCTCCTCCGTTCCCTGGACTCATTGTCACTCTCTCTTTCGACCTCGGGACCTAATCTCTAAGGTGTATTTCTGGCTGACGCATAAATAACATGGCAATCGTCAGAACAACTTGAAAGTAATTTTATTAACCTAATCAAGAACAGCAAAGGAAAACATTAAGGCAGTTAAAACAGATAGTTCTACACAGACAAAACCGGGACACAGAATTCAGTTCAGACACAGAGCATCAAGGCTTTACATCATAGACCAAGCTGTAGTCAAGGTCCGTTCTGTCCACATATCGCTCACCAAATGATAAGTCCTCCTTGCTTTCCCTCCCGGTTCGTTTGGCTAACAACGGTTCTCCGTGGAACCAGATTAATGTTCGTGGGAAAATGTCCTGTGATCCCTGGACACAATGCTAAGGGAAAGTTCTTACAAAAAGGAAATAGTTCCTGAGCGGGAATTGAGTAGGTATCCTTCACTGTCTCAGACAAGGATGGGTGGGTCTGATATTTATGTGGGGTTCAGTCCAGAATACAAAAGGACTCGATCCTAGCGTATCGAGATGACTGGTGATGTGTCAGTACAGCTGATGGTCATTCTTTCAAGGTCAGCAGTGGCTCTATCTCGTAGAGATCATACTCTTAGACCTGGCATGGCCCAAAACTTGACATGGCATCGTCCTAAACATACTTTCTGCGTAGAGCCCTGTCGAGACCTTCAGCTCTGTTCCTACTTCCAAAAGAAGGACCCTGGAAAGGACAAACATTTGTGAGAGTCTCCAGCCTAAACTTTTGGTACAGCCGACATGGAGACTCCTAATGGTCTCAGCACATCAGTTGCCATAACAAAATATATACATAATAATACTAATCAAGAGCCCTGATTGAATTGGCCCGACCTGACGAGAGGTCCTGGATTGGCAGCGTCTTTCCTAGACTAGCCCTTCAGCTTGACGAGGTCTTGTCGTTTGACCCTAGGAACCTTTTGCATATAAGACTCACTCTCCACACTCATACCAAGCCTTTATTATTATTGGGCACATTCATGTCCATGCTTCCCTCTCACTTGCAAACCCGGCCTTTCTTACGACAAAGCTCTTGTGGTGTTGTGTGGGTACATTTCTGTATGTAAAGAAGTGTCGTTCCCTATTCCCAGCAAGAATAAGAAAGAAGATACCACCCCCTCCGGCCGCCGCTCTCGACTGAGCTGTCGCCCCCAATGCACCGGCAGTGCCCTGCACAAGCCATAAGTGGCCACATACTTGATATGTTGATATCAATACTTGCTAATCAAGTTATCCGTGAGTTTCGTGGTGAAGGGTTAACCCACGTGCCTTACTCTCTGAAGGATGTCAGTTCGATTCCGGTTCCCGTCATTCATTTCTCGGAGACTCCTGGGAGTCGTAGCTGGAGCTATGGAGTTCGTGCTCTGTTCGACCTTTCGGCAGGCCGCCTTGCGGTAAGAGACCGAGCCATAAGAGATAATACCGATGCAAAAACGCCAGTCCCGTTGCCTGTGAACCTCTTTAAACCTGCTAATCAAATGTATTGTTATACCTACTTCCAATTTCAGCCGGCTGTGTGTGGCTTGACGGGGACGACATCTTCCAAGAGGGAACCTGGGAATGGGCAAGCACATCGAATACCTTCAATCGGCTCAGAAACTGGGCTAATGGTGAACCAAACAACTTGAGAGATGGTAAGTTGTCATACAAATGGCTTGATCGGGACAAGAACACAGCGCTGATCCACGACTCTGGTGATCGTGTGAGATGGCGAAACATGACCGCCCACGCTTACCGGCATGGCACATGGTGCTGAATTTAGACTGAGTCGACCTAGGAGAACAGGACAATTTGTCAAACAAAAACGTTCCCAAAGGGATTCCAACACACGAGCAACGGGACGACAGGCCAGATTGCTAGCTAACCCGCTACCGATGTTCTACATAATTACGTGACGGACATGTCGATGAGAAATTTATCTTTCAGTATAACCATAATAAATAGATGCGGGACGTAGTGGCTAGACGCTTGACTGTCAATACGATGGTTATGGGTTCGAATGCTCGTCGTGGAGTGTTTTAATAATAGGGCTAGACTACCTGGTTAAACCAGACTAAAAATAGTACCAGCAAATTTAAAGGGGAAATAAATGCGCCTGTGTGATACTGATCTCAACACTTACTGAGTGCCGCTTGGTATTTACAAATATAAATCCAATACCATAAGTATAAATATATATATATATATATATATATATATATATATATATATATATGTGTGTGTGTGTGTGTGTGTGTGTGTGTGTGTGTGTATGTGTGTGTGTGTGTGTGTGTGTGTGTGACAGGGATGTGTAATATATCCAGGTCTTTTTTTCCTGTACAGTGAAAATATTTTCAGAAATATAGAAGATATGGAAGGAATTAACATTGGGGGACGATACATCAATAACATTAGATATGCAGATGACACAGTATTGATTGCCGACAATGAACAAGACCTGCAACATTTAGTAGATGCGGTTGTTGCACACAGTAAACAACTAGGGTTAGAATTGAATTGTAAGAAGACACAGATTATGGACGTCACTAGGAAGAAATAAATACCACAATGTAATATATATGTAAAGGGGCATATTCTTAAACAAGTGAATCGGTACAGCTATCTCGGAACAGTCATAACATCTGATGGGAGATGCCTTGAAGAGATTAGAACAAGAATTGTCATTGCGAAGGTAGCCTTTTGCAAGATGAAAAACATACCGACCAATCAAAAGATATCAATTGAAATGAGAAAAAGAGTGTTGAAGTGCTACATAGAACCTGCACTTTTATGTGGATGTGAAGCGTGGGCAATGAGCAGGCAAGATGAAAAACATCTGATGGCTGTGGAAATGTGGTTTCTGATATAAATGCAAAGAATACCATGGACGGACAGAAAAACCAATGAACAAGTCCTTCAAGAAACAAATGAAGATCGTAAACTGATTAGAGACATTAGACGTAGACAGTTAAAATTTGATGGGCATGTTATGAGAAGAAATGACTTGGAGAACATGGTGACAACTGGCAAGATCGAAGGGAGGAGACCAAGGGGAAGACCGACCGAGTAGTAAATACCTGGATGGCTTGGCAACATGGCATAGTCGAGACAGAAATATGGAGCTGATCCACGACTCTGGTGATCGAGTGAGATGGCAAAACATGACCGCCTACACTTACTGGCATGGCACATGATGGATGTATATATTTATCTAATTACAGGGACTCGATAGAGTCCCGTGCGCTCTTGCTGCCTTCGTTGGATGTGGTAGCCGTTTCTCATGCTCCCTCTCCGGAATCGAACCCTGATTCCCAATTACCCGTTACAACCATGGTAAGCATGTCACGTACCCTCGACATTTGACAATGCAGAATTTAAAAGATGCGTCGCCGGCGCATAAGGCCCATGCGATCAGTACAAAGTTGCCAGAGTCACCAGTGGGAACGCCGCGCCCCACGAAGGGCAACGACGATTAATTTTGAACTAATTAAAGCGCTCTTTCCGCGAGGGTCGGAGCTAGGTAAGCATGTATTAGCTAGAGAATAGCCACAGTTATCCAAGCAGAAACGTGTAATCTAAGTAAACTCGACTGATTTAATGAGCCATTCCCGATTTCACCGTGAGACAGTGTTCCAAGCTACACCAGGGAAGACTGACCGAAAAGCTATGTCAGCTTACTGACTGCAGGCCCACAACTCATTGAAAGAGAGTGTGCTCTTTTCGAGACTTTGTCTAACGGTCGTACACATTTGCACTTTCGCCCTCTCAAACCACGACTCTGGCTTCACGCTGCGGTCACATTATCGAAACGCCTGCCTCTCTACCTTGCGTCGACTGGGAAGATCCCGATTGAGTGCACCTCACACAGCCATCCGAGACAACTAACGCCAGACGCGTTTCCTTAACTTTACCTTCAGTGTGCCTGTAATCAGTACGTTATCACTATAACAATGTGCATTTGGAACTGCTTTTGCGACTGTTAACATTTCGACATCTTCTGCCAATCAGGATGTAATCAATCTTGTTTCTATTCCTGTTGCCAGGATTTCTCGATGTCATAATTGTTTTGGGTGTTGCTTAAACCATGTGTGTCGGACAATCAGATCATACTCTTTTGCCAATTCTACAAGTCTGTATCCTCTCTCGTTTCGTTCTTCCAAATCATGTTTACCTACTGTGCATCCATCGCCTTGCTTTCCATCTTTCGCATTGAAGTCATACATCCTCATGAAGTGTATTTCTGAATTTTTACATTTCTTCAAAGCATTCTCCATGTCATTATAAAATTCCTCTACACTATCTTCACTGCTTGGGGTATATATTTGAATGACGTTTATGTCAAAAGGTCTGCCAGTTAACTTCACCCTGTCTGACACTGCTCAATGTCATGTCACAGATGTTGATATTTTCAAATCCAAGATAATTGCTACACCTATTTGCCTTTCCTCTCTCCCATAATATATAATTTTAAGATCCTTCTCTGTCCTTTTCAACCTCGTTTCACAGAGTCCTAATATTTTAATATTCTCTCTTCCCATTTCTTTTTTGGTGTTAACTAATTTTCCATCTTCGCTTAAAGTACGAACATGCCATGATGCCCATTTAAGTGTTGTCTTCATTACTTTTGACGTTCTATAGCAAGGAGAAGGCAGTAAAGTAAATACCTGGATGACTTGGCCACGTGGCATGGTCCAGACAAGAACACAGAGCTGACCTACGACTCTGGTGATCGAGTGAGATGGCGAAGCATGACAGCCCACGCTTATCGGCATGGCCCATGACGATGATGGTGAATTTGACGAATCATGATAAACTATTTATCTTTAAAGAAGATAGTTTGCTGTTACTTTCCTTCCTGGCAGTGATCATACTAGTCGGTGACCGTAGTCATTGTCTCGTAAAAGAGATCCTCTGCCTACCGTCGTAGAACTTGAGACTATACCCAACAACTATCTGTCGGCTGCTCTCAAAATTCCATTCACCATCTGCCTTCCGTGGTTTCTTGCGAACAAGTCTTAAAACAGTTACGAAAATCATCACATCGTTCCCAGAAAAACACAAAACAGCGTACCTCTGCGGAAAACACATGTATCCGTCGCCATTTTACGGGAAGCTATATATATATATATATATATATATATATATATATATATATATATATATATATATATATATATATATATATATATATATATATATATATATATATATATATATATATATATATATATATAAGGGTCGTTCATTTTAAACCCGTTCCAATGGCTTTATTACAAAAACATGAAAGAAACATTAGCATGTGTGAAAGAATTAAACAAAGCATTCATTTTGAATGTATTATGCACCATGGGTTGATCAGAAGAAGTCGCTGTAGGCATTCAGGCAAGCATCCCATTGCTTAGGTAGGCGGCGAATGCCGTCCGAAAAGAAGATTGTGGTTGCTCACTGAACCAACATCCGTGGTACCCACTGTGAACACACCTTCCGATATTGCAGTTTCTTATGAACAACCCCTTGAATTGTCCAAATTGACACATCAAATGACTTCTCTAGCGAATGTATGCTTTGACAACGGTTCATCTGTACTGCTGCATCAATTTTGGCGATGTTTTTTTTAAATTATTTCTGTTGCAACAATATGCGCTTGACCCGGCCGTCGAAGATCTGTCGTGAACTGACGTCCTTTCCGAAACATTCGTGCCCAGTCTGTCACTGTTGACTTCGACACACATTTGTTACCGTACGCTGCCTGCATTCTTCGATGAATGTCCACTGGTCAACATCCTTCAAATGAAAGAAACTGAATCACCACTCTTTGAACTTCTTTGGGCAGACTTTGTGTCAACCCGGGCATTTTCTCAACGGCCAGAAACAGAACCTATGCACCATGGGACGATAAGCACATGCTCTTTTATTCATTGGTCAGTACTTATCACATGACTATGACATGATCATGTTCATCTTACGCAATTACGCGCGGTGCGGCACGAATGGATTTCAAATGAACGCTCCTAATATATATATATATATATATATATATATATATATATATATATATATATATATATATATATATATAGTCCTCTGTGTGTGTGTGTGTGTGTGTGTGTGTGTGTGTGCGTGCGTGTGTGTGTGTGTGTGTGTGTGTGTGTGTGTGTGTGTGCAGTGTGGTATGATATCGTTGGGCACAACAAAAAACAAAACAAATTACATAAACAGAATTAACAGACTCGGTATACATGCAAAGAAATAGCTTCAGTACTTTCTCTCTTACAGGTGAAGATTGTCTAACCCTGTATAGTCAGATCGACTACACCTGGGCTGACGGCTCCTGTACTAACAGATGCAACTTTATCTTCTCCAGACCGTAAGTTCTCTTACCTGCTTGTTTTCGGAAACTCCGTTCGTATTACGTAAAAATGAAAATGGAAAGTTGTGGCATGAGTGGGTACCGAGTCTAGATAATTCGCTCTTGTAGGACTTTTAAGGATATAATTTCCGGGTCAGAGGTAACAGCCAGCGGATTGGTTGGATTCGAAAGCGCCAGCGGTTGGAACAATAATTATGAGCAAGGCACACATGAAATCTGTCTACGAACGACTGGCAGTCACAGTGATAAAAGCACCGCCGCGGAATAAGCACGACAGGAGTATTCTGATCGTCAGATGGGTCCCCTTCCCACAGTGTTTCGGAACTTTTCCTTCTTGACACTCTCTGGGATGACACAACATATTCAAGGATGCCCGAATTAGGAGTCTTCTTTCGCTAGGGCGGTACTTTGAGGAGATGAAGTCACTTGTTCACAAGCAGCATGTCAGTGAGATGATTAGCCCCTACACCATGCGACATTT
The DNA here is from genome assembly GCA_963921405.1 of Cepaea hortensis. Taxonomy (NCBI): domain Eukaryota; kingdom Metazoa; phylum Mollusca; class Gastropoda; order Stylommatophora; family Helicidae; genus Cepaea; species Cepaea hortensis. The sequence continues at coordinate 487,899 of CAWUFQ010000063.1, read as the reverse complement.
TATGCCAGAGACTGAACATATATGGGTTTCCTTGAAATAGTATTTGTCGATTCTTGAATCAATCAATCAATCAATTGATTCAGAAAATGTTAGCCAATTTGCGTTACGGTCACAAAAGTATCTTCGTAGAATGCTAAGAATTCCATAAATAAACACGCTGTATTGTTTGGCGCACATGTTAAGCTATAGTTACCGTGATTCGAACCTGTCATCTCCAAATGGCGACAGCGCCTTGCTGCAACAACAAGTGTACTACGACGCTTGGCCAACTAGACATCTCATGTGCGGCTAAGAAAACAAACGAACTTCAGTGGGTCACAAATTGGGTACGCATGGCTTCCTTACATCCCGACTTTCCAGTCACTTATGTTTCACGCATCGATTATATGTTATCTTTAATGTATACATCTGATATGTGATAGATGAACGGAAACGAACATTCAAGTACTGAAAGATGCCAGTTTCGCAAAGATAGATGCTTACCCATATTATTATCATTGTCTTCCACTTTTTTTCATCAAGCGGCGTGGGGAGGAATAGTTGACGTTCCAGCGCACAATAGGTGTCAGTAGATAGAGTGTCATTCCGTGTGATCGTACAATGTCTTTGATGTCATCAATCCATTTTTACTCGGGCGTCCTCTTGCTATCTTAGGAGATCTTCTTTGATGTAGCGTCAGTTCTAGTAGTTGATGCTGTTGTATTCATATCAGATCAAGATAATCGTTATTTCTTCGCTATCAAACGGTGCTAATGAAAGTCGAACATTATATACAATTATAAAAAGACTACAAGTAGCGCGATGACAGAAAAAGAGAAAAGAAAGATTACTGCAACTGAAATGATATTCCTGAGAAGATTACTCAACGTAACACACACACGCGCGCGCACACACACACATACACACACACACCCACAGAGAGAGAGAGAGAGAGAGAGAGAGAGAGAGAGAGAGAGAGAGAGAGAGAGAATCAGAATTAGTTAAATCAGGACTAAAGTGGTGGGTAATAGAGAAGAGAAGAAGGGGTCAAGCATGTTAAAGATGGACAGAGGGGAAAACAGAGTATATGGAAATCTCAATATATGAAGCCGAAAAACGGGCACTCTCCCTCTGTTTATGCTTCACCTCGACACTGCAAAGTACAAGAGAAACAAAATGAGACGAGTTGAGATGAGATGAGTTGAGATGAGATGAGATAAACAGTGCTTTTTGATCATGAAAGAGAAGAGAGGCGTTGGTAAACATCGTGGCTACTTGAAAGATAAGCCGTAGAAGAAACTGACCAAGAGAAATTATTCTGGATGGTCTGGGGCAGAGGCATGAAGGAACATCAAAATTGGAATTGATCCAGACACCAGAGACCAAGATCTCCTGAGATGGATGAACGCCTACACTGGATGTCAGGGCACATGCTGATGCTGATGATGTTGAACTCAGAGAGTGTGTAGAAGACAATGACAACCAGAGAGACAAATGATGCTAGAGACAGGGCGAGACAGAAGTGAAAGCGCTGGATCATCAGCATCATCAAGTGCCCTGCCAGCTGGTGTAGGTGTTCATGACTCTCCACATATCTCGGTCGTTAGTGTTCTGGATCAACATTGATGATGATATTCACCCATGACACCGTCTCACCCATTCAGCATAATTTGTCTTGGTCTGCCTCTGCCTCTCTTCCCCTCGATCTTTTCAGTTGTCACGATGTTCCCCAATATCTCTCTTCTCATCACATACCAAAGAATGTTGTTTATCTCTTTCTTGTTGTTGTATATAATGTTCTAGATTCTCTAGCCTCTTTTAGGCAATCGTAGTTAGTTACTCTGGCAGTCCAAGGAATTAGCAACATTCGTCTCAAGAACTGCATCTCTATTGCTTCTAAGTTATTCCTAATTTGAATAACGAAGACACAAACAATACGTGCACGATTTATTGCCTGGCATATTTCGCTGCATCTTCTCAGGTACATACTGCAGAAATCACACAACTTACGTGAAATTAACTAGATAAATCCTTCAAGTTGAAATATACACAATTTCGCACAGTAATGTCAATTATCTACCACGGTAATTTTAAGCTGACTAACATGTCTTTCTGTTTGCACAATTCTGGCTTGCGTTGATAGATCTTAATTGCTTCTGCAAATTTTAGCATCGCTTATAGAGGAGTTATTATCTGGTCACTACGTTCGATCAAACAAACAAACCCTTGACAATTTGGATATTGTTGCTTCAAAGGATTAATGAGAACTCTTTTGTGTGTGCGCCAGATAATTAACACAGGCAGACGGCAGTGAATACTCAAGCTAACAGACAGTTCACGTGAAGGTCACTACAGGTAAATTTGATACCAGACAGTATCGCTGAAGCTAGTGGGTGCATCAGAGAATTAACGCAGACAGGTCAAGAAGAGGACATCACAGGTGAAAAGTCGCGTGGACAAAAAGTGTTTAACGACAGGAGCGGTCAGTCCTAGGTGTGTGTGTGTGTAGGACAGGACAGGATTGAAAATCCAAATATAGAGACTTAACACACAAAATACTCGCTTGTTAAAATTTGCAGAAGCAATTATGATCAATCAACGCAAGCCAGAATTGTGCAAACAGAAAGACATGTTAGTCAGCTTAAAGTTACCGTGGTAGATAATTGACATTACTGTGCGAATATGTGTATATTTCAACTTGAAGGATTTATCTAGTTAATTTCACGTAAGTTGTGTGATTTCTGCAGTATGTACCTGACAAGATGCAGCGAAATATGCCAGGCAATAAATCGTGCACGTATTGTTTGTGTCTTCGTTATTCATATTCCTAATTTGTTCATTTGCATTCCAAGATTCACAGCCATACAGCAAAACTGGTTCTATATAGCATTTCAGCACTGTCTTTCTTACACTCAGTTATAGTGAGTTAATGCATAAGATACTCATCATTTTCCGAAATGCGGCCTTTTCTTGCCCTATTCTTCTCTTAATCTCTGTTGTGCGTCTTCCATCTGATGAAATAAATATCCCCAGCTATGTAAAATTATCCACTTGGTTAAGAATTAACCCTTCTATAAGGCAACTGGGACTGATGGAATTGCTGCTGAATTTATAAAGGCAGGTGGCCATGCATTACATCTAAAGCTATACGAACTAATAATAAAAATCTGGAGGACAGAAGAATTACCCCATGACTGGAAAGAGTCATTATTGATACCTATCTTTAAGAAAGGAGACAAGTTCCAATGTGGAAATTATAGAGGAATATCACTACTGTCCACAAGCTATAAGATACTATCCGCAGTATTACTAAATAGACTAAAACCATATTCAGAAGACATATTAGGTGACTACCAGGCGGGTTTTAGACAAAACAGATCAACAATAGATCAGATATTTATCTTACGACAAATAGCCGAGAAACATTGGGAATATAAAAGAGATCTCCATAACATTTTTGTGGATTTTAAAAAGGCTTATGATAGTGTCCATAGGAATAGTCTATGGAATGCTATGCAGGAATTTGGAATACCAAGGAAGTTAATCAACATGACCAGACTATGCATGGAAGATACTTATAATATAGTAACATATAAAGGCAGGAAATCAGACCCCTTCCAAATAACATCTGGCTTGAAACAGGGTGATGCACTATCGCCGCTACTCTTCACTCTGGCTCTAGAGAAAGTTGTAAGGAAGGTAAAGGAGGAATGTGATATTGGAGGAACATCCAAGCTGCTTGGTTATGCAGATGATATAGATATTATAGGGCAAAGTGAACAAAAGACATTGGAAATATTGACTCACTTAAAGGAAAAAGCCCAACAGATGGGGCTGGTTATCAACCAAGATAAGACAGAATATATGGTAATTTCAAGAGACGGAATGGCTAGAAACTCTGGCCACATACAAATAGATAATATGACCATTAAAAGAACGGAAACATACAAATACCTGGGTACGATCTTCAACTGCTCCAACATCATAAGGGAAGAAATACAAACTAGAATCAACTCTGGAAATAAGATATACTATGCACTACAACATCTACTAAAATCAAAGGCGCTATCCCGTAACACCAAAATCACAATATACAAAACACTGATCAGACCAGTTGTGCTGTATGGCTCTGAAACCTGGAGTACAACGAAAGGAGACGAAGCCTTGTTACAAACCTTTGAGAACAAAATTTTAAGACGCATCTTTGGACCCATTAGGGATACACAAAGTGGAGAGTAGAAAAGAAGAAGTAACAAAGACATTTATGATCTGTTTAAGTCCCCGCTAATCACTGGTATCATGAAGGCTAATAGACTACAATGGCTGGGGCATATAGAAAGAATGGAAGATAATAGGGAAACAAAACTCGCTTACACTCAGGAAATAAATGACCGTAGACCCCGAGGTAGACCAAGAAGGCGGTGGAGAGATAATACATGTACAGACCTACAAGCACTTGGAATCAACGACTGGCAAGAGAAGGTCCACCAGAGAGACGAATGGAGACGGATTGTATTTGCAGCAAAGAACCTCAATGGCTCGGAATGCTGAAGAAGAAGAAGATTTCTATATCACATGTTGGTGTCATATGCGCTGGATGACATGTCAAAATAGGACTGGGAAGAAGACGGATGGGAAAATACACACAGTCATGCGAATGCGTCGATCGATGTCCTTATAAGCGGAACAACACAACAATAAGTATACTATATATATATAGTCTGTCTATAGACAGACAGACATATAGATAGATAGATAGATAGATCCCCGCCAGGGCCTGGGCGAAGCCGGGCCGGGTCATCTAGTATATATAAATAAACGAACAACAGAGAGGAACAGAGGAATATATCCCTGAACCTTGCTCAATCCAGGAGAATGAGCCCCTGAATTTTATACCTGTCATTGTACCAGTAAAGCAGTGAGAGTCATCATTGTGACTTATCTTTATTCTCACAGTCAAGTGGTATATCCGCCCGTTGTATGCTGTACGGAGTCTGAGGATTGTTACCCGTTCTCTTAGATGGAGTTAGCAATATGCAACATCTTTGTGGTAGCGTAGATACTCTGAATTCCTACTTGATTCTATAAATACAATTATTTCTGATAAATCTCGTGGATGAGGCATGAAGTGCTGCTCTTAGGTCTGTGTAGTTCTACGCTGTTTCCGCTCGTCAGTATTGAACTAACAGACTTCGCATCAGTAAAGAGTGGGAGGTAAGCATGGCCGAATGGACAAGAGTGCGTGTTCTCAAACATCGAGTGTGGTTGTGCCGAAGTAGCAGTTTCAACTCCTACACCAATCAGTTGGACTAAAACGTTGACTTCTCGTCCTTGAATTTAGGATGTAAATTACAATTACCTCTGAAGTCGGAGTGGGTGTTTAATGGCGAGGGACACCAGTAAGAAGGAAAGGTAATCCACACGCAATAAACATCCCAGTACACCAGAAGTAGTAGCACATGTATGGACTACGCTGGAGTTATAAGAGAGCGAACGCAAAGAAAAATGAAAGACCTGGTTGTCTTTATTCTTCCCTGTCAAGAGCATTTTTTCTGCAGTCTTCAAGGTCTTCATTCCTTCTCTAAAGTTACTTAAGACTGTTCCAGTTGCCTCTGACGGTTTCGATCTGACACTTTGTGTTCATTCGTTTTCGCTAACAAAAAGACAGCGTGCATACACATTTCCAGCAACAATTACGTAGACAGAATGAATGAATTATGCGCATAGCTCATATCTTCTTCTCACAGTCCACACCCTATGGCAATAGGGACCAAGTCTGTCAAAGCCCTCTGTATCGTGTACTGTCAATCATTTCATATACTAATGTTCCTCCATGCCATCATGTCAAACTGTCCAGCATCTTCACTTAGTCTCCTACTGCCTCTCTTCCCCTCCAACTTTCCTTCTGTGGCGATATACTCCAGCTTTCCCTTCTCATGACATGCCCAAGCAATGTTACTGTATTCGTGCGAGTAACCAGTTGTCTATGTGAGTTAAATTCTTTCAAGATATCTGCACTACTCTTTCCATCTATCCGCCTTCTCACCATTCTTCTATAACAATGCATATTTGCACTTCCATATAATTATTCATTTGAATGCTAATTGTCCATGATTGGCTTCCGTACATCAGGATTGGCTTAGTATATCTCTATTCCTCGGCTCGTTCAACAAAGATTGAGTGTAGAGTATATTCACAATCGTGTTTAAACGCTACTTTTGTTTGGGCTATTCTACTTTTAACTTCATTAGTTTAGTTTAGTTTTAGTTTAGTCGTTGGATCAACATCACTGCACACGGTTTAACCCATAAGTGCTCCGTTTTCCTCCTAACTCAAACCTGAGTCTGGAGAAACTCAGCTCAATGCACGAACTCAGTTGCATCGGCGAGGATCCTGAAATACTTTGGGTAGATTTTTAACTCGAAATTTTGCCCGGGCAGCGCCGTTAGGTTACTCTTTTTCGATGTCCAACTGCCAAGGGATTTTTTACGTGCGCAACAATACACACCGGCGTCCGATCTCACTACCCAGAGACCAGAGGAAATTTTATTACTGGAAGTACAGGTGGATGTTTTAAAATAGATCCCGGTCCTCACCGGGGCCTGAACCCGGGACCTTCAGCACTCGAGGCGGACATTTAACTCCATTAATGCATCTCATCTGATTGAGTGGCAATGGATAATATATCGCCAAACATGACCTCCGATTTGAACAGAAGGACGATATCGCTAGTCTGTGGTGATTGTGATAATTGATTTTCTTCGTAGTACCTTTCACAATGTTAATGCTCTGTGAATTCATATTTACATTATAATACGTTTTGTTTGGCACTGAATAGGGTAACTGCAGTTATTAAAGTAACCACATACATACACTGACTTGTTTCAGACTGGCTGCATTGACTTTATTGTTGCAGTAATCATATATATGTTGTATATATTCCAGCCACTTTATTGTTGCAGAGATCACATATATGTTGCTTATATTCCAACCACTTTATTGTTGCAGAGATCATATATATGTTGTAAAATATTCCATCCTCTAAAAGTACTGGAGAGGTTTGGTCATAGACCACAACTTTATGAAGGGAAAATCCCAACTGCACCTCCCCGCGGTTGAGGATGGAAACACACTACGGTGTGGCTAACACAGCTCTGGGGACCGAGTATCCACCGGAATAAGTGGACAACTCTGCAACTGAGCAGAGCAGGGCACTCACTTGTCCTTACAGTCGGAAATGGCTGTCAAAGGCAGAGGTAAAAGACCACCATGTGAATATGGAAGGCAAGGGGAAACCACCACATTATCTTCCCAAGACTTCATGGCAAAACATATAAAGGGAAAAATGGAGGATGTAGTGGGGAATTATGGTTTAGGTACAAGAAATGAAAGAGGGGAAAAGCTAATAGAATGGGCAAATATCAATGATATGATAATTGGAAACACATGGTTTAAGCACCATAAATGACGACTGTACACATGGATAAGCCCTGATAAGAAAATACGAAACCAAATTGACTACATACTAATTAATAAAAGATTTAGAAATGCTTTAAGTAATGTAAAGACAATGCCTGGTGCTGACTGTAATAGTGATCATGTACCACTATGTGGACAAATAAAAGTAAGATTAAAGAGAGGGAAAAAAATGGTTAAGGACATGAGACTTAATAAAGAGGTTCTGAAAATAGATAAAGAAATGCAAGAAAAATACAGAGTGACTGTGAAAAATAGGTACAATGCAATAACTAAAATACAGAGTATAGATGAACAATGGGAAATGTTAAGGGACTCCATTCATCAAACTAGCAAGGAAGTATTACCGGAGAGAGGCAAAATAGCTAAGAAAAAATGGATGAATGAAGATATCTTAAAACTGATGGACAAAAGAAAACAGAGTAAAAATGACAAACAAGAATACGCTAAGATAAATAAAGAAATAAAAGATAAATGTGGGAAGGCTAAAGAAAGTTGGTTAAACGAGCAATGCAAAAAAATTGAATTAAATTCCATTAAAGATACAAAAAATATGCACAAACAAATCAGTGAGCTTACCGGAAGAAAAATAAGAATAAATACGGGGTGTTTGAAATCAAAAACAGGAAAGATAATATTAGAGGAAGATGCTATAATGAAGAGGTTGAATGAGTATATAAGAGAATTATATGAAGGAGAAAGGGAAGAATTAACAGAAGATAGTAACTTAGAAGGTCCACCTATTCTGAAAGAAGAAGTCGCTGACGCTATGAAACGTATGAAGAAAGGAAAAACAGCTGGGCCAGATGAAATCACAATAGAAGAATTAGAAGTATTGGGAGAATTTGGAGTAGATATATTAACCAAAATGTTGAATGATATTTACAGCAGTGGATATTTACCCAGTGATATGCTGAAATCTGTATTTATAGCTATACCAAAAAGACCAGGAGCAATTGATTGTGAAGATTTTCGTACAATTAACCTTATAAACCATATCACTAAGCGTCTACTCAGAATCATAATGAGAAGAACCAAAAAGAAAATAAAAATGGAAATTAGTGAAGAACAGTATGGATTTGTGGAAGGAAAGGGCACAAACAATGCAATTTATACATTACGGACACTAATAGAAAGGTCAATAGAGAAACAGAGAGACATATATTTGTGCTTCATAGATTATACTAAGGCATTTGATAAAGTAAAACATGATGGACTGATTAAAATGTTGGAAGATATCAACATTGATGGAAAAGATTTAAGAATAATAAAGAATGTTTATTGGAACCAAGTAGCAGCAATTAAAATGGGAAATAAAGAGGGTAGTTACGAACAGATAAAGATAGGAGTACGACAAGGGTGTGTCTTGTCACCAGATCTTTTCTCCCTGTATAGCGAAGTAATAATGAGAGAGATCAAAGAGATGCCAGGAATACTAGTTGGAGGTTATAATATAAATAATATACGCTATGCAGATGACACAGTATTGGTGGCGGATAATCCAACAGATCTACAACAATTATTAGACGTTGTAGTAACAGAGAGTGCAAGGAAAGGACTCTCCTTGAATATCAAGAAAACAGTAACAATGGTAATATCAAAGAAAATGGTGACACCAAAATGTGACATAGAAATAGAAGGGAAAATCCTGAACCAAGTGGATAATTTTATATACCTAGGGGCATTTATAACATCAGATGGAAGATGTACAACAGAGATTAGGAGCAGAATAGGGCAGGCAAAAGCCGCATTTCAGAAAATGAAGAGTATCTTATGCAATAAGTCACTATCACTGAATGTAAGAAAGAGAGTGCTGAAATGCTATGTAGAACCAGTTTTGCTGTATGGCAGTGAATCTTGGAATGTAAATGAACAAAGTTATAAGAAATTAGAAGCAACAGAGACGTGGTTCCTGAGACGAATGTTGCGAATTCCTTGGACTGCCAGAGTAATTAACGATGACTGCCTGAAGCAGGCTAATGAAACTAGAACATTATATACAACAATAAGACAGAGACAAACATCTTTCTTCGGTCACGTGATGAGAAGAGAGGCATTGGAGAACATCGTAACAACTGGAAAGATCGAGGGGAAGAGAGGCAGACCAAGAGAAATGATGCAGGATGGATTGAGACGGTGGCATGGAGGAATATCAGCAGCAGAGTTGATCCAGAAAACAAAAGACCGAGATCTGTGGAGAGCCATGAACGCCTACGCCAGCTGGCACGGCACCTGATGATGATGATGATGATATTCCAACCACTTTATTGTTGCAGAGATCATATATATGTTGTATATATTCCAACCACTTTACTGTTACATAGATCACATATATGCTGTATATATTCCAACCACTTTCGCCCATACGTGCACACATGACATGACGTATACCTTCTTCTCTCTTTTGCAGGAGCACCGACATAAACATGGCGAATAAACGTGGTAACACCGCGAATTTTCACTCTGTCAGAATAAACAAACATATTTTTTTTGTAATTATTGTTTTACAATTCTATTAGCATTTGTTCGGCAAAACACACATACACAGAGAGAGAGAGAGAGAGAGAGAGAGAGAGAGAGAGAGAGAGAGAGAGAGAGAGAGAAGAGAGAGAAAGAGAGAGAGAGAGAGAGAGAGAGAGAGAGAGAGGGGGGAGAAAAACAAAGGAAAGACAAAATAAGACAATGAAAGAAAAGGAAGGAAAAGAAAATTACAGGAAAGTAAAGGCAAGAAAACAAGTACAGATTGAGGAACCTGCTCTGGTCTGTGGAGTGGTAGGACCATAAAATTGTGAAGACCTGAATGTCCGGATGAATAGCTGTCAGTCTTTCTTACTTTTAACGCACAAAGAAAGAAAGAAAGAAAGAAAGAAAGAAAGAAAGAAATATAACAGTGCCAAATCTACGCATCTTTGTTTGGCCTGTTACTGCCGAATGGCCCTGACAACTTCCAGAACTCAAACGGGACAAAGACATCTGAGGCCATTTTGTATGAGTAGCCAACCGGAACAGCTCGTGAAGACGAGAAATCTGGGAAGTGTACCCTGTTTTGGCTTGTTAAGTTGTGGGAAGTATTCCCTGAATTGTTCTGTGGTCAACCGATATCTTTGGGAAACTGTAAGTGTTAACTGATTAAGTTGAAAATAAGTAATTAATATAATTAAATATCCTAGAAGGCAGCAAGTCAAATGGTTTGGCCGTGCAAGTAGATTACCAACTAACAGCATGCCACAACAAGCAATGATGTACAGACCAGATGGAAACAGAGGAAGAGGACGACCACATAAACGTTGGACGGAGGGAATAGCAGAGTCCATGGGAATATCCATACATGAAGCCCATAAGCGGGCACTCTCCCGCTGTGTATACTTCACCTCGACACCGCAAGGTACATGAGGAACATGATGAGATGAGATAAGATGAAATATCTTAAATTGCCCAATGATTTGTAGCGTGCAAAGATACAGAATGAAAGTGTGTTGTCAACACGGCATGAGTAAATAAAACTGTTAGGTGAGATTGTAGGAACAAATGGATAATATAGATGAATATTATTAAAATGGGTTGTTCTACAGATTGATTTAGTGTCATTGAAGCTTTACCTGAATAAGCATATTACAGATAAATACAAAGAAAAATTAGGTGGTTGTCACAGTCCTGCATTCAGGCAAACCTCATCTGTACCTCACACATAATAATAATATGCACAGATGTTTTCTCTACAATATTTATTCAGGCAAGCCTGACAATTCTCTAAGGCGTTCTTTGCCTGTACATAACTAGAGAATACTTATTAATCACATTACACAATGTATGAATTCACAACACACTCTCGCTAAACATTGCATGCGTTCATAGACAATAACTTAGAACCACGTCCGGTCAGAAAGCCGTCTGTCCCCCGTCTGCCGTACCTCAGCTAGCAGCTTGCCTACGCGGTCAAGCTCCCTCGTGGGGTGCGTGCTAATCCCTTTGCACGCTGCACTCTCGTCTCTGCCTTCTAGAGTTCTGTTCTACTTCCCGTTGTCACGTCTACGTCTGCCCGCCCCTCTTCCTGGGTCGGTCCCTCTATTGTCCTAACTATACCACGTTAGTGTTCCCACCCGAGTCTAGTCATATCTATTATTACGTCCTGGCTTGGGTGCTGTTTCTATTCAGTCTATACCTTTATAGACGTCCTGTCTCTATGTCCTATTAAGTCCTCACCCCTCTACTGTCACTAGTCTGTCTCAGTACAGTGTAGGACCTTGACATTCTCCCGTCGCCCATCGTATTGCGTTACTAGATTAATGTAGTAAGTTTGACGCAATGTCGTTGTAGCATATAAAATTAGTCTGATCTAATTTAGTCAAGGGGTACACTGTTCTAATCTATGGTCCACTTCTGTCTTTCAATAAGTCTGGTCACAAGTTGTTGTATCCAGCCACTGGTTATAGATCAGCTTCACACATCTCCACTCTAAACAAGAGTCACTACATTACTCTTTTGGGAGCTGTATTGAACCAGGGCGCGTTAACACAACTCAGCCCCTCAAAATATTGATTGACCAATATCCCAAAACAAATTGCTCCTGTTAAGGATGCAATACATGAATATAATTCATGGCTCCCGTGAAATGTACTTCCACTTCTCTTGTTAGTTGTGTGTATGCTGATGTTAGCCTATCTTGCTTTCGCGTGTAGCTAAATATTCACCTTGCCCTCCCACTCACTGCGAGTCTGTGGTGTCCCTTTGATCGAGTGTTCCGTCCCTTTGAAATCAACTGCTGTTTGTAAATTTATCTGTTTGTATTCCTGGTTGTCTGCGTGTAAATCTTTAATTTATATGTGTTGCAATTAGGAACATAACCCTATGCCTATAATTGATGTATTAAGGTTTTCGAGCATCACGGATAGGCCAATGTTCGTCATAACGTAATGCCTATGCTTAATTCATGACGCATTTCGCCGATCTTGGATCCTAGAAAACAACTATTGCTTCAATGCAATAGTGGCTGTAACACACATGAAACTACACACATCAGATGGTTTACACAGAGGACGCGGACGAGTCATAAAAACACATGTGTGCGAAAAAATTCACACATATTCATTCCAATATTTTACTTCTCTCATTCGTCCGTTTACTCATCTCATTCTTCACTTTCTCGCACATTGTCAATTTTTAAAAATGTTTTTGTAATGAAAAATTAAAATGGGCTCGTTTTAAACAATACGGAGCCGAAAATAAAGTAGATTTCTCTATCACTTTGTTATATACAATTTAATATACAAAAAAAAAAAAAAAAAAAAAAAAAAAAAACTAAATGTAAATGTTTCTTACTAATCTAATGTCTAATTGGTTATACCAGTCAATAAATTGACGGTGTCTAACGTTACTATCATTCTACACTATGATGCTTAAGAAACTAACTAAGGTATATAATCTAAGTTAAAAAAAAAATAACTACTAAGGGAAGTAAGTTAACTAAATGTTGGTTTATGATGTAAAGTAAACAAAAATATGTTATTAAATAAATAGAGGATGTTATTAACTTAAATAATGCAACTAATCTATTTAAGTAAATGATAATTCTAATAAACAAGATAATTTAAATTAAGTAAATGAATAATGACTGATGTTAAATCTAAGTATATAATTAAGTAAACTATAAATATATGGATGTTTCAAAGGGAAGGTAATTAACTAAATTAAACACTTTAAGAGAAATGTGTTAGTTCCCTTAAATAAATTAACATCAATGTTTCTAAATCTATTTCTAAATTAATCTATTTTATTTCTAACTCAATCTAAATATATTACCTCGCCGTTTTAATTGGCTTCATTGGTAGTAGTCTCAATAGAGAACTATTTAATCTAATCTAATTATCTAATTATACATAAAATATACATTTATAACTATAAAACTACTGTAAAGGTGTCTAATCTAATTAGATAATAATATAGCTGCAATTGTTTTAAATAAGCTCACAGTTGGAGTATTAGTGGTTCTTCTATTACTACTAGTTCTACTACAATGAACCACTCAATAGCTTTAATGCAACCTTGTTAAAATACTATAATAATAATATTACATACATGTTATATGCACAGACCTGTTATACAATCACTGAACTAACTAACTAATTGTAGGTCCAGGCGATGGTGATCACGATGTGTCGCTCCTCTGGGTTCTTCCTTACAATCGTCTATATACAATGTTAACTGTACTCTAAGTGACTCTGTAGCGTATCACAATATGTTCACTATAGTATCACCGTTTATATGTCCTAGTAGACTCTATAAATGTAATGTACTTGGTATATGGCATTACTAGAGTTCGTGGTAAGTTCACGTGTTAATATTTACATTGTCTCATCTTTTACCACTACTAGCACAGTACATATGTGAGCTACTTAGTGCTTAATGCAGATACCTATGGCAGTGCTACATCTGCCTTCTCCATCACTTCAATACCTGATGGTCTCGTCAAAAGGTCTGCAAGGTTATTATTACTTCCTTTAATGTGTTTAATGCTGATGGAGTAATTCTGGAGAATCAAAGCCCAGCGATAGATTCTGTTGTTTTTTGGCTGACCTTTCTCCATAATTAAAAGGGGAGAGTTATCGGTCTCTAAAATGAAGTGAGTTCCAGCTAAGTATGTATGAAGCTTAGTTATACAATATACAATATACAGGACTTCCGGTTTCAAGATGGCGACGGAGGTCGTGTTGATTTGTGTTCGTTAACTTTTTCGCGTAGGGGATGGATTTATTCATCTCTTGCGTGTAATTGGTGTGCCAGGATGTAAAAGCAGGAGTTTCTACTCAAGATCTGCGCGGGTGCTACGGAGTTCGTGCATCGAGCGAAGCCATCCTTGAGTGAATTTTCAGCAGCGTGTTTGTTCTCAGCAGTCTGTGTTTACGTTTTTTCAACATGGCGGAACAACGTGTGTTCTCCGAGCGGTCAGCAGTCAACATAACGAAGCGGCGTGGTAGCCGCGCAGGGAGAAAGAAACAAGGTAAGCGCGGTGGTTTGAGACGTTTTAGACTCAAGTTTTACCGTCTAGGACTCAGGAACATCCGTATTCTATATTGGAACTGTGCCAGTGTAAAATAACGGGGCTCTATTTTAGAAACCCTAGTTTACAGGAACGACATTGTAACACTCCAGGAGACGAGACTGGGCGATCAGCTACTCCGAATTGCCGGCTTCAAATGTTTCTACAACAGACGACATCTGGGAACGGCGATTCTCGTTCGCGACAGCATGGTGGCGTCAGAGCTAGACATGTCCAGTTGGGACAGTGACGATATACAAATACAGGCGTTGAGAGTTCATTCCAGTATACCATTCGTGTTGGTTAATGTTTATGCCCGCAATGCGAGTATCGACGCCCAGAAGTGGCAGTGCTTAAGTGGCATAATAGGCCACGAGAGAAATGTTATTTTCTGTGGTGACTTCAACGCTAAAGGCAGATCATGGGGAAACACTTCCTCCAATACACAAGGGGAGGAGCTCGAGACTGCACTGGAAACCATCGACCTGGTTTGTATCAACAGTGGCTGTGTCACCAGGACAGCAAGCCGTCCAGGCGATGAGGACAGTGCTATTGATCTGGCGCTAGTTTCACCTTCACTCACTACAGTGTGTAGATGGGGTGTCCTAGGACACCATGGCAGCGACCACCACCCTTCCAGCATATTGGTGGAGAAAGGCAGAACCAGGCAGCACAAGCTAAAGGTAAAGACGTTCCAGTATGACAGTACGGGGCAAGATGTGGTGAGTAAAATAAGACGTGACAAGCGCAGAACGTTTCAGGGCAGGAAAAAAAGCTGGGAGCAGCCACCGTGGTGGAGTTTCGAGGTGGAGAAGGCTTGGGTGGATAAGCGTAGTGCTGTAAGGAGATGGCAAAATGCCAAGAAGAACAGAGCTGGTCATCCTAGAAAGAGAGATGCACACAAAAGTAAGCTATTTAAAAAAACTGGTCAAGGTGGTTAAAAGCGAAAAATGGGCAGAGGTGTGTCAAAGAGTAAGCACAGACAAGTCACTGAAATTGTTCTGGTGACTACATAAAAGCATGAGTGGTGTAGTCAAGAATAAGAGCATTTCTGACTTCCAAGGTGCTGACCTCACCTGGCAGAGGACTGACGAGGACAAGGGCAAAGCCCTCTTTGAACGATACCTAGAGCAGAGCAACCAGACAGACATGGGAGGCCGAAATCTGGCCAAGGAGGTCACCTCAGACAGATGCAAGGCCCAGAACACTTCGGATGAAGACACAGTGACAGTGAAAGAAATCAAGGCTGTGCTTCGACGATAAAAAACAGTGCTCCAGGTCCTGATGGCATAAGATACGACGACATAAATAGGTGTACCGACAATGAGCTAGAGAAACTAGCAGACATGTACAACAACAGTATAGGGAGAGCTAGCATCAAGGAGGAATGGTTACACAGCTATCTGATTCCCTTGCCGAAGCCTGACAAAGACCACACAAAAATTCAGGGATATCGAATCATAACCATGCAGAATACAATAGGCAAGCTGCTGGAGAAGGTAATTGCCAGGAAAATATCAAGCCAACTAGAGAGGCAAGGTGTTTTCCCACCCACCCTGGGTGGGTACCGTCCAAAAAGAGACACCTGGACCAATGCAGCAGTCTTTGCCCATGATGTCTATGAAAGTTTCCACTCAGGCACTGAAACCGTTGCTGCAGCGTTTGATCTTGAGGACGCATACAACAGAGTACCACTGGATTTTTTAATGTTTCAGCTTCTTGAACTAAACGTAAGTCCATTCCTCCTTAGTTGGATCGCTGCAGCCCTCTTCCAACGGAAAGTAGTTTTTAGATGTGGCAGTTGGACTTCGGAACCAACAACAATATATCCTGGCCTACCACAGGGATCACCATTATCTCCGGTACTGTTCAACGCCTACACAGTGAGAATCACCAGTGAGCAGATCACTGGACCTGGCAGGACATTGTCATATGCCGATGATGTTTTATTGTATCGTCAGGGTAAGGATAGAGAGGAGGTTGCTGTGGAACTACAAACCGAACTCAATCGCATAAGTACTTGGTGTGATGAAGCTGGGGCAATGGTCAACCCAACAAAGGCAACAGTGACTTGGTTCTCGTTGAATAATCATATTGTCAACAATCCAACACCAACTGTAATGCTGTGTTCAGAGACGGTGGAAAGAACGCAGGCAATGAATTACCTGGGGATACGGTTTGATCGAAGCCTTGCTTATAATGTGCACATAGACCAGGTGATAACAATGCCAAGCGGGGTTTGGCAGTGATGCGGGTGATGGCGGCACCAAACTGTGAGCAGCGCCATCTATGTCTTCTGTACGAGGGGCTGGTCATGTCTGTTTTGGAGTATGCAATGGCAATCCTGACTCTCAGCCATAAGCAGAAAGAAAGGATGGA
Source organism: Cepaea hortensis (assembly GCA_963921405.1). NCBI lineage: Eukaryota > Metazoa > Mollusca > Gastropoda > Stylommatophora > Helicidae > Cepaea > Cepaea hortensis. Next base: position 471,029 of record CAWUFQ010000063.1, on the reverse strand, counting down.
AAGGATACAAAATGAAGCTATGCGCATTATTCTTGGATGTACAAGAGATACAGCATGCAGGGCGATGCGCTACCTTCTTGATTTTCCAACCATTGAAGAGAGAATACAAGTTTGCAGGGCAAACACACAACATCCACTGCATAGTGAAATTAGGAAGGTGAAGGGCAGCAGGTTAAAAAGAGGACGGTCGTGGATGGGTCAAGCCGAAGACATTCTTCAACAGGTGTGTTCACTTGAGGACTTAGAACCTGGCGAGGAGTGGGTGCAAGTGCCAACAGACTTCTGCACATCCTTTTCAGTTTGCATCCACTTAGACAGAAAATGCAGACAAGAAAATCCGGCTGCTGTTGAGGCTGAAGTACAAGCGTTGATTTTCGAGAATTCGCTAGACGGTTACGTGGTCATCTACACAGATGGGTCGGTCGTCTGACATGTGAGAAGCTCATGGGCCTTTACAGCTTGGGCCAGAGGGAGAATTGTAAACGAGAACTCTGGTGCTTTCACTGAAACCACAAGTAGCCTGACCATGGAAGTCATGGCAGTAAGTAAAGCAATAACATGGCTCGAGACACAGACATTCACTAGGGCTTGTTTCCTTAGCGACTCAATGAACATGATCAAGAGGATAGAGGAGGAATCGATCCGAATAGAATGGTTGCTGCCTCTGAAGCGGTCTCGGCTGGCAAAGATTAGTTTCATCTTCGTGCCAGGGCATGCGGGAGTACAAGAAAATGAGCGGGCTGACAAGCTCGCAGGTGAGGCTACTGTGGAGGGCGGACGCGCCATGGACCAGGCTGACATTCTGAATGCTCTACGAGAAGTGAGACTTTTGCGAGAACCAAGTGATGACTGTGAATCTACAACAATGGCCAGACTGCGGGAGCAGCAAATTAAAAGAGGGGTGGCCAAACAAGAACACTACGCAGGAAGCCAAAGAAGATTGATAAACCAACACAGAACTGGCGTCGTTAGCCGCTACACGCTGCGGGATTTGCTGAGGAGGGGATCCGAGCACTTATGGACTGAATGCTTCGATGTGCAACGAGGATGATCTGTCGACTAACTAACTAACTAACTATACAATATACAATAGCGAGAGCTTCCACCTGAGACACATGATACCGTGATTCAGCTGTGGTAAGCTTACGGTCTCAAATACAAGATAGGATGGAGGATCTTTTCGTGTTCTTGGAGTAGTACACCAGAGATCGTTGTTGCACTGGCGTCACATCTAAGAATATATTGTAACTCAGGGTTAGGCAAGCGCAAGATGGGAACTCTGCTGAACATGTACTTTAATTCTGACATTGCATTCTGTAAAATGGCATCTTGAACGTTTATCTTCGCAGAAGATTTTAATAGGTCCGAAAATACAGACGTTATTTGTGCCAAATTGTGGATAAATTTGCTGTAATAATTTACTAGCCCCAGCAAGCTTCTTACTTGCTTTTTTTGTTGTTGGAATAGTAAGATTCAAAATTGTAGTAATAATTTTGTTGTCGGTCTTTAACTGGCCATTGGAAATTGTGTGGCCAAGGAAATCTATCTCCTCCAACGCCAACTCGACTTTTGCCGGTTTTACTGTCAGTCCAAACAACTTTATTCTGTTGAAAACGAGTCTTAAAGTTTGTAGATGTGTTGTCCAGTCTGTCGTATGGATGCATATGTCATCAATGTATGTCTGCACATTTATTGCTCCATGGAGAAGTTCCCTAGTGAGGCGGACAAAAGTGACAGGTGCGTTTCGAAGTCCAAAAGGAAGAAAAAGCCACTCATACAGCCTTAAAGGTGTAGTAAATGCAGTAAGATGAACAGATTGTTTCTCTATCGGGATCTGCCAGTATCCTTTCGTCAGGTCGAGTTTAGAAAAAATGATAGATGCTAACATATTTAGGATCAGATCGTCACATGATGGGATAGGCTCTGCGTCAACTTTAGTGATAGAATTTAATTTCCTGTAATCTATGCAGAGTCTCAAGGTGGAATCCTTCTTTTTTACCAGAACTATTGGAAATGAATACTCAGACTGGGATTTCTGGATTATCCCACAGGCTTCTAAGCTAAGAATTTCTTTGTCTAAGTTTTCCCTATAGTTCAAAGGGATAGAATAAGGTCGACATTTGATTGGAGTATCATCTAGGAGAACAATGGCGTGTTGTATCCTATCTGTCCTACCTGGTGTGTCTGAGAAAATTTCCTTGTGTTCTGTTAGTAATGCTGTTGTTTGCTGTTTCTGTTCGTCTGTCATCGTAGGCCCTAAATGTATGTTGCTGAATGTTGTGTTGCTTTCTACCGTCGGTACTGGTAATTCAAAGTCATCTTCTTCTGTTTGCTTAATGACTGTGGCTGAAATGTGTTCGTCTTCTTTATCTTTCACTAATGTGTTTATTATTTGTTCGTCTGACGTCTGGTTCATTGGTATGGTTGCGTCCTGTTGGTATTCAGTCTCCTGTTCTTTACTAGTTTTCGACCTAGTAATTGCATTAGCCTGTTGTAAAAAGGTTTCTCTCAAGGCTGTTATCTGGTCAGTGGTACGCTTCTGCAGCTGTGGCAAACGGCCAATTATCAGATCTGCACATGGTTTTTCTAAGACCGCGCACTTAAAGGTGCCAGTCAAAAAAAGGTGTATTTATATTAGCTCTGGCTAACGGGTATGTCTCTATTGTGCCCGAAAAAGTGCGGCAATTCACTGTTTCACCCGTGTAATCTTCTGGCTTGGCCAGTTCCTTTTTTAAACCGATTAATGTGCTGCCACTATCAAGCAGGAGTTTACATGGAATGTTATTGACCATTCCGTGGTAGAATTTCAAACTGCCTCTGGAGGCTACTGCCACGTTTGCATTCTCTAATGAACACGGGACTGTGTGCCCACATTTCCGTTTCTCATTATCATGAAACTGGTGGCATGTTGTACAACTACTGTAATCTAACACATCAACTACTGATGCTACATTGTCTTCATTCTCACACATTTCTTCTAGCTCACTTCCACTCTCTGACGATGACTCAACTAATGCTGCATTCAATGCTTTCAACTTCTTTCTTCCCATACACGCAGAGGAATAATGGCCAAAACAATGGCAAAAGAAGCATTTAACAGCACGTCTAAAGGTTTCTCTCTTAGACTGCTGTTTCTTTATGATCATCTCTAAGTGTTCTGGATATTTCGGGTTCTTATCACACATCGAGTATTCTGGATGTTGAAATCTACAATAAGGACACTGTTGTAAATTGCCTCTTCGCTTTTCCGTAAATTTGTATGGTTTTTGTGGTCTTCCCATAGCAGCAGCTACAATCTCACTTTCTTCAGTAATAGACTTAAACAAATCCCTGTTTGAAGAAAAATAGGCGGACCCCCGTTTCTCAAGCTCTTCAATGGAATCTACATTTGATTGTTGCAAAAATTTGGCAAAAGGACTAGGAATAGTGGAAATAATTTTGTTCATACTTATGAGATCCCTAAGTTTGTCATAACTGTTGTTAATTTTAGAAGCTTTAAGCCATTTATTACATACATCTTGCACTGTTGAGACGTAGTCAATGAAGGTTTGATTGCTCTTAGGCTTTAGCTTGGAAAATTGAATTTGGTACCCTGGGGCGTCTAGAAGGAAATGCTGCATTACCCTTTGATGGATATATTCGTAGTTGTTTCTAAGGTCTTGGGGAATGAACTCTATTACCTTTAAGGGCTCCCCCGATAAATTCTTCATGTAGATTAATGCCCAGTGTTCTTTTGGTATTTCATGGGCCTTTAGCTTTATTCTACGTTTTCTTACCATGCTGAGATGGAATCACCTTGGCAGAATGGCTTTATGACCCCTTTGTACTTAGCAAACTTATTCTCTTCTTCCTTACTTTTAATTTTAGTAGTAGCTATATAGACATGAGACTCGATTTCGAGCTCTTTCATTTTAATCTGTGTTTGACTTTCAATTTCCACTTGTTTTAATCTATTTGTCTCAGCTACCTCTTGTTGTTTTAACTTAGTACCTTCAGCTATCTCCGCGAGTTCCTTCTGGTGTACCCGTTCTTTCGCCCTTTCATCTCTTTCTGCTGCAGCTTGTCTATCAGTGTGTTCTCTAAATTCAGCTTATGCCCATTTCTCTAGTTTATCTCCACTGTAATCTAGTGCTACCCCCGCATCTATACACTCCTTAAGTGTAGACATGGTTAATGTTTATATTTCATACACTCTTACATACAATACTGATGACTTTAAAATGCTTGATTTATGGTGGGGGAAAAAAAACCAAAAATATGTAGATGCTGTTTTACTTTATGCACGTCACAATTATATGTACTTATCTGATCAGTTGACAATGATCACGATCTTACTTTCAGCTAGATGTTGTCAAAAATTTCGTGCGAATCCTGACGTGTAGAGCGCAAACAATTAGCATTTTTTTTTACATGACTGATTATTACAGAAGTTAACAAAATGCACTCCAAGTTTTCTATACTTGCTTCCTGTAGAAACTGGAATGAGGTATATTAACTTTAAATTAATTAATTAATATTTGTCTTGTCTGTCGTAAAGTTCTCAAGTTTGACCTTCAACTGAAACGTTTGTAACAACAATCGTTAACACATCACAATACATTACATTCCACTTCGATCAATATCGTTACACTAACAAACTTGCGACGGCAATCAGGTCACTTTGTGTACTTCACCAACTTTTATTCTGACATTTTTCCCCGCTGTGTTTCATTTACACCAGCATTTTTAGTTTTAAATCAATGGTACACCAGTGTCGTAATTTTATTTCTGCACCTCACGCATCTGGATATACGTTTAAATACAGGTGCAGTGTCAGATACTTTTTACTCCCTGCATTTTAGCACTCTGGGTATGGGTTTATTTCCGTGAATTCTGACAACAAAAGCGGGTTGCCTATCACAGTCCTGCACTCAGGCAAATCTCATCTGTACCTCACACATAATAATAATATGCACAGATGTTTTCTCTACAATATTTATTCAGGCAAGCTGACAATTCTCTAAGGTTTTCTTTGCCTGTACATAACTAGAGAATACTTATTAATCACATTACACAATGTATGAATTCACAACACACTCACGCTAAACATTGCATGCGTTCATAGACAATAACTTAGAACCACGTTCAGTCAGAAAGCCGTCTGTCCCCCGTCTGCCGTACCTCAGCTCGCAGCTTGCCTACGCGGTCAAGCTCCCTCGTGGGGTGCGTGCTAATCCCTTTGCACGCAGCACTATCGTCTCTGCCTTCTAGAGTTCTGTTCTACTTCCCGTTGTTACGTCTACGTCTGCCCGCCCCTCTTCCTGGGTCGGTCTCTCTATTGTCCTAACTATACCACGTTAGTGTTCCCACCCGAGTCTAGTCATATCTATTCAGTCTATACCTTTATAGACGTCCTGTCTCTATGTCCTATAAGTCCTCACCCCTCTACTGTCATAGTCTGTCTCAGTACAGTGTAGGACCTTGACAGTGGTGTGAAGTTGGGATATAATGAATTATTAGATGTGTTTCTAATGGTGAAATTAATTAATGATTTTGTAATTCCCCTAAGTAAATGTCCTAAGCTGACAGGAATGTAGGGCGTGGGATATGAAGTATATGTCATTGGTTATGATTACAAGACAGGAATGTAGGGTGTGGGATATGTAGGGTGTGGGATATGTAGGGCGTGGGATATTTAGAGTGTGGGATATCTAGGGTGTGGGATATGTAGGGTGTGGGATATGTAGGGTGTGGGATATGAAGTATATGTCATTGGTTATGATTACATGTTGTAGAAACTAAGATCTTGCCATACGATGTCACGGCAGCCATGTTGACATAAGATTGAATGTTTGTGATTGATTGCGGGGGATGAATGCTACTTAACAACAGTGAATGGTGCAAATCATATGTTTGTAATTTGTATTCCTATACAGTAGAAATATATGTTTACATGATTGTTCTGTGACAATGATGGGCATAGGATTTAATGTTTGTGATTGATTGTTGAGTATGAACACTCCTAAATCTCACGATGTTCTTAATGATAACCGAGTGAGATGGTCGTTGTCTAGGTTACACTGCTCTTTGAATGTCACTACGGAGTGTAAGTTGAGCTAGCCACCTTTCTCGCAATATAACTTACCCCCGCATTACACATCCGCCAGTCAGTGAACAAGATTGAGTTGGCGCACATAATCTTCTATGTGTAAAAGGAACACGGACACGTGTAACATATTTCTATATGCAGAAAACAATATAATCCACATAATATACATATCCTCCTCACAACTTAACACGCACACATCACTGCCTTCTCAAGGCCTACTTAATCTCAAATTTACAAGACAGTTATCCAGCTACTATCCACGGCCGGACCTCACACAATACAACCCACACACTGGGTCTAGGCCTCCACTAACTATCCAACCCCCTCTGTGTTTAAGCCTCCATTCAAAACTGGGAGAACAACACCAGACAGGACGGAGCTCTCTAACTAATTCCGCTCCTCTTCTTAGACCACCGACTAGCTCGGAGTCCAAAAATCAACTTTCTTCAAGTCCCCTCACTTCACACAAACCTAAACAGTCTCTCACCCCATCGACCCTGGGGGGTCTGCACTCACCCTCACCATTATTTCTCAGGGCTGGTTGTTTTTCTCGTAGCCCCACTACAAGGTCACTCACCTCAATGTCAATGACCCAGGCGTATGTCACTAAGCAATAGTGAGCAAGGAAAATCATCATTATCATGTGTGTAATATTTATAATATGTCTAAAACAGAGAAGAATACTTTCATGTTATATGTGACCATGATGTGTTAGTGGCTATATAGTTAGGACATGTGGGTAACAATAGAGGTGATGGAAGGAATGTATTGGAGGGACTCCCATGGACTGACAGAACTTTCAATACGCTGAATGCGTGTCTGTAATCATAATGTAATCACAATAACTGCAAATGAAGTGCGGCTTTACAGAAGCAGAACACTGTCATGTGTTTCTGAAACTGATATTAGTAAAGGGGTGAGGTGTACTAGAAGATGTGGAACACAGGAGAACAATCTTTTACTATATGTGTTTAGTAAGTACTGTCACAAAATGCGCCTGGAGAATTGCGATCAGGAGATGGGGACTGACCAGACACACGAGATCTCACGGCCTGCAACACAGTTCACGATTTATACACCCACCCAGTAGTCTAAGGGAGTTAATCCAAGTAATTTTACCCCAGACGGAGTAGAGGAATATGCCCCTGGATTCCGGAATGTTCTAGATGAAGGCACCGGAAGTAGTGTCTTAAATGGAACATTCGCAGCAAGCTAGCTAGGAGCTAGGAGAACTGATGGTTGTCTGACCGGCTGGCGAACTTCTGCGTGGCTGCAGTTTGTCAGAAGGAAGAAATGGTTCCCAATATCAACATAGTTTGAAGACTGTAGACATAATGTTCCCAAAGTGGACTGAGATTCCATGCTTCTAACTGCATGCAAAACGAAAAGGTAAGAATTCTACAATTCTTGAATCCAAATACCCGATGTGCAGATTGCATGCCACGACGGTTGCCGTAGGTCAAGGGCGAGCATGTAAATCGCTGCAGCAAGTGGGCCTGGTAATTTGACCCCATTCTCATTGCGCCTGTTTACATGACTAAAATTCGTGGCATGTTGCCAACAGTGCATTGCCGAGACAGGCCCAATGATGCACGACTTGTCTTGCCTGCCAGAAGTTGTTTTAGGAGAAAATAGGCGCAGCTTGTTGGTGATTTGATGGCACTATTGGGCCGCCTTGGAACTCAGACGTAGTCGACAAAACTGGAAGTCGGTGACGGCGTAACTAAAGCCCTATCGTGTAATATATCCTCCGACTCGGCCGGCCAGGCCGAATCTCATGGGAATGTCCGCGGTCAAATCGATGGTCATTTGAGCGATCCAGCGTGTGTCGAAGTTCGCGTCTTTTGGCAGGGCAACTACTGGCTGTTTGTTTGCCTTCCTCATACACTTTATGTTCATGGTCTCCTTAAGGGAATACTGTCCTAATCTATAGTGGGTTCCTGTGAGGAGAACAACGGGGAGGGGAAAGAGGGACAAGTGATGCTACAGACATGTCTGATGATTGCAGGGGGGGGGTGAATTGGGGAAAACATGACCCCCTGGGGGGAGCTGGAAGAGGGTTTTGCCAACGGCCCTCCTTCAGGGTCATCTTGCCTATGGGTACTGTAGACCTTCTAACCCGGTATGCCATTAGAAGACTTCCTATGGGGAACTGGGGCACAGACACTCATGACCAATTACTGTGGGTTCACTCTATCCCCATTCCAGGGAAACAGATGTTCTATTCAGCGGCTTTTCAGACCCCAGACCTTATTCTTTCCTTGACTCTGAGGCATGGCCTGTAATTGAACCCCCCCCCCCCCCCCCGCCCCATTTTAGGGATGTGATTCACTCTCTGAGTACCATAAGGATGTCTATTCGCATATTTTGAGTCGTGGTCACGTGATTCTTACCGAGGGTTGCCTGTGTCATTTTTCCAGATCCTACCTTCCAGAGAGGAGTGAGGGACAGTCAGTAAAACCATCATTCTGTGCCAGCATCAACAGTCTGGACAAACCAGTCAACGTGAGGTGATCATACTGCCCACTACCCAGTCAGTCGTCTATACCCTCAGAGTAGGTCCAAGATGACTAAACAACAAGTTTAAGATAGAAACAACGTCTGGAAAAGTATACTGTTCGTGTGATTGTCCGGATGTGCCACTCATTACCTATTCGACAACCACTCAACTATCGATGATATCATTCCACACTTCGTTCACATGGATTATGCTCCTGATCATGAATATAGCCACATACTTTAGACAATCGTGACTCTGGCAATGAACAATGTTCAATATATAAATTTAGCACTGGACAGTGTGCTTCGATGTACTTTAATTCAGGAACTGTGTTTCTATCAATATATTGTTGAGTAGGTGCCACTGTTGGTAAAGCAACGAACTTTTAGATGAAGTTAAACCTTTTATAGAGGCACCTACATGATCGGATGAGGATGAAAATTCATGGTACTATTTGGACATAAGCTCTGGTGTTCCACGGCCATTAGCCTGATCTGATGTCAATTCGGAGGAGGTGCTATCTGGTCGAAGACTGAGCACCTGCTGCGAGAGACACTAGCTATGTACCATTCATGTGTGGTGTGAGGCGTTGGCATTGTACTATGAAGACATCTTTATCTGGCTGCCTCAGCTAACTATCTAGTAGCAACTAGCACACCAGACAGATCTGCACTACATCCACATTATCTTCACTTTCCTTTGTACAATACACTTTTATTGTTGAGTTTGTAGATACCGGAGTTGCATCATTTGTTCAGGACGTGATTTGAAAGGGTAACATCCCTTGGTTGTTTGTGAGAGAGATAGGTATCCGAGGACTGGCGGGGCCGCAGACTGAAAGTGTCCCAGTCCCAGATCTGAAGTCATCCCGAGATTCATACATATACATATATAAATAAATATAGAGATATATGTATGGATAGATATTAATAAATAAATGCGATAGCCTGTTCCCTTCACCCCAGGGAAGCTATATGACAAGTACACAGTTAACTAGGATAGCCTGAATGAATCACTGCAGTGTGTGTGCTACAAGATGAATCAAATTGTTGATGGAATCATTGTGATTGAGATTCCACCTTAAGTTAAACATAGAGCTTTTACGATGGAAAGCATGCTGTTTATTGGTTAAGTACTAGTTTTCAAAGATGTTTATACGTATTTGTTATGCGACATAAAGCGTAGTAACGTGAGAGTTCTAACCGGTGTACCACAAGAGGAAAATATCGGCTGTCCATTCACAAAGAATAGTTCACTAATTGTGTTACATTACTCCTAATATTCTTTATCCCAATATGGACATTGTTGTACTGCCATTCGGACTCATATGAGTGGTGCACTCTGACATATGGGTTTCTGTGAGTGTTGAAACTCACCTATATGCGTGTGGTGCATATTCACAGTATACAAATATTGTAATTCCACTTTGTATGTTTGTCCTTTGCTCTTCGTAGTTAAATATGTTTACAAATGGGCGAATGAGATCCAATCTTCCATCACTGGTGTGTGTAGGATCTGTGTGTGGTAGTTACACTGAATTGAAGACATTCTGTAAGTGAATGATGTGTTGTATGGGAAGGTAGAGCAAGCTGAGATTATTGCATTAGAAGGTGTTCATTCCTAGCAATATCAAGTATAATCTCATGATAGTTGTGGCACAATTGGAGAAGTCAATAAAGTGGGTGGTCTGATGATGCAACATTGATTGTTGCATTTAACAATTAGAGATGCAGTCACCTTGAGGAAAGAGAATGGGGCAGCAAAGGATTATCAGGCCACACATCAGTGTAGCAGTAGAACAACTGGAGAGAATAGTAAGGTGGATGATTTGATGGGGGACATTTATTATCTGTGGGTGGATTCATGTGATATGATGCATGTCCCCATTGCTTTATGTATAAAACATGATTGTGTTGCAAATAATCATATAATGTTTTGTTGTATATTGCAGGAGTGGTTGACTAGTGTCATCATTTCTGGGCTCATGTTGTAGTAGGGATATAAGGCAATCGCGTAGTGTCACAATTATTTTGTTTATGTAGCGTCTTAAGATTTATGTTGTGTAACTTATGTTTTTGTAATGCCTTATTGTTGTCTGTGTCAAAGTTGTCATTCTACCCAGCTATTGTTTGGAGCACGTGCATTGTGGTACTTGGTGTACCCTATTGTCTTAAGTTCTAGGGATTACGCACTGTTTTTGTTTGGTGTCTGCCGTTGTCTGTAGTATCTGTTATTGAACTTTAATGTTTATATTGAGTTTCATGCTGCATGTATATGAGTACCAGTTGCCCCTGAAAGTTGACCAATAAAGAGCTATTTTCGTATTGATCTCGATTTGTTTGTTTAGTCCCTTTTAATTTTTACACTCATAACATTTACAACAATCTAACACCTTAATTCACTGTCTTTATTTCAACATGATAGTTCCTGCGTGAATGTCAGTAATAGTTGAGCACCCTGTCCAAGAATCTCGAATTTTCTGAACTAATCACTATCACTTTTTTTGTAAGCAGGAGTGGTGTGTGGTTCTCTCTCTCTCTCTTTGTTACTCCTTTTCTTCTTTGGCCTTAACGAAGTCAGAGTTGCCCTCTTCTCCCTTAGCACCGTAGTAAAGTAAATTTAGTCGTCCCTTGTCTCTTCGCTCTGTTTCAGAAAGAAAGAACAAACTGAATAAGAGGTTTCTGACGTTCTCTCTTTGAGCGACAGAAAGACAGAAAGAAAGAAAGAAAACTGGTCGCGAAGCACTTTCTTACTATGGGTCTGAGATGTGATAAGACCGTCACATGTTGTAGACCTGGCTGCACGGGGGAATAGGTGGCCAGTCTTTTCCTCACTTAGCAGGCAACAAGTTCAAACGTCGAGCCCTCGTCCGACTGTGCTCTGGCATTATCAGCGGAGTTCCCCCATTAACGTTGTTAACCTTCCTCGCTGGCGGCGGCATAATGCACAGTGTACCTGTGCGGGCTATTGGCTTTCCGATACTCCTGTCTATTCCATTGTTCACATGGGGCTGTGAGGAGCACTTTGTGTGATATTCACCGGCACTGGAACGGAGCATAATGGGGACGACCCGTTGCCGTGAAGTTGTTGGAACCGCGACTAACTAACTAACTAACTAACTAACTAACTAACTAACTAACTAACTAACTAACTAACTATCTATCTAACTAACTAACTAACTAACTAACTAACTAACTAACTAACTATCTAACTATCTAACTAACTAACTTACTTACTAACTAACTAACTAATTAACTAACCTTCCCCTCCCCGCTATTGATCATTCTAGTGAGTACATATTTTCTTCACGTGTTATCATTCTGTCTATTCCATTGTTCACATGGGGCAGTGAGGAGCATTTTGTGTGATATTCACCGGCACTGGAACGGAGCATAATGGGGACGACCCGTTGCCGTGAAGTTGTTGGAACCGCGACTAACTAACTAACTAACTAACTAACTAACTAACTAACTAACTAACTAACTAACTAACTAACTAACTTACTAACTAACTAACTACACATTGGCACCTTGCCGTCTTGACAGACGATAGTTTGTGCTTTAAAAAGGCATAATAACTTTTAACTATGGCGGTAGCGAGTGTGACTGATAAGGCCAATTTGCGCTGTAAATGTCCGTTCACAGTGGGTGCATGTGAACACGTGGTCATTTCCACCATCATGCACCATCTTACGTCTCAAACGCTTGGTGTGTGACTTTTCTGCAATAATTTTCTCCTTTGACTTTATTCCATTTCTGATATTTGCCCTCCATGCAACACGTTCAGCGGCGACTTGCTCCCAATGTGCATTATCAATGCCTGTATCAATCATGTCCCGCTTACACACATCTTTGTATCGTAGTAGAGGCCGACCCTGAGATCTCTTACCCATCTGTAATTCACCAAAAAAGATATCCTTTGGTATTCTACCATCATCCATCCTCCTAAGATGTCCTATCCATCTAAGTCTACGAAGACTGAGCATGGAATAAACTGTCACACAACCTGATCTTTCCAATACTTCAGTATTTGTGATTTTGTCTTGCCACTTAATACCAAGAATTCTTCGCAGACACCGCATATGAAAGCTGTTTAAATTGTTCTCTTGGTGTGAGTAAGTTGTCCAGGTTTCACTGCCATAGAGAAGAGTACTAAGGACACAGGCTTGATAGACAAGGACTTTTGTTTTGGCAGTAAGCTTCCTGTTCTCCCAGACTCTTTTTCTTAACCTGTTCATTGTTGTTGCTGCCTTACCAATCCGGATGTTGATTTCCTGATCTAGGGATAATTTGCTATTTACCACTGATCCTAAATATGTAAAATGGTCTACTATCTCTAGTTCGGCGTCGTCAATAAAGATTGATGGTACCCCATGTGCACCCTGTGACATAATCTGTGTCTTCTTTTTGCTAATTGTTAAACCAAATTCAGAACAAGCATTGGAGAATGCAGATAGTAGACATTGCAATTCTTCCTCAGAGTGGGTCGTAACTGCAGCATCATCTGCAAAAAGCAACTCTCTGATCAGTACCCTCCTAATTTTGGTCTTAGCCTTCAATCTCTGAGCATTGTAGAGGCCGCCATCTGAGCGTGAGTGAATGTATATACCACCATCCTGATCACGAAATGCATATTTCAGTAGAAGTGAGAAGTATATTCCAAAGAGGGTGGGAGCTAGTACACAACCTTGCTTAACTCCACTCTTGATTTCAAATTCTTCAGAAGTTGCACCATCAAACTTGATTATACCCTTCATGCCTGTGTGGAACGATTCCACAATGGACAGAAGAGTTGGTGGGCAGCCAATCTTCTTTAGTGCCTTGAACAGACCCTCACGACTGACCAAATCAAATGCCTTTGTGAGGTCGATGAAGGCAATAAACAGTGGTTGATTCTGTTCACGGCATTTTTCTTGCATTTGTCGCAATGAGAATATCATATCAGTGGTAGACCGGTTCTGTCGAAAGCCACACTGTGATTCGGGGTAGACTTGATCTCCTAAGACTTGAAGTCTGCGCAGAACTATTCTGGCAAATACTTTTCCAACAATACACAGAAGTGAGATACCCCTATAGTTGTTGCAGTCGCTCCGATCGCCCTTGTTCTTGTACAGTGTTATGATGCTTGAATCTTTGAAATCCTGTGGGACTTGTCCTTCACGCCAGCATAGCTCTATTAGCTGGTGGATCTGTATAGTGAGTGTGTCTTGCCCACTCCTGATAACCTCTATTGGAATCCCATCCTTACCTGGAGCCTTGCCAGATGCAAGTTCATTTATAGCACACTTAACTTCTGTTATGGTGGGAAGTGTGTCCAGGTGGTCAAGAGTTGGTAGAGCCTCTATGGCGTTGAGGGCATTATCCGCTAGTTTGGTCTCACTTGAGTAAAGCTCCAAATAGTGCTCTACCCATCTGTCCATCTGCTGTTTCTTATCAGTGATGACTTCTCCAGTCAAGGTTTTCAATGGTGCACTTCTTTTGATCACTGGACCACAGGCTTTCTTTATTCCTTCATACATGCTTCTTATGTCTCCCTTATCACTTGCGATTTGAATGGACTCACATAACTTGATCCAATAATCATTTGCACACTGCCTGGCAGCCTTTTGCACATCCTTCCTAGCTTGCCTTAGCTCACTCAGAGTGTTACGCGTTGGTCTTTCCTTGTTTCTTAAGAGAGCTTTCTTCTTCTTATCAATCAAGGGCTGCAGAGTCTCGCTGTTGGCCGCAAACCAGTCCTGCCTCTTATGATCCACAGTGCCGTAAACCTTTACGGCAGTTTTACAGAGAGTTTCCTTAAGTTTATTCCATTTATCATTTACTGTACAATTTTCTGGTGTATCAGTGAAAGCGTCTTCAAGTTGCTGTTGAAACTGAAAGCACTTTTCAGGATCATGAGTGTTAATAATATTAATCCTGGGGCTAGATTTGTGTTTAGCTGTGTAGATTCTCTTTGGTCTCAGTCTAACCCTTGCAACAACCAAAGAATGATCCGTATCACAGTCAGCACTGTGGTAACTACGAGTCAATGATATATGGTTCAGATGTTGTCTCCGTGTGATGATGAAGTCCAGCTGGTGCCAATGGCCGGATCTTGGATGTTTCCATGTGACCTTATGCATCTCTTTTGTTTTAAAAAAAGAGTTTGTAATACATAGGTCATTACTGGTGAAATGCTCCAGCAGCCTTTGCCCATTTTCATTCATGCGACCGATGTTGTATTTTCCAAGGCACACTGGCCATGAACTCGAGTCCTTGCCCACACGAGCATTGAAATCACCGAGCATATAAATGTAGTCGGATTTTGGAACTGCCTTGATCACAGAGTCTAACTCCTCATAGAACAAATCCTTCACATCATCAGAGGAATCGAGTGTCGGTGCATATGCAGTAATAATGGTGGCAAACCCACAAGAGGTTGCCAAGCGCAGGGATAATAGTCTTTCATTTCCTCCTGCTGGAATTTCAATCATTCCCAGTAGCGAATTCTTCACTGCAAAGCCCACACCGTGTTGCCTTTTTTCTGCCTGCCCTTTACCCTTCCAGAAAAAGGTGTAGTTGTTTTCCCTGAGTGACCCTTCCTCAGCGAGGCGAGTCTCCTGCAGGCCAGCAATATCAATGTTAAGACGATTGAGTTCGGCATCAATCACAGCCGTTTTTCTCACATCGTCAATATTGATCAAGTCAGTGGAAAATCCTGGACACATGGTTCTCACGTTCCAGGTTGCAAGCCGTAGCTTGAGGTTTCTATTTATATTTTTGTTTGTACCTGGTGCATTGGTTTTACAGCCTGCGATTCAGATTTTGTCCTAGCCCCAAGCACCCATTGAAGCAGGCAGGCTGTGGCGGATCAGCACCCAATTGGCTGGGGGCTGCCCAGCTTGAGGCGGGCGGTAGCTGATCAGTGACACTTATAGGTGTCTCCCACCGTCAGAGGCAACGCGTGGCGCCCCATGTAACGTTAACAATAACTTCTTTATAACACTACAGCTGCATCTGTTTTCACTCGGTGTATTCTGTCTTTCTTTTAAAACAAATGTCACATCAATGTCACTAAAACAATCATACTTGCACTCGGTCTCTCCCATGAACAGCTGTCACTCGAAGTTTCAAATGACGTCGACATTCGTCCACAGCTTCACAAATACTGCATCTTCACCAATGTGGCGGCTAGATAAACTTCTGCCATGTGCCATCATCCGTCCGACCTCGAACGCGGTCCAGACGTGAATGAGCTCTCACAGACCTCTAGTCCGTGCTTGACATTCACTCTGCTCACTTCCGGCAGAGTGGTTTACAATCCACTCGATCTTCACGTCCTGTCACTAAATTGTGCAAGACTCCAGGTCACCTTTACTGAATACCACTTTGACCTCCGCCAACTCCATGGCAATAAGACTCAATATACAAAAAACTGGACACGAGTTGACAATGTAAGACGAGTTAAGACAAGTCAAAATAAAACAAGACTAAACTAGGCAAATGTGCACACACACACACACACACACACACACACACACACACACACACACACACACACAAAACAAGAGCGGACAAGACGAGGCGATGTAGAACATACAGAGACACGACGACCCAAGACAAGACGAGACATAGTGATTCATTGATTGATTGATTGATTGATTGGTTTAGGAACCGACATCACAGCATTCGGGGCATTCCCATAAGCGTTCCGTCCCCATCCTCAGCAGCCAGCGAAGAGTTCCAACACTAATAGTTCCAGTAGAATCTGATGATATGTCCGTCTCGCCTTTCCTCTGAGCGTCGAATGTCGGCCAGATCCCCTCGTCACACCTCGCTGCCTCATTCTTGCCAGACTATGGTGATCCATTTGCTCCTGCGAGGTGTATACGTGCTCCAACAAGGCCGCAACCACGTCTGCCTTGTCATGTATCAATACTCCACCAAGTTTTGCCGAGCCAGCCAATCTGTCCGCCTGTTCATTCCCCAGCACATCGGCTTGCCCCGGATAAAAGATCCAGGTGATGCTTGCTACCCGTGACCTCCGAAGCGAAGCAAGCCACTCTACACTAAGCCTGCCTGTCCTCACCCTCACTTTCTGAGTCAGTTACAATCACAACGTGTGTATGTATCATGATCTCCATCCAGCGGAAAGCTGCACTGACCTCCTCCACCTCCATTCTTAAGCTAGATGTTGTGGCATCATACGCAAGGCTCTCCTGCACCAAACATCGACCATTAGCTTTTGCTAAGAATCCCCAGGCACTTCTCCTACCTCTCAAACCAAACCATCCGTGTAGATAATCACATCATCCTGGCGAGCATTATCCTGAATTAGTTGTTGGATTTCCACTTCGTTGGCCCTTGCTGGCCACTCCCTGCACTCCCAGCTCAATGCGATTATAACTCTGCACAAGTCTGACTGCTCCGCTGGCACTATGACCCACTCCTCTCCTCGCCTGATGTTCTCCAACGGGCACACCTGTCTGATCGTATCCTCAGCTTGAGCCATCCTTGATTTCCTTCTTATCAGTCTCTGACCCTTAACTACGTCCAGCGCCTCATGCAACGGGTGATCTGTGTCTGCAGCTACTCTGAGGTATGCGGGTGGGGGATTGTGTGGTGGGGGATTGTGTGGTGGGGGATTAGTTAAATCATGTGTGGGTGGGTGGAGGATGTATGTGTGGGTGGTGGGGTGTGTGTGAGTGGATTGGGGATGTATGGGTGGTTAGGGAGATGTGTGTGTGTGTGTGTGGGGGGGGGGGGGTTAGGGGGATGTCAGTTGGTGGCGATGTGTGTGTATGGTTTGAGGGTGTGTGAGTGGGTGTGCGATGTGTGTGTGGGTGGGGTTATGTATGGGTCGGTGGGAGATGGGCCTCATGACATGGTAATTTGCCTTGTTTATGTTTACAACATTCATTTCACAATGTTTATTTTTCTTCCTATGTAAATGTATAATGCTCTTGATGAACGAAAGACGAGTGATTGGAAGGGCCGAATGTAAGACGGGCCTGCGCGCCCAATTTGTGACCCTAATAAAGTTGATTTGATTTTATTTGATTATGCCTTCGCCTGCATCAACTTGTGCCTACCAGCAACAGTCGACAGACCAAGGATGCAACGCAAACACAACACCGGGGCGTCTCCGGTGCATCCCAGAACGACCCGCATAGTCCCGCACCGCATGCGCTCCAACTTCACCAGCCGACTCTCTGAGACAGTTAGCAGTCCCAGTCCACAACCAATTACTGAGAGGATCAAGTGCTGGTATAGTGTGAAAAGCATTCTCTGCTCTGTTTCCATTGCAGCCATAGTTTTAAATGCACTGAGTCCCTTTTGAGATTTTCTCACAATCGTCTCCACATGGTCCTTGAAGGATAGGCTCCTGTCAAATGTGATCCCCAAACACTTCAGTTTGTTCTCTCTGCTGACATTTCTACCATCTATCGCGAGGCTTGGGACATCAGCTCTCACAATTCTGTTGTCCAGAGAGCACCACAAAACAGCCGCCTTTTCCGGGTGGATGACAGCACTCATTTCTGTGCAAGAGTCAATCACTTTATCTACTGTCGCCTGCAACTCCTGGGCTGTTTGCTCTCTGTCTCTCCCCTGCCTATACTCAAGAATATCATCTGCAAATGTTAGTATTAGATATTGAAGAGTGGACAGTATACTTCAACAACAATGTATTTTACAACTTGCCCATTTTCGATCACGAACGTGACACTTGAGCTCACAAATTTCCCACTTGTTCTTACAAATGCCCCAAATGCTCTCACAACTGTATCCACTTATGATTTCAAATCTTCCCACTTTATACAGACCATCCATCCATCCATAATGTGCCGTGCCGATAAGCGTGGGCGGTCATGTTCTGCCATCTCACTCAATCACCAGGGCCGTGGATCAGCTCTGTGTTCCTGTCTCGACCATGCAACGTGGCCAAACCATCCAAATATTTACTTCTCGGTCTTCCCCTTGGTCTCTTCCCTTCGTACTTGCCAGTCGTCACCAAGTTCTCCAATTCATTTCTTGCCCAAAAATGTTTGACTGTCTACGTCTAATGTATCTAATCAGTTTATGATCTTCATTTGTTTCTTGAAGGACTTGTTCCTTGGTTTTTCTGTCTGTCCATGGTATTCTTTGCATTTTCCTCAGAAACCACATTTCCACAGCCTTCATATGTTTTTCATCCATACAAAACTATAGGTTCTATGTAGCACTTCAAAACTTTTTCGCGTTTCAGTTGGTATCTTTTTATTGGTCAGTATGTTTTTCATCTTGCAAAATGCTACCTTCGCAATGGCAATTTTATACAGACGTGTCCATCAAATCATACAGAAAAGTGCCTCACGTAATACATACATGTCCCTCGCAGCATACATATGTGTCCCTCGTGTCGTACAACTGTGTCCCTAACCTCATACAGAAGTGTCCCTCATGTTGACAAGAAATGCCCCTGACGTTATACAGAAGTGCCCCTTCACCTCATACAGAAATGAAAATGCCCCTTCATCTCATGCAGAAATGGCCCTCACCTCATATGAAATCCCCCCTAATATCATACAGGCCCTCATGTATTACAACGATGTCCCTTAGTGGTAAGTGTATGCTCTTACCTCATACGAAATTCCCCCTCACATCATACAGGTGTGGCCCTCATGTATTACAACGTTGTCCCTTTGTGGTAAGTGTATGTCTTCAGCAGTTTTTGTAAGGTCATGACTTCGTCAACAGTTTTGGTAAGTTCATATCTTCGTCATCAGTTTTCGAACAGTTTTGATAAGCGCTTGTCTTCGTCAGTATATTTAAATCCATGTCTTTGTCAGTTCATGTTTTCCTCATTTAATGCCGTTTAACAACATTTATGTCAGTGCAGTCGGTGGTTTCACCTGCAACATCTTCGATATCATCTGGCTGTTCGTCATCACAGTCTAATTTTACTTGGCCGATATCTTCAACTTGTCATTCCACATTTCCTTCTACGCTAAGCTCCGTTGTGTCATCTCCCACCAATACATGTGCTTTCTTGAAGTCTAACTAAATATTATTTCTTATGTTGTCCAACTGCAATATCGCCAAGTCTCAAACCAACAGTGTATGCTATGGAGTCGTCCTTTCTTAAAACCGCGTCTGCATTTATTGATCTGTTGAATTCCGTCTAGCTAATCTTCTATCCGTCATCTCAGACCCCTTAAATTATATACCGCATATAAACACACATTGATAACTGCTGCACAATCTCCAGAGCTAAACATTTTTCGTTGGGTGCACATAATGATAAATTATATACTAAATCTCATAATTTTCTTGCAATTGCTTACAGAGTTGTAGATTTTTATACGGGGGAAAATATTTCAAACGCACTATAGCCTTACTTTGGCATATTAAGGTTTCCGTTCATCGCATGTTGCTCCATTATAAAACGAAAGACATCGGGAATTTGGAAATGTTATTAACTCTGCACAATGAGCGATCGGGCTAGAATGAATATCTAATGAATTTGTTAGACCCGAAATGTTTCATCTGGTAACCATTGAGACACAATTTGCCATCTAAATTCTTCGGGTTATTGTCAGAAGTCCAGTTTTCTCACACTGGCGTATAATTATGGGTACAGATTCGCATCACTTACAACTCAAATCAAAGAGGAAAAACTCGGGGCAAATGTCTCTCGTAAGGTTATTGAAGAAACAGTCCCTGGATACTCAAGAACACCGCGAATAAATGGCTCGTTAAAAGATAGATATAGCTATTGGTACCCCAAGGAGTGAGAAAGAGGAACTTACATATGCAGAATAAGTTTTTATTTCATAAACGCTGTATATGATAAGTTACCTCCTTGACTTTTTCCCTCCTGGAAAGATATATTTGCACCCCATTAACTGTAAGTTAAAGGAATTTACAAGCACTAAAGCTCCACATAAAAATTTGCATACAGTTAGAAATTTTTGTGAAAGAAATATGAGTTTGAACAAGCTAACACTGTGTTTATTAGCTTTTCATGAACGCCAAACAGAATGGAGTATATGAATAAATCATACGTGCTGTCGAAACGTTAATATGATGATGATGATTGTACTAGTCGATGTTTTGATATGCTGGTGTTATGCGATGAGAAAATTATGTATGATTAAATAGCATGTACGACATGTATAAAACAAGATGTACGTAACATATTGGCTCAACTGAATACAGTTGGTTCTCTTATAGTGTTGATTACTGTTGGATCACTTATTGTGTTGATTACAGTTGGTTCACTTATAATGTTGATTACAGTTGGTTCAATTATAGTGCTTATTACAGTTGTTTCACTTATAGTGTTGATTACTGTTGGTTCAGTTATAGTGTTGATTACAGTTGGTTAACTTACAGTGTTGATTACAGTTGGTTCACTTTTAGTGTTGATTACAGTTGGTTCAGTTATAGTGTTGATAACATTTAGTTCACTTATAGTGTTGATTACAGTTGGTTCACTTATAGTGTTGATTACAGTTGGTTCAGTTATATAGAGTTGATTACAATTGGTTCAGTTATATAGTGTTGATTACAGTTGATTCAGTTATATATATAGTGTTTGATTACAGTTGGTTCAGTTATATAGTGTTGATTACAATTGGTTCAGTTATATAGTGTTGATTACAGTTGATTCAGTTATATATATAGTGTTGATTACAATTGGTTCAGTTATATATATAGTGTTGATTACAGTTGGTTCAGTTATATAGTGTTTGATTACAGTTGGTTAAGTTATATAGTGTTTGATTACAGTTGGTTCAGTTATATAGTGTTTGATACCAGTTGGTTAAGTTATATAGTGTTTGATTACAGTTGGTTCTGTTATATATATATATAGTGTTTGATTACAGTTGGTTCAGTTATATAGTGTTTGATTACAGTTGGTTCTGTTATATATATATATATATATATATATATATATATATATATATATATATATATATATATATATATATATATATATATATATATATATATAGTGTTTGATTACAGTTGGTTCAAGTATATAGTGTTTGATTACAGTTGGTTCTGTTATATATATATATATATATATAGTGTTTGATTACAGTTAGTTCTGTTATATAGTGTTTGATTACAGTTGGTTCTGTTATATATATATAGTGTTTGATTACAGTTGGTTCAGTTATATAGTGTTTGATTACAGTTGGTTCAGTTATATAGTGTTTGATTACAGTTGGTTCTGTTATATATAATATATAGTGTTGATTACAATTGGTTCAGTTATATATATAGTGTTGATTACAGTTGGTTCAGTTATATATATAGTGTTGGTTACAATTGGTTCAGTTATACAGCGTTGATTACAGTTGGTTCAGTTATATAGTGTTTGATTACAGTTGGTTCAGTTATATAGTGTTGATTACAGTTGGTTCAGTTATATAGTGTTGATTACAGTTGGTTCTGTTATATAGTATAGATTACAGTTGGTTCAGTTATAAAGTGTTGATTACAGTTGGTTCAGTTATATATATAGTGTTGATTACAGTTGGTTCAGTTATATAGTCTTGATTACAGTTGGTTCAGTTATATAGTGTTGATTACAGTTGGTTCAGTTATATATATAGTGTTTGATTACAGTTGGTTCAGTTATATAGCGTTGCTTACAGTTGGTTCAGTTGTATAGTGTTGATTACAGTTGGTTCAGTTATATATATAGTGTTGATTACAGTTGGTTCAGTTATATAGTGTTTGATTACAGTTGGTTCAGTTATATAGTGTTTGATTACAGTTGGTTCAGTTATATATATAGTGTTGATTACAGTTGGTTCAGTTATATATATAGTGTTTGATTACAGTTGGTTCAGTTATATAGTGTTTGATTACAGTTGGTTCAGTTATATATATAGTGTTGATTACAGTTGGTTCAGTTATATATATAGTGTTGATTACAGTTGGTTCAGTTATATAGTGTTGATTACAGTTGGTTCAGTTATATATATAGTATTGATTACAGTAGGTTCAGTTATATATATATAGTGTTTGATTACAGTTGGTTCAGTTATATATATAGTGTTGATTACAGTTGGTTAAGTTATATATATAGTATTGATTACAGTTGGTTCAGTTATATGGTGTTTGATTACAGTTGGTTCAGTTATATATATAATGTTGATTACAGTTGGTTCAGTTATATAGTGTTTGATTACAGTTGGTTCAGTTATATAGTGTTTGATTACAGTTGGTTCAGTTATATAGTGTTTGATTACAGTTGGTTCAGTTATATAGAGTTTGATTACAGTTGGTTCAGTTATATATTGTTTGATTACAGTTGGTTCAGTTATATAGTGTTGATTACAGTTCGTTCACTTATATAGTGTTTGATTACAGTTGGTTCAGTTATATAGTGTTTGATTACAGTTGGTTCAGTTATATAGTGTTTGATTACAGTTGGTTCAGTTATATATATAGTGGTGATTACAGTTGGTTCAGTTATATATATAGTGTTGATTACAGTTGGTTCAGTTATATATATAGTGTTTGATTACAGTTGGTTCAGTTATATATATATAGTGTTGATTACAGTTGGTTCAATTATATATATATATAGTGTTGATTACAGTTGGTTCAGGTATATATATAGTGTTGATTACAGTTGGTTCAGTTATATATATATAATGTTGATTACAGTTGATTCAACTATAGAGTGTTAATTACAGTTGGTTCAGTTATATATATATATATTGTGTTGATTACAGTTGGTTCAATTATATATATAGTGTTTGATTACAGTTGGTTCAGTTGTATATATAGTGTTTGATTAAAGTTGATTCAACTATATAGTGTTAATTACAGTTGGTTCAGTTATATATATATAGTGTTGATTACATTTGGTTCAGTTATATAGTGTTTGATTACAGTTGGTTCAGTTATATAGTGTTTGATTACAGTTGGTTCAGTTATATAGTGTTTGATTACAGTTGGTTCAGTTATATAGTGTTTGATTACAGTTGGTTCAGTTATATATATAGTGTTGATTACAGTTGGTTCAGTTATATAGTGTTTGATTACAGTTGGTTCAGTTATATAGTGTTTGATTATAGTTGGTTCAGTTATATAGTGTTGATTACAGTTGGTTCAGTTATATATATAGTGTTGATTACAGTTGGTTCAGTTATATATATAGTGTTGATTACAGTTGGTTCAGTTATATATATAGTGTTTGATTACAGTTGGTTCAGTTATATAGTGTTTGATTACAGTCGGTTCAGTTATATATATATAGTGTTGATTACAGTTGGTTCAGTTATATATATAGTGTTGATTACAGTTGGTTCAGTTATATATATAGTATTGATTACAGTTGGTTCAGTTATATAGTGTTTGATTGCAGTTGGTTCAGTTATATAGTGTTTGATTACAGTTGGTTCAGTTATATATATAATGTTGATTACAGTTGGTTCAGTTATATAGTGTTTGATTACAGTTGGTTCAGTTATATAGTGTTTGATTACAGTTGGTTCAGTTATATAATGTTTGATTACAGTTGGTTCAGTTATATAGTGTTTGATTACAGTTGGTTCAGTTATATATTGTTTGATTACAGTTGGTTCAGTTATATAGTGTTTGATTACAGTTGGTTCAGTTATATAGTGTTTGATTACAGTTGATTCAGTTATATATATAGTGTTGATTACAGTTGGTTCAGTTATATAGTGTTTGATTACAGTTGGTTCAGTTATATAGTGTTTGATTACAGTTGGTTCAGTTATATATTGTTTGATTACAGTTGGTTCAGTTATATAGTGTTTGATTACAGTTGGTTCAGTTATATAGTGTTTGATTACAGTTGATTCAGTTATATATATAGTGTTGATTACAGTTGGTTCAGTTATATAGTGTTTGATTACAGTTGGTTCAGTTATATAGTGTTTGATTACAGTTGGTTCAGTTATATATTGTTTGATTACAGTTGGTTCAGTTATATTGTGTTTGATTACAGTTGGTTCAGTTATATAGTGTTTGATTACAGTTGGTTCAGTTATATATATAGTGTTTGATTATAGTTGGTTCAGTTATATAGTGTTTGATTACAGTTGGTTCAGTTATATATATAGTGTTGGTTACAATTGGTTCAGTTATACAGCGTTGATTACAGTTGGTTCAGTTATATAGTGTTTGATTACAGTTGGTTCAGTTATATAGTGTTGATTACAGTTGGTTCAGTTATATAGTGTTGATTACAGTTGGTTCTGTTATATAGTATAGATTACAGTTGGTTCAGTTATAAAGTGTTGATTACAGTTGGTTCAGTTATATATATAGTGTTGATTACAGTTGGTTCAGTTATATAGTCTTGATTACAGTTGGTTCAGTTATATAGTGTTGATTACAGTTGGTTCAGTAATATATATAGTGTTTGATTACAGTTGGTTCAGTTATATAGCGTTGCTTACAGTTGGTTCAGTTATATAGTGTTGATTACAGTTGGTTCAGTTATATATATAGTGTTGATTACAGTTGGTTCAGTTATATAGTGTTTGATTACAGTTGGTTCAGTTATATAGTGTTTGATTACAGTTGGTTCAGTTATATATATAGTGTTGATTACAGTTGGTTCAGTTATATATATATAGTGGTTGATTACAGTTGGTTCAGTTATATAGTGTTTGATTACAGTTGGTTCAGTTATATATATAGTGTTGATTACAGTTGGTTCAGTTATATATATAGTGTTGATTACAGTTGGTTCAGTTATATAGTGTTGATTACAGTTGGTTCAGTTATATATATAGTATTGATTACAGTAGGTTCAGTTATATATATATATATATAGTGTTTGATTACAGTTGGTTCAGTTATATATATAGTGTTGATTACAGTTGGTTAAGTTATATATATAGTATTGATTACAGTTGGTTCAGTTATATAGTGTTTGATTACAGTTGGTTCAGTTATATATATAATGTTGATTACAGTTGGTTCAGTTATATAGTGTTTGATTACAGTTGGTTCAGTTATATAGTGTTTGATTACAGTTGGTTCAGTTATATAGTGTTTGATTACAGTTGGTTCAGTTATATAGAGTTTGATTACAGTTGGTTCAGTTATATATTGTTTGATTACAGTTGGTTCAGTTATATAGTGTTGATTACAGTTGGTTCACTTATACAGTGTTTGATTACAGTTGGTTCAGTTATATAGTGTTTGATTACAGTTGGTTCAGTTATATAGTGTTTGATTACAGTTGGTTCAGTTATATATATAGTGTTGATTACAGTTGGTTCAGTTATATATATAGTGTTGATTACAGTTGGTTCAGTTATATATATAGTGTTTGATTACAGTTGGTTCAGTTATATATATATATATAGTGTTGATTACAGTTGGTTCAATTATATATATATAGTGTTGATTACAGTTGGGTCAGTTATATATATAGTGTTGATTACAGTTTGTTCAGTTATATATAAATAGTGTTGATTACAGTTGGTTCAATTATATATATATAATGTTGATTACAGTTGATTCAACTATAGAGTGTTAATTACAGTTGGTTCAGTTATATATATATTGTGTTGATTACAGTTGGTTCAATTATATATATAGTGTTTGATTACAGTTGGTTCAGTTGTATATATAGTGTTTGATTAAAGTTGATTCAACTATATAGTGTTAATTACAGTTGGTTCAGTTATATATATATAGTGTTGATTACATTTGGTTCAGTTATATAGTGTTTGATTACAGTTGGTTCAGTTATATAGTGTTTGATTACAGTTGGTTCAGTTATATAGTGTTTGATTACAGTTGGTTCAGTTATATAGTATTTGATTACAGTTGGTTCAGTTATATATATAGTGTTGATTACAGTTGGTTCAGTTATATAGTGTTTGATTACAGTTGGTTCAGTTATATAGTGTTTGATTATAGTTGGTTCAGTTATATAGTGTTGATTACAGTTGGTTCAGTTATATATATAGTGTTGATTACAGTTGGTTCAGTTATATATATAGTGTTGATTACAGTTGGTTCAGTTATATATATAGTGTTTGATTACAGTTGGTTCAGTTATATAGTGTTTGATTACAGTCGGTTCAGTTATATATATATAGTGTTGATTACAGTTGGTTCAGTTATATATATAGTGTTGATTACAGTTGGTTCAGTTATATATATAGTATTGATTACAGTTGGTTCAGTTATATAGTGTTTGATTGCAGTTGGTTCAGTTATATAGTGTTTGATTACAGTTGGTTCAGTTATATATATAATGTTGATTACAGTTGGTTCAGTTATATAGTGTTTGATTACAGTTGGTTCAGTTATATAGTGTTTGATTACAGTTGGTTCAGTTATATAGTGTTTGATTACAGTTGGTTCAGTTATATAGTGTTTGATTACAGTTGGTTCAGTTATATATTGTTTGATTACAGTTGGTTCAGTTATATAATGTTTGATTACAGTTGGTTCAGTTATATAGTGTTTGATTACAGTTGATTCAGTTATATATATAGTATTGATTACAGTTGGTTCAGTTATATAGTGTTTGATTACAGTTGGTTCAGTTATATAGTGTTTGATTACAGTTGGTTCAGTTATATATTGTTTGATTACAGTTGGTTCAGTTATATAGTGTTTGATTACAGTTGGTTCAGTTATATAGTGTTTGATTACAGTTGATTCAGTTATATATATAGTGTTGATTACAGTTGGTTCAGTTATATAGTGTTTGATTACAGTTGGTTCAGTTATATAGTGTTTGATTACAGTTGGTTCAGTTATATATTGTTTGATTACAGTTGGTTCAGTTATATAGTGTTTGATTACAGTTGGTTCAGTTATATAGTGTTTGATTACAGTTGGTTCAGTTATATATATAGTGTTTGATTATAGTTGGTTCAGTTAGATAGTGTTTATTACAGTTGGTTCAGTTACATATATAGTGTTGATTACAGTTGGTTCAGTTATATAGTGTTTGATTACAGTTGGTTCAGTTATATAGTGTTTGATTACAGTTGGTTCAGTTATATAGTGTTTGATTATAGTTGGTTCAGTCATATATATATAGTGTTGATTACAGTTGGTTCAGTTATACATATAGTGTTTGATTACAGTTGGTTCAGTTATATATATATATATATATATATATAGTGTTGATTACAGTTAGTTCAAATATATATATATATAGTGTTGATTACAGTTGGTTCAGTTGTATATATAGTGTTGATTACAGTTGGTTCAGTTATATATA
Source organism: Cepaea hortensis (assembly GCA_963921405.1). Taxonomy (NCBI): domain Eukaryota; kingdom Metazoa; phylum Mollusca; class Gastropoda; order Stylommatophora; family Helicidae; genus Cepaea; species Cepaea hortensis. Next base: position 443,232 of record CAWUFQ010000063.1, on the reverse strand, counting down.
CATAGTGTTGATTACAGTTGGTTCAATTATATATATATATAGTGCTTATTACAGTTGGTTCAATTATATATATATAGTGTTTATTACAGTTGGTTCAATTATATGTATATAGTGTTGATTACAGTTGGTTCAATTATATATATATAGTGTTGATTACAGTTGGTTCAGTTATATATATAGTGTTGATTACAGTTGGTTCAGTTATATATATATATGGTGTTGATTACAGTTGGTTCAATTATATATATATAGTGTTTATTACAGTTGGTTCAGTTACATATATAGTGTTGATTAAAGTTGGTTCAGTTATATAGTGTTTGATTACAGTTGGTTCAGTTATATAGTGTTTGATTACAGTTGGTTCAGTTATATATATAGTGTTGATTACAGTTGGTTCAGTTATATATATAGTGTTTGATTACAGTTGGTTCAGTTATATATATAGTGTTGATTACAGTTGGTTCAGTTATATATATAGTGTTGATTACAGTTGGTTCAGTTATATATATAGTGTTTGATTACAGTTGGTTCAGTTATATATATAGTGTTGATTACAGTTGGTTCAGTTATATAGTGTTTGATTACAGTTGGTTCAGTTATATAGTTTTTGATTACAGTTGGTTCAGTTATATAGTGTTTGATTACAGTTGGTTCAGTTATATAGTGTTTGATTACAGTTGATTCAGTTATATATATAGTGTTGATTACAGTTGGTTCAGTTATATATATATAGTGTTGATTACAGTTGGTTCAGTTATATATATAGTGTTGATTACAGTTGGTTCAGTTATATAGTGTTTGATTACAGTTGATTCAGTTATATATATAGTGTTGATTACAGTTGGTTCAGTTATATATATAGTGTTGATTACAGTTGGTTCATCTATATATATATAGTGTTTATTACAGTTGTTTCAGTTATATATATAGTGTTTAATTACAGTTGGTTCAGTTATATAGTGTTTGATTACAGTTGGTTCAGTTATATAGTGTTTGATTACAGTTGGTTCAGTAATATAGTGTTTGATTACAGTTGGTTCAGTTATATTGTGTTTGATTACAGTTGGTTCAGATATATAGTGTTGATTACAGTTGGTTCAGTTATATAGTGTTTGATTATAGTTGGTTCAGTAATATAGTGTTTGATTACAGTTGGTTCAGTTATATTGTGTTTGATTACAGTTGGTTCAGATATATAGTGTTGATTACATTTGGTTCAGTTATATAGTGTTTGATTATAGTTGGTTCAGTTATATAGTGTTGATTACAGTTGGTTCAGTTATATATATAGTGTTGATTACAGTTGCTTCAGTTATATATATAGTGTTGATTACAGTTGGTTCAACTATGTAGTGTTGATTACAGTTGGTTCAGTTATCTAGTGTTGATTACAGTTGGTTCAGTTATATATATAGTGTTTGATTACAGTTGGTTCAGTTATATAGTGTTTGATTACAGGTGTTTCAGTTATATAGTGTTTGATTACAGTTGGTTCAGTTATATAGTGTTTGATTACAGTTGGTTCAGTTATATATATAGTGTTGATTACAGTTGGTTCAGTTATATATATAGTTTTTGATTACGGTTGGTTCAACTATATAGTGTTTCATTACAGTTGGTTCAACTATATAGTGTTTGATTACAGTTGGTTCAGTTATATAGTGTTGATTACAGTTGGTTCAGTTATATAGTGTTTCATTATAGTTGGTTCAGTTATATAGTGTTTGATTACAGTTTGTTCAACTATATAGTGTTTGATTACAGTTTGTTCAGTTATATAGTGTTGATTACCGTTGGTTCAGTTACATAGTGTTGATTACAGTTGGTTCAGATATATAGTGTTGATTACAGTTGGTTCAGTTCTATATATAGTGTTGATTATAGTTGGTTCAGTTATATATATAGTGTTTAATTACGGTTGGTTCAACTATATAGTGTTGATTACAGTTGGTTCATCTATATAGTGTTTGATTACAGTTGGTTCAGTTATATAGTGTTGATTACAGTTGGTTCAGTTATATAGTGTTGATTACAGTTCGTTCAGTTATATAGTGTTGATTACAGTTGGTTCAGTTATATATATAGTATTGATTACAGTTGGTTCAGTTATATATATAGTGTTTAATTACGGTTGGTTCAACTATATAGTGTTGATTACAGTTGGTTCAGTTATATAGTGTTGATTACAGTTGGTTCAGTTATATAGTGTTGATTACCATTGGTTCAGTTATATATATAGTGTTGATTACAGTAGGTTCAGTTATATATATAGTGTTAATTAAAGTTGGTTCAGATATATATATAGTGTTGATTACAGTAGGTTCAGTTATATATGTATAGTGTTGATTACCGTTGGTTCAGTTATATATATATAGTGTTGATTACCGTTGGTTCAGTTATATATATAGTGTTGATTACATTTGGTTCAGTTTTACGAGAGCACAGAAGAAGAAACATCTGCATATTACACCATTAGAGAACTCCTGTTTGCGTATTACCAAACACTAATAATACAATCAGAAGACGAATTACAAGATCACATGAATATCTAAACGAAATGCGTAGGGAACATAACGTGATAATTAGTACAAGTAAAACAGAGGTAATGACTAAAACTAAAGAAGAAAAAACAACACTTCACCTAAACGAACATATCTTGAAACAAGTAAAGAGTTTCAAGTACCTAGGAAGTATAATATCATTAAATGGCAAATCAGAAGATGAGGTCGAACATAGATGCATTAAGGCAAACCAACTCATTGGAACCAATACTAAAGAACAAACATGTATCAATGGTTACTAAGAACGTACTCTACAACATAATCTTCTTACCAACTCTATGCTACCAAAGAAAAATCACAAAAAAAGAAATAAGATTCCCGAGACGAATACTCAATGTATCAAGAAGAGATAAGTTCAGAAATGAAGAAACCAGGACTAAAGTGGGGGTTATAGATGCGTTAGATTTTATTAGAAGGCTGGAAGTCAAATGAATTGGCCATGCAAGTAGGTTACCAACTAACAGTACACCACAACAAGCAATGATGTACAGAACAGATGGAAGCAGAGGAAGAGGCCGACCACGTAAACGATGCACGCTTGGAATAACAGAGTCCATGGGAATATCGATACATGAAGCCCATAAACGGGCACTCTCACGATGTTTATACTTCACCTCGACACCACAAGGTACAAGAGGAACATAATGAGAGATGAGTTGAGTCATAACATCTGTATGGAGAAGCCTTGAAGAGATTAGAACAAGAATCGCCATGGCGAAGGTAGCCTTTTGCAAGATGGAGAATATACTGACCAATGAAATGATGTCATTTGCAACAAGAAGAAGAGTGCTGAACTCCTGCATAGAACTTGCACTTTTGTGTGGATATGAAGCGTGGGCACTGAGCAGACAAGCTGAGAAAACATCTGTTGGCTGTAGAGATGTTTTTTCCAGGGGAAAATGCAAATACCATGGACAGGCAGAAAAAGCAATGGGCAAGTATTACAAGAAACAAAATAAAACCGTATACCGATTAGAGAAATTAGACATAGATAGTCACAATTTATATGGACACGTTATGAGAAGAAATAAATTGAAGAACTTGGTGACAACTGGCAAGATTGAGGGGTAAAGAACAAGTGGAAGTCAGAGAAGTAAATACCTGGATGGCTTGGCCGTATGGTATGGTATGGACAAGAAAACAGAATTGATCCACGACTCTGGTGATCGTGTGAGATGGCGAAACATAACCGCCCACGCTTATCGGCATGGCACACATTGATGATGATGTCATTACTATTGTGACTCATTATTTGTTGTTTGTGTTCTTAATCTGTGAAACAAGACTACACTATAATTTCACATAATCGCACATAATGCATTCCTCTCATGACATATGAGTCATGATGTGAGTTGGCAGGGTTGACATATGAGTCATGAGTAACACTGTTTTCTCTAATGGCTATGTCAGCGGGTCTCAATCGGAAAAGTTTATGAGAATGTGTATATGTTATGTTATGTTATGTTATGTTATGTTATGTTATGTTAGGTTAGGTTAGTTTAATTTAGGTTAGGTTAGATTAGGTTGGGTTAAGTTAGGTTAGTTTAGGTTAGGTTAGGTTAGTTTAGGTTAGGTTAGGTTAGCTTAGGTTAGGTTAGTTTAGGTTAGGTTAGCTTAGGTTAGGTTAGTTTAGTTTAGGTTAGTTTAGGTTAGGTTAGCTTAGGTTAGGTTAGTTTAGGTTAGTTTAGGTTAGGTTAGCTTAGGTTAGGTTAGCTTAGGTTAGGTTAGCTTAGGTTAGGTTAGTTTAGGTTAGTTTAGGTTAGGTTAGCTTAGTTTAGGTTAGCTTAGGTTAGGTTAGGGGGGTACGGGGTGTCAGGCATTGGTAGCACCTTTGGTAAGGATGGCTCTCATGTCCTTTCAGGACCCATCCCCCACTGGTCCAAGTCTGACACCCAGCTCGTGTCTGTGGCTCCTAGTAGCTGTCAGCATGCGACAGCGGCCACCCCCCGGGCAACAGCTGTGAGAGGCTGGCTAAACCAGGCATGGGTATCCGATTTGGTGTCAAACCAAGAGGTAAACTAGGGTATGCCTACCCAGCATGTGAAGACAGGATTCGGCAGACTGCGCGGAAGAAATCATTCCTGATTCAACGGGCAAGACGGCGTTTACCTGCAAAGCGTTGTGGAACGTAATGAGCACGGCAAGGCACGTAGAGCGCCCTGGTCATCCACTGCACCTGTATTCGTCTCCAATCGTCTCGACTTGTCTTGCCACTGGACTCAGATGGACTCAGGCGAGAGAGTGAGGTCGACGAATTGCGCAACTCTTCCTCACTTTAATCCAAGTCATCGCGCAAGTCATTCTTCATCCAACGTCACATATCACCTTCAAGCCCTGTGGCGATGGGCGAGCGGCAAAGCGGCAGGCGTGGGTACGCTGGCAGCCGTAGTCGCAGACCTGCACACAGGCGGCTCAGGCCATATGGTCGTCTTCTACTGACCGGAGCAGCAGTGGGATTCGGCAGCCCCCTGAGCGACTGAGCAGCCCTCTATAGGAACACACTGCTCACCTCCATAGCATGAGGAAGGGGCTAGAAAAGGTGCCCTAAACATTGTCTGCTTCATCACTACCTAACCAGCTAGCCGCGGTTGGTGGGTACCCTAAACTGCGGTCGACATACAAAGAAAGATAAAACAAGCAAAGCTAAAAGAGTAAACCATATTCCCTTAACAATTGGAACTTGGAATGTACGCACCCTACTTGACAGAGACGGCGCGTCAGGTCCAGAGAGACGAACAGCACTGATTGGGAGAGAGCTGGGCAGGTACAACATCGACATTGCAGCCTTGAGCGAGACACGACTTGCAGAAGAAGGCCAAATCTGTGAAGATGGTGCCGGCTACACATTTTTCTGGAGTGGAAGGAAAAGCGAGGAAAGACGCCAATCCGGTGTGGGATTTGCCATTAAGTCGGCCCTGGTCGGCAAATTAGCTGGATTTCCAAAGGCTGTAAATGACAGGCTCATGACCATGAAGTTGCCTCTGCTGAATGGAAGGAAGCACGCAACCATTGTGAGTGTCTACGCACCAACTATGACCAACGAAGATGATGTCAAGAATAAGTTCTATGAGGACCTGCACAATGTATTAACATCTGTTCCCAAAGGAGACAAACTTATACTCCTTGGGGATTTCAATGCCAGAGTAGGCACGGACACCACCTCTTGGAGTGGCATTATTGGAAAGCATGGAGTCGGAAGTTGTAACACCAATGGACTCCGCCTCCTTCAGACATGTGCCGAACATGATCTCCTGATTACGAACACAATTTTCCGTCTCCCCATGAGAAATAGGACATCGTGGATGCACCCTCGCTCGAAACACTGGCACCTCATTGACTATGTAATCGTCAGGAGGAGTGACAGACAAGACGTTCGAGTGACAAAATCCATGTGTGGTGCCGAATGTTGGACAGACCATCGTCTCATTGTCTCGAAAATGAACATCCACATCAGGCCACCACGGCGTCCTCAAGGGGCAAAAATGCAAACAAAGCTAAATGTCACCCGCCTAAACAGCAAGAAAATGCAGCAGTCGTTTGAAAATATGCTGGAAGACCGCCTCAAGCCCAATGCTGAAGCAAAACAGGATACAGAAACAGAATGGAGAGCCCTAAAGGACACGATTTACAACATTGCTATGGAAATCCTGGGTCCAGCCCCCCGAAAGCATAAAGACTGGTTTGATGAAAATTCCGAAGACATCAACCAATTGCTGGCCGAGAAACATCTTCTCCTCAAGGCACATTTGAATGACCCAAAGTTAACATCAAAAAAAGATGCTTTCAAGAACATTCAGAGAGTAGTGCAGCAGAAACTTCGGCACATGCGGGACTCCTGGCTGAGCAGCAAAGCTGATGAAATTCAGGGCTTTGCTGACAGACACGATATGAAAAACTTCTACGACTCACTGAAAGCGGTCTATGGTCCTTCATCACCAGGCATAGTTCCCCTCCTCAGTGCAGACGGGGGAACATTGGTCACCGATAAGAAAGAAATCCCCCAACGCTGGGCAGAGCATTTCAGCAAAATCTTAAATGCAACTTCCTTCTTCGATGATGAAACCATCAATTGCCTTCCTCAAGTTCCCACCAATGAGACTCTTGATGACCTGCCAACCATAGTGGAAATAAACAAAGCCATCCAGCAACTCTCCAGCGGCAAGGCACCTGGTCCTGACTCCATCCCAGCAGAGATATACAAGGCAGGTGGGCCGGTCCTAACAGAGCAGCTTCACCGAGTCTTCACAAACATATGGATGAACGAGACCATGCCACAAGATTTTAAGGACGCGTCAATAGTCCACCTTTACAAACGTAAAGGAAACCGCCAATCCTGTGACAACCACCGAGGCATCTCCTTGCTTTCAATTGCAGGGAAGATACTCGCCAGAATTCTTCTCAATCGCCTCACAGCCCATCTCGATCAAGGTCTTCTTCCTGAGAGTCAGTGTGGCTTCAGAAAAGAACGTGGAACTGTTGACATGATTTTCGCTGCAAGGCAGCTGCAAGAGAAATGTCAGGAACAGAACTGCGAAATGTTCTCCACTTTCATTGACCTTACCAAGGCTTTTGATACAGTCAGCAGAGAAGGACTGTGGAAGATTATGGCAAAATATGGTTGTCCACGAAAGTTTGTCCAAATAGTGCGGCTATTTCATGACGGCATGCAGGCAAGAGTACAGGAAAATGGTGAGCTGTCTGAACCCTTTCCTGTCACCAATGGAGTGAAGCAAGGATGTGTCCTGGCACCAACACTGTTCAGCCTCATGTTTTCAGCCATGTTGATGAATGCCTTCGAGAACGACGACATTGGAATAGACATCAACTACCGTATGGATGGAAAGTTATTCAATCTCAGAAGGCTGAAAGCTAAAACCAAAATTGACAGTGGCACAGTCAGAGAGCTCCTGTTTGCTGATGATTGCGCTCTATACACCAACTCAGAGGCGGACATGCAACATAATGTTTCAGCTTTCTCACATGCCTGTGCCAACTTTGGGCTCAATATCAACTTGGAGAAGACTGTAGTTATGTACCAGCCAGCTCCAGGGAATAATCACACTGTGCCGAATATCAAAGTGAATGATCATAGACTAAGTGTTGTGGACAAATTTACCTATCTTGGCAGCACCGTGTCACAAGCTGCCACAATCGATGACGAAGTGAATGCAAGAATCTCCAAGGCCAGTGCAGCCTTTGGCAGACTGTACAAGAATGTATGGGACAGAACTGGAATAAGCCTGCAAACAAAGCTAAAAGTCTACAAAGCAGTTGTATTATCCACACTGCTATATGCTTGTGAAACCTGGACTGTTTATCAGCGACACGCTAGGAAATTAAACCACTTCCACACAGTCTGCCTAAGGAAGCTACTGAAGATTAAATGGCAAGACAAGATTCCAGACACTGAAGTCCTAGAAAGAGCATCCATACCCAGTATCCACACTCTACTGATGAAGAATCAGATTCGCTGGGCTGGTCACTTGACTCGCATGCCAGATCACAGGCTCCCTAAACGAATTTTTTACAGGGAACTGCGTTGTGGTAAACGCTCCCAAGGTGGCCAGAGGAAACGTTTTAAAGACACTCTGAAAATTTCACTGAATGCTTTTGGAATTCATCATGACACCTGGGAGGCTGCAGCCAGAGACCGAAATTCGTGGCGTGCATCATTGCGCAAAGGTGCAGTTATATGTGAGGCAACCAGGACTGCAAGAGCTGTGAAGAAAAGGCAGGACAGAAAAACCACTGCAGGAAATCCTCCTCCAGAGACGTCAAGCATTCTTTGTCCACATTGTCAAAGAACATTTCGAGCCAAAATAGGCCTTATCAGCCATCTTAGAACCCACGGCTCCACACCTTCAACCCCACTGGATGAAATGAATGGTCATCATCATTCTTGATGGACAAACAACAGGTTAGGTTAGCTTAGGTTAGGTTAGTTTAGGTTAGTTTAGGTTAGGTTAGCTTAGGTTAGGTTAGTTTAGGTTAGGTTAGCTTAGGTTAGGTTAGCTTAGGTTAGGTTAGTTTAGGTTAGTTTAGGTTAGGTTAGCTTAGGTTAGGTTAGTTTAGGTTAGCTTAGGTTAGGTTAGGTTAGGTTAGGTTAGTTTAGGTTAGCTTAGGTTAGGTTAGCTTAGGTTAGTTTAGGTTATGTTAGCTTAGGTTAGGTTAGTTTAGGTTAGGTTAGCTTAGGTTAGTTTAGGTTAGGTTAAATTAGGTTAGGTTAGTTTAGGTTAGGTTAGTTTAGGTTAGGTTAGTTAGTTTAGGTTAGGTTAGGTTAGCGTAGGTTAGGTTAGCTTAGGTTAGGTTAGATTAGGTTAGGTTAGCTTAGGTTAGGTTAGCTTAGGTTAGGTTAGTTTAGGTTAGGTTAGCTTAGGTTAGGTTAGTTTAGGTTAGGTTAGGTTAGGTTAGGTTAGCTTAGGTTAGGTTAGCTTAGGTTAGGTTAGTTTAGGTTAGGTTAGCTTAGGTTAGGTTAGCTTAGGTTAGGTTAGTTTAGGTTAGTTTAGGTTAGGTTAGTTTAGGTTAGGTTAGCTTAGGTTACGTTAGTTTAGGTTAGTTTAGGTTAGGTTAGGTTAGCTTAGGTTAGGTTAGTTTGGTTAGTTTAGGTTAGGTTAGGTTAGGTTAGGTTAGGTTAGTTTAGGTTAGTTTAGGTTAGGTTAGCTTAGGTTAGGTTAGTTTAGGTTAGGTTAGTTTAGGTTAGGTTAACTTAGGTTAGATTAGTTTAGGTTAGTTTATGTTAGGTTAGCTTAGGTTAGGTTAGTTTAGGTTAGCTTAGGTTAGGTTAGTTTAGGTTAGGTTAGGTTAGTTTAGGTTAGCTTAGGTTAGGTTAGCTTAGGTTAGGTTAGTTTAGGTTAGTTTAGGTTAGGTTAGCTTAGGTTAGGTTAGTTTAGGTTAGCTTAGGTTAGGTTAGGTTAGGTTAGGTTAGTTTAGGTTAGCTTAGCTTAGGTTAGCTTAGGTTAGTTTAGGTTATGTTAGCTTAGGTTAGGTTAGTTTAAGTTAGGTTAGTTTAGGTTAGTTTAGGTTAGGTTAAATTAGGTTAGGTTAGTTTAGGTTAGGTTAGTTTAGGTTAGCTTAGGTTAGGTTAGGTTAGGTTAGGTTAGTTTAGGTTAGCTTAGGTTAGGTTAGCTTAGGTTAGTTTAGGTTATGTTAGCTTAGGTTAGGTTTGTTTAGGTTAGGTTAGTTTAGGTTAGTTTAGGTTAGGTTAAATTAGGTTAGGTTAGTTTAGGTTTGGTTAGTTTAGGTTAGGTTAGGTTAGCTTAGGTTAGGTTAGCTTAGGTTAGGTTAGTTTAGGTTAGGTTAGCTTAGGTTACGTTAGCTTAGGTTAGGTTAGTTTAGGTTAGGTTAGCTTAGGTTAGGTTAGCTTAGGTTAGGTTAGTTTAGGTTAGGTTAGTTTAGGTTAGGTTAGCTTAGGTTAGGTTAGTTTAGGTTAGGTTAGCTTAGGTTAGGTTAGTTTAGGTTTGGTTAGTTTAGGTTAGGTTAGCTTAGGTTAGGTTAGTTTAGGTTAGGTTAGCTTAGGTTAGGTTAGTTTAGGTTAGGTTAGCTTAGGTTAGGTTAGCTTAGGTTAGGTTAGCTTAGGTTAGGTTAGCTTAGGTTAGGTTAGCTTAGGTTAGGTTAGCTTAGGTTAGGTTAGCTTAGGTTAGGTTAGTTTAGGTTAGGTTAGCTTAGGTTAGGTTAGCTTAGGTTAGGTTAGCTTAGGTTAGTTTAGGTTAGGTTAGTTTAGGTTAGGTTAGCTTAGGTTACGTTAGTTTAGGTTAGTTTAGGTTAGGTTAGGTTAGCTTAGGTTAGGTTAGTTTGGTTAGTTTAGGTTAGGTTAGGTTAGCTTAGGTTAGGTTAGTTTGGTTAGTTTAGGTTAGGTTAGGTTAGGTTAGGTTAGGTTAGTTTTGGTTAGTTTAGGTTAGGTTAGCTTAGGTTAGGTTAGTTTAGGTTAGTTTAGGTTAGGTTAGCTTAGGTTAGGTTAACTTAGGTTAGGTTAGTTTAGGTTAGTTTAGGTTAGGTTAGCTTAGGTTAGGTTAGTTTAGGTTAGCTTAGGTTAGGTTAGTTTAGGTTAGGTTAGGTTAGTTTAGGTTAGCTTAGGTTAGGTTAGCTTAGGTTAGGTTAGTTTAGGTTAGTTTAGATTAGGTTAGCTTAGGTTAGGTTAGTTTAGGTTAGCTTAGGTTAGGTTAGGTTAGGTTAGGTTAGGTTAGTTTAGGTTAGCTTAGGTTAGGTTAGCTTAGGTTAGTTTAGGTTATGTTAGCTTAGGTTAGGTTAGTTTAAGTTAGGTTAGTTTAGGTTAGTTTAGGTTAAGTTAAATTAGGTTAGGTTAGTTTAGGTTAGGTTAGTTTAGGTTAGCTTAGGTTAGGTTAGGTTAGGTTAGGTTAGTTTAGGTTAGCTTAGGTTAGGTTAGCTTAGGTTAGTTTAGGTTATGTTAGCTTAGGTTAGGTTAGTTTAGGTTAGGTTAGTTAAGGTTAGTTTAGGTTAGGTTAAATTAGGTTAGGTTAGTTTAGGTTAGGTTAGTTTAGGTTAGGTTAGTTTAGGTTAGGTTAGGTTAGCTTAGGTTAGGTTAGCTTAGGTTAGGTTAGTTTAGGTTAGGTTAGCTTAGGTTAGGTTAGCTTAGGTTAGGTTAGTTTAGGTTAGTTTAGGTTAGGTTAGCTTAGGTTAGGTTAACTTAGGTTAGGTTAGTTTAGGTTAGTTCAGGTTAGGTTAGCTTAGGTTAGGTTAGTTTAGGTTAGCTTAGGTTAGGTTAGTTTAGGTTAGGTTAGGTTAGTTTAGGTTAGCTTAGGTTAGGTTAGCTTAGGTTAGGTTAGTTTAGGTTAGTTTAGGTTAGGTTAGCTTAGGTTAGGTTAGTTTAGGTTAGCTTAGGTTAGGTTAGGTTAGGTTAGGTTAGGTTAGTTTAGGTTAGCTTAGGTTAGGTTAGCTTAGGTTAGTTTAGGTTATGTTAGCTTAGGTTAGGTTAGTTTAAGTTAGGTTAGTTTAGGTTAGTTTAGGTTAAGTTAAATTAGGTTAGGTTAGTTTAGGTTAGGTTAGTTTAGGTTAGCTTAGGTTAGGTTAGGTTAGGTTAGGTTAGTTTAGGTTAGCTTAGGTTAGGTTAGCTTAGGTTAGTTTAGGTTATGTTAGCTTAGGTTAGGTTAGTTTAGGTTAGGTTAGTTAAGGTTAGTTTAGGTTAGGTTAAATTAGGTTAGGTTAGTTTAGGTTAGGTTAGTTTAGGTTAGGTTAGTTTAGGTTAGGTTAGGTTAGCTTAGGTTAGGTTAGCTTAGGTTAGGTTAGTTTAGGTTAGGTTAGCTTAGGTTACGTTAGCTTAGGTTAGGTTAGTTTAGGTTAGGTTAGCTTAGGTTAGGTTAGCTTAGGTTAGGTTAGTTTAGGTTAGGTTAGTTTAGGTTAGGTTAGCTTAGGTTAGGTTAGTTTAGGTTAGGTTAGCTTAGGTTAGGTTAGTTTAGGTTTGGTTAGTTTAGGTTAGGTTAGCTTAGGTTAGGTTAGTTTAGGTTAGGTTAGCTTAGGTTAGGTTATATAGGTATGGTTAGCTTAGGTTAGGTTAGCTTAGGTTAGGTTAGGTTAGGTTAGGTTAGTTTAGCTTAGGTTAGGTTAGCGTAGGTTAGGTTAGCTTAGGTTAGGTTAGCTTAGGTTAGGTTAGCTTAGGTTAGGTTAGCGTAGGTTAAGTTAGTTTAGGTTAGGTTAGCTTAGGTTAGGTTAGCTTAGGTTAGGTTAGCGTAGGTTAGGTTAGCTTAGGTTAGGTTAGCTTAGGTTAGGTTAGCGTAGGTTAGGTTAGCTTAGGTTAGGTTAGCTTAGGTTAGGTTAGTTTAGGTTAGGTTAGCTTAGGTTAGGTTAGCTTAGGGTTAGGTTAGCTTAGGTTAGGTTAGTTTAGGTTAGGTTAGCTTAGGTTAGGTTAGGTTAGGTTAGCTTAGGTTAGGTTAGGTTAGGTTAGCTTAGGTTAGTTTAGGTTAGGTTAGCTTAGGTTAGGTTAGCTTAGGTTAGGTTAGTTTAGGTTAGGTTAGCTTAGGTTAGGTTAGGTTAGCTTAGGTTAGGTTAGTTTAGGTTAGGTTAGCTTAGGTTAGCTTAGCTTAGGTTAGTTTAGGTTAGGTTAGCTTAGGTTAGTTTAGGTTAGGTTAGCTTAGGTTAGTTTAGGTTAGGTTAGCTTAGGTTAGGTTAGGTTAGGTTAGCTTAGGTTAGGTTAGCTTAGGTTAGGTTAGCTTAGGTTAGGTTAGCTTAGGTTAGGTTAGCGTAGGTTAGGTTAGCTTAGGTTAGGTTAGCTTAGGTTAGGTTAGTTTAGGTTAGGTTAGCTTAGGTTAGGTTAGCTTAGGGTTAGGTTAGCTTAGGTTAGGTTAGTTTAGGTTAGGTTAGCTTAGGTTAGGTTAGGTTAGGTTAGCTTAGGTTAGGTTAGCTTAGGTTAGGTTAGCTTAGCTTAGGTTAGGTTAGGTTAGGTTAGTTTAGGTTAGGTTAGCTTAGGTTAGGTTAGGTTAGGTTAGCTTAGGTTAGGTTAGCTTAGGTTAGGTTAGTTTAGGTTAGGTTAGCTTAGGTTAGGTTAGGTTAGCTTAGGTTAGGTTAGCTTAGCTTAGGTTAGGTTAGGTTAGGTTAGTTTAGGTTAGGTTAGCTTAGGTTAGGTTAGCTTAGCTTAGGTTAGGTTAGGTTAGGTTAGCTTAGGTTAGGTTAGGTTAGTTTAGCTTAGGTTAGGTTAGGTTAGGTTAGCTTAGGTTAGGTTAGCTTAGGTTAGGTTAGCTTAGGTTAGGTTAGCTTAGGTTAGGTTAGGTTAGTTTAGCTTAGGTTAGGTTAGGTTAGCTTAGGTTAGGTTAGCTTAGGTTAGGTTAGGTTAGCTTAGGTTAGGTTAGCTTAGGTTAGGTTAGCTTAGGTTAGGTTAGGTTAGGTTAGCTTAGGTTAGTTTAGGTTAGGTTAGTTTAGGTTAGGTTAGCTTAGGTTAGTTTAGGTTAGGTTAGGTTAGGATATCTCTGACGATGTCACCGTACACTGCGAATTCCCATGAGTGCTAGTCCTTAAATACAACAAACATATCAACGTAATTCTGCGAACTACTACCACGAGGAGTTGGTAATTATATATCTCTTCTCTCGGCCTTGAGGGTGCCATCGACGTGCTTGGCCAGCACTCCCTCTCATCTCGTGTAATCAGGCGGGCGTCAGTCTCACCCGTATCCTCCAGCTGTGTCCGTGCTGCTATGACGTTTATAGCTCCAACAAATGTCGCTAGGGCTTCAACAAACATCTTTATTTACAACGTCTTTAAAGTTCCAAAATATGTGGCTAAGAAGTCAACGAAAATCTTTGTTTAAAATGTCGTCTTTATAGCGCCAGCAGATGTCGCTAGAATTTCAGCAAAAATCTTTATTTCAGATGTCGTCTTTTCTTAAACGGTCTACGTAAACTACAATCTCTGAATACATCACAAAATTAGATCATCATCATGTTCCATGCCGAGTTGCGAAGGCGTTCCTATTCCTCCACAAACATATGCCTTCTGAGTTCTAGAGAAGTTTGACCTTACAGCATCATCTGTGCCACCCTGCCAAACCACCTAACATTTTATCCTTCTGTCAATCTTCGTGTATAATATCCCAAGCAAGAAGGGTTAAACTGGAAACTATCGTGATAGCAGGTGACAGGACAAAGGATACAAAGAAGACGTAAAGAGAAGATGATTGATAACACCAAATCGCCGGCAGTTGTATTTCGAATGCGGTATGAAGGACTGGGAACTCCGTTCGTAACCCCTTCGCTACAGTTTCGGCAGTCGGAGATGAAGACTTAATAACCACGTGTAAGCAGGTGGATAGAGCATTCAAGACATGTAAGCGGGTGGATAGAGCAATCAGCACACGTAAGCAGGTGGATAGGGCAATCAGCACATGTAAGCAGGTGATGGATAGAGCAATCAGCACACGTAAGCAGATGGATAGAGCAATCAGCAGCACACGTTGCGCAAAGACAAATCAGGTGTTGGGACAACTAACGCCACTTCTGTCGCATAGACAGATACCTATACGTATTAAAGCAAATCTCATAAGAACTATTTTTGTCAGACATTATGCTACCAATGTCAAACATGGACGCTTACCGCAACTAAGTAGTGCTAATAATAACAACATATAGAGAAGCCATAGAATAATTCCAGGGGTAACTGCGAGAGGTCAGTCAGGTCTGAGTCAGATATGACTGAGCTACGGTAGACGGCACTACCTGCTTTCTGTCAGCGCCGAATGTTGGGCGGCGCTTACCAAACCCGACACCCCACATTGTGCCTACGGCTTCGGGTGGAAGAGCGCAATTGGGAGGGTACAAGCCTTATCCTGGTGCGAGGAAATGCAACCCAAAGACAAAATAAGTCATGGCAGGGCAGACCAGGCCCTAAGCCTTGGTTGGCAGCTGGTCTAGGATCGAAGCTCCGACAGGCGGACAGTTAGAGCATTGCTTTGCTGATCCGGCAGCTTCTGCAGCTTGTCTTGTTCCAGATTTATAGGTGTTAACTTTCCTCTGGAGTGAACTAGGCAGGCCGAGAGAGGGATCATGCTGCATGGGCAACACATTGTTTCTTTATTTTAGCCCAGGCTTTGTGCTATGGAGAGGCAATAACTCCATCCCTGGTCTTAACCGGTCTCGGAATCAAAGCGAGAGGCAACTGTTACGGGTTATAAGACCTTGTCAGTTGGCGTAGACATGGGGCGCCACGGGTTGCCTCTGACGGTGGGAGACACCTACAGGTGTCACTGATCAGCTACCGCCCGCCTCAAGCTGGGCAGCCCCCGGCCAACTGGGTGCTGATCCGCCACAGCCTGCCTGCTTAAATGGGTGCTTGGGGCTAGGACAAAATCTGAATCGCAGGCTGTAATACCAATGTACTAGGTACTAATAAAAAGAATAATAGAAACCTCAAGCTACGGCTTGCAACCTGGAACGTGAGAACCATGTGTTCAAGATTTTCCTCTGACTTGACAAATATTGACAATGTGAGAAAAACGGCTGTGATTGATGCTGAACTCAATTGTCTTAACATTGATATTACTGGCCTGCAGGAGACTCGTTTCGCCGAGGAAGGGTCACTCAGGGAAAACAATTACACCTTTGTTTGGAAGGGAAGAGGGCAGGCAGAATAAAAGGCAACATTGTGTGGGCTTTACAGTGAAGAATTCGCTCCTGGGAATGATTGATATCCCAGCTGGAGGTAATGAAAGATTATTATCACTGCGCTTGACAACCTCTTGTGGATTTGCCACCATTCTCACTGCATATGCACCGACACTCGCTTCCTCTGATGAAGTGAAGGATATGTTCTATGAACAGCTAGACTCTGCGATCAAGGCAGTTCAAAAATCCGACTACATTTATATGCTCGGTGATTTCAATGCTCGTGTGGGCAAGGACTCGAGTTCATGGCCAGTGTGCCTTGGAAAATACAACATCGGTCGCATGAATGATAATGGGCAAAGGCTGCTGGAGCATTTCACTAGAAATGACCTATGTATTACAAACTCCTTTTTTAAAACAACAGAGCTGCATAAGGTCACATGGAAACATCCAAGATCCGCCCATTGGCATCAGCTGGACTTCATTATCACACGGAGACAACATCTGAACCATACATCATTAACTCGAAGTTACCACAGTGCTGACTGTGATACAGATCATTCTTTGGATGTTGCAAGGGTTAGACTGAGACCAAAGAGAATCTACACAGCTAAACACAAGTCTAGCCCCAGGATTAATATTATTAACACTCACGATCCTGGAAAGTGCTTTGAATTTCAACAGCAACTTGAAGACGCTTTCAATGATACATCAGAAAATTGTATTGCAAATGATAAATGGAGTAAACTTAAGTAAACTATTTATAAAACAGCGGTAGGGGTTTACAGCACTGTGGATCATAAGAGGCAGGACTGGTCTGCGGCAAACAGCCAAATACTGCAGCCCTTGATTGATAAAAAGAAGATAGCTCTCTTAAGAAACAAGGAAAGAAAAACGCGTAACACTCTGAGTGAGCTGAAGGAAACGAGGAAGGATGTACAAAAGGCTGCCAGGCTGCGAATGACTATTGCATCAAGTTATGTGAGTCCATTCAAATCGCAAGTGATAAGGGAAACATCAGAAGCATGTATGAAGGGATAAAGAAAGCCTGTGGTCCAATGATCAAAAGAAGTGCACCGCTAAAAACCTTGACTAGAGAAATGAGCACTGATAAGAAACAGCAGATGGATAGGTGGGTCGAGCACTATTTAGAGCTTTACTCAAGTGAGACCAAGCTAGCGGATGATGCTCTCAACGCCATAGAGGCCCTGCCAACTCTTGACCACCTGGACACACTTCCCACTATAACAGACGTTAAGTGTGCTATAAATGAGCTTGCATCTGGCAAGGCTCCAGGTAAGGATGGGATTCCAATAGAGGTAATCAGGAGTGGGCATGACACACTCGCTCTACAGATCCACCAGCTAATAGAGCTATGCTGGCGAGAAGGACAATTCCCACAGGATTTCAAAGATTCAAACATAACGCTGTACAAGAACAAGGGCGATCGGAGCATCTGTAACAACTATATGGGTATCTCACTTCTGTGTATTGTTGGGAAAGTATTTGCCAGAATTGTCCTGCGCAGACTTCAAGTCCTGGGAGATCAAGTCTACCCCGAATCACAGTGCGGCTTCCGTCAGAACCGGTCTACCATTGATATGATATTCTCATTGCGACAGATGCAAGAAAAATGCCGGGAACAAAATCAGCCACTGTTTATTCCCTTCATCGACCTCACAAAGGCATTCGATTTGGTCAGTCGTGAGGGTCTGTTCAAAGCACTAAAGAAGATTGGCTGCTCACCAACTCTTCTGTTCATTGTGGAATCGTTCCACACAGGCATGAAGGGTATAATCAAGTTTGATGGCTCAACTTCAGAAGAGTTTGAAATCAAGAGTGGAGTTAAGCAAGGTTGTGTACTATATCACACCCTCTTTGGGATATACTTTTCACTTCTACTGAAATATGCCTTTCGTGATCAGGATGACGGTGTATACATTCACTCACGCTCAGATGGTGGCCTCTATAATGCTCAGAGATTGAAGGCCAAGACCAAAATTAGGAGGGTATTAATCAGAGAGTTGCAGAGATGATGCTGCAATTACGACCTACTCTAAGGAAGAATTACAACATCTACTATCTGCATTATCCAATGCTTGTTCTGAATTTGGTTTAACAATTAACAAAAAGAAGACAGATTATGTCACAAGGTGCACATGGTGTACCGTCAATCTTTATTGACGACGCCGAACTGGAGATAGTAGACCATTTTACATATCCAGGATCAGAGGTAAATAGCAAATTATCCCTCGATCAGGAAATCAACATCAGGATTGGCAAGGCAGCAACTACAATGAACATGTTAGCAAAAAGAGTCTGGGAGAACAGGAAGCTTACTGCCAAAACAAAAGTCCTTGTCTACCAAGCCTGTGTCCTTAGTACTCTTCTTTATGGCAGTGAAACCTGGACAACTTACTCACGCCAAGAGAAACATTTAAACAGCTTTCATATGCGGTGTCTGTGAAGAATACTTGGTATTAAGTGGCAAGACAAAATCACAAATACTGAAGTATTGGACAGATCAGGTTGTGTGACGGTGTATTCCATGCTCAGTCTTCGTAGACTTAGATGGATAGGACATGTTAAGAGGATAGTTGATGGTAGAATACCAAAGGACATCTT